>CM045762.1:24440109-24661483 GCA_025200525.1 Camellia lanceoleosa | reverse complement strand
CCACAAATGCACCATGGATTTAATTCATGGATTTTTCCCTAGTCCGATTGCCCCAAGGAATTGTGCTTTTACCTTAAATAGAGGTTTTGATCCCTGAACCTTGGAGGAGCACCCCCAAGATCCAAGGCCTTGCCACCATGCCAACCCCTTGGGGGTTCTCTTGTTCATTTTCTTTTGAAACAGTTACAGAACTAAAGAAATTAAAAACATTTTTAAACAAGTTTATACAGAAATTAAATCCAGGGAGGGAAGGGGGAAGAATGGGGGCAGAGGGGGAGGATTAAGCTTATAAATTTCTCCAAATTTCAAATGGAACAGTTGAAAAAAAGTAACCATGGAATATACTCTAAATAAAATAGTTACACAATCATAAATCGGGCACTCTATCCAGGACAATGAAATTCTTGCATAAGTTACAGCATGGCAGGGTTAAACAGATTGGGAAACTGTCTGAGAATAATTTAAAAAATTTATTAAAAAAAAAAAAAGTCAAAAAAAATATTTAGCAGCCCCCCATATCAGAATATCAATTTCAACCTGACATAAAAGGAGGAAAAAAAAAATAGTAAGCAAAAATTCTATCAAGTGCAAAATAAGTCATTACAAGTTTGCAAAGTTCATTGTCTGGTCACTGACAACTTGGAACTGCACGGTCGTCGCTAAGACAATGACGCCAGAATCTCAATGGCTTTCACTAATGTTGACCTTGAGGGCTTATTCTCGTGGAAAAGGTCACCGCCAAGGAGCAAGAAATCCACCTGGTGCCAGGTTTGAGTCAGTGTACAGCACCATGCAATATTCAGAGTGTGGATAATCAGCAAGTTCTATGTATAATTAGCTTGGAAAATGAAGTAGAAATCATTTCAACACTCTTCATACTCATTGAACTTAGATTTAGAGTGAGAACCTGTCCTCACTAAGAACAAAAGAACAAGCTTGTCCAAATGAAACAAGTTGTGCGAGAAAACTCATTGAACTTAGATTTAGGTACATCAGAACATGCACCTAGGTATGAGAACAAGCTTGTCGGAATGAAGAAGAAATAAAGGGAAAGCAAAATTAATAGGATCAGGCATTTTAGGAGGTTTTCATCTAACAGCTATGGAGTTGCAACTGTGGGCAAGGAGATGCATGCAGAGAAGAATGAGAACAACTAGCAGTAGGAAAACATAAGATTGGAAATATAAATACATATGAAAGATACTACCACCATATCAAAGCAAAAATAAAAAAAGAAAAAATCCATCACCTGCTTTTGCTCTGCTATTGAGCATATCTCTTCAAATGCCTGAAATGAATCATGCTTGGCATTTCATCCTTCTCCATATAGCCCAGATGGCAGTCCGTGGCAACAAGTACTTTCGAAGTGTATTTCGAAATCATCCCTGATTTTTTTTTCATTATTTTAGACAATCAATATTTTGGTGCAACATATGAAACATGCCATATGATGTAGAATTCTTTCCTAGGTACCATCTACCTATGAAACAAAAGTGGTCGATAAAAAACAAGCATATAAAAATTTCACAGTATGGCATGGCATCATTCCCTCTTTTGTATACTAAACTGAAAAAGAGACATACACAAGAGAGCGGAGCTGAAGAGAATCCTACTATTGCTATTGCAGGAAAATAGGAAAATGGGGCCGGATCTACTAACCTATCATTCACTGGACTACATATAGTACACAGATCACTAAAAAACCACACCACAGTAATCTTTTAATTTAATGTGCCAAAAAGAATATTTGATGCAATGTCAACTGTCCATTCATTATCCAGAGAAACCCAGATAAGGAAAAATTCCTTCCAGTCATGTCACTTGCATGTGTGAAAGTATAACACACTACATTAACGCAATAGCAAGCGTTTATTTAACAAATGGGATGTTTCAGAGGTTGAAATGACCACAAAAAATGATGTGCAACATTAGTTTTCTTCTGCAATAGCCAAAGGTTAGGTCTATACCCAATCTACTCCTCCCAGACTCCCATCAATCGGGGAATAAACTGGGTGCAGTGTTCTATTATTTTTTTCCCCTGGCAATAGCCAGCTCGACAGCAAACGTCTACAACATAATGTGTGAGCATATATTTACAGAACATGTTTTACCTTGACGAATCAGCCATGCCAACAAAGTTTCACTTCAATTAACCTACAATAACACATGAAAAAAAAAAAAAACAATCATTAGACGCAGCTCAGAAGCCCTTTTTTTCTTTATATTTTTTGTCTCCAGACTGGAGACAGTTCCAAACATGCAATTATCTGCTGAATTCATTAATCTTGAATTCGGAAAATTTCAGGAGTTTGAAGTAACAAGGAGAGATAAAATAATAGAAGTGAAGGGTTTTAGATAATAATAAGAAGGAAAAAAAACCCTAGAAAAAGATATGCACAAAAGTGAAAGACATAGCAAGGGGTAAGCAAGATAGATGAGTACAAGTTCGCAGTATACTCGGTTTGATCGGTGTAAAATCGCAAGAGTAAATGGAAATTTGAAACATCACTACGGCCACTAACAACCAAAATACAGCACTGAATCCGAAATTTTCAGTAATTTTCTCGGAGAACAAACACATGCACAAGTGAAGGGCATGTAGAGAATTGAGAGAATAGGGTTACCTTTGTCTGCAGAATCGGGTGGAGAAGAGAGAGAGCAGACCAGTGGAGACAGAAACCGAAATGGTGGCGCGGAATTCAAAAAGAGCATTATAGGGTCAGAATCAGAAGACGCAAAAATAGCTTCGTTTTTTTCCTCTACAACGGGTGGAGTTTTCAATTTTATTTTGGTAAATAAATTCCTGTTTGGCAAAAATTCTTTTAGGTTTCATTTGGCTAAGGTTTTTGAAATTAAAAAAACAAACAAAATAAAATAGATTAAATTGAAAAATAAAATAAAATATCACATTCAAATCTTAATTAATTTATTTTTTTTCTTTATAAAAGTCAAAAAAAAAAAAAAATCCATACAAACTTTTTACTATCAAGTTAAAAATGTCTCAACTCAAAAAAACTAACTAAAAATTTAGCTTCCGTTTGGGAAATGGGTTGATTTTTTTACTTTTTGATTTTTATATTTTTGTGAGAGAAGAATGTAATGATTATGAGTTGAATATGATATTTTGTTTGTTGTGGCAAAATAGTCTATTTTGTCTTTTGTGGCTAAAATAGCCAAAAAAACTCTTATAATGATGCTTTGAGTTTGAACTTTTTTAGTTTATGACTAAAAAGTTCGTTTGGGCTAATTTTTTTATTTTTATTTTTTTAACTTTTATGAAAAAAAATTAAATAATTATAATTTAAATGTGACATTTTATCTTATTAACTTTTTAATTTATTTTATTTTTTAATAGTTAATTTTGGTCTCATTTGGGAACATACTATTTTAATAATTTTTTGGCTAAAATATGAGGAAAAAAAAACTTGTATGTTTAGAATGACTTTTTAATTTTTTTACGAAAAAATATACAAAAAGTAGAGAGAAAAAAGAATTTTTAACTTTTTTGTATAGGTTATATATTTTTTTATTTTTTTAATAACTTTTTAACTTTTAAACTAAAATTATTATTTTCCGAATGAGGCCTCAATTCCAATTCAACTCAACCCATATAGCCAAATGAAGCCAAATTATACAAAACACAATATAAATCAATTTTAACATTACATACAATAAAATATTTAAAAAAAATTATATCTACAAATGAAAGTACTCTATGTTATGATTTTTGTGATATTTTGTTATGACATATTATGATATTAGTTATGATTAATTGTAATATTAGTTATAATTTATCGTAATGTTAATTATAATATTGGGGTGTTTGGCACAATGAAATTATATCTACAAATGAAAGTATTCTATGTTACAATAATTTATTGTGATATTTCTCTCACAAACATCATCTAACTAAAAAAATCCAATCATTTTTCCAAATACAAAAATTTAGCCTACTAAAATAGCTAAAACTAAATAATACGCTAAATGAGAGGGTAATTTATATAAATTGGGCGAAATGGGTAATGGGCCGTTGTGGGCCTGTCTGAAGGGCTAAGTGAAAAGGCCTTGAAGATAGTCAGGTCCCAAAGACCTTGAAGTTGGTCAGGTCCCGGAAGGCCTTGAAGATTAGTTCGATCTAGAAGGCCTTAAAGTTAGGCGGTCCCAAAAACCTATTGTTATTTCGATCTGGGGCGACCTTTGCGGATAGCTCGATCGCCAGATTACTCTGTTGAGTTAGCCCGATCGTGGCATAATCTGACTAGCTCATCGGCGTAGCCAAATGTTAGTAGTGTCTAAACAAACACTATGATTACATGATTTATGCAAGAGGCGAGGTAAGCGGCGAAAGGTAGAAGCGAACTAGGTGTAGTTCGTCTGATACTGACTTGGCATAGCATTGCTTACCTCAGTCATATTGGAATCCGACTATGGTAAAACCATCTCACTTGGTTTAAGCAGTGATGGGGGTGTTGAAGGATAAACATTATCTTTCAGGAGTATGACTCCTAGGAGGATTCTACATGGAGGAGTAAGAGTCCTATTAGGATTGTGCCACACGGAACCTATAAAAGCTCACAACATCACCTATGGAGAGGTAACACAACTTTGATTCCTGAATACATAGAGCTTTTTTGTCTATTTGTCTATTTTTGTTGACTTAGGCATCGGAGAGGTATCCGGCACACACCCGCCGGCTAGCTCACGTTTGTATTTTCAAGGAGTAAAGCAACGTCGTACGGAGGAACACAATCTTGATCAACAGGATTATACGAGAAGGTTTATTTCTTTCCTGTACAATTAGCCAACTTCCCAAACACCCACATAATTTTATTTATGATTTAAAAGATCTTTAGTTATACCTTTGATTATATATTTAAATATATTTTTTTAATTATGACTAAAAAGATTTAATTATAACATTTATAGTTAGCAATACTACAAATGTCATAAGTTGCATATAATACATAGTCTTAAAGGTGTGTATCATAATATTACCCCTTACAAATGTTCAATACATGGTAAATTATACATTACTTGTAGTTTGCACCAAATTTCACTTTGGCCTCTACATATAAAATTATGACAGTTAACCCCCTATAGTTATAGTCAAATTCAATTTGGTTTCTTCACATGAAATCATGATCAACCACCTATACTTTTACTCAAATCTCACTTTGGATCCTACACAAGTGTCAATGTCCCTTTTTGTTACTTTATTTTAAATTCTTAACAAAATCGGTCATGTGACAAAATATGACTCTGAAATAAAGGTAAGAGAGAAAGTCATCCATATTTTCCACCAATACACTTTGTTCTATATGATAAGCACATGAGAGTTATATAATATATATATATATATATATATTTGTATGGTAAAATTGATCTGAAAAGGCAAGAAGTAGAGGTTTTGAAATAAAATATAAAAAAAATCGACAAAAAATCAAAGAGAAAGAAAGATGAATATATAGAAGACTATGTTTACGTAAAAATAGCATTTTGTGATTCCAATTTATGCAAAACCCTAGTTCATCTTCTTAACTGTTCACAATCTGCGTTTTGTTTTAGCCTAATACAATCATGTTTTGATGTAAATTTTGGAATAAAGTGTGTATTAGTGGAAAATTTAGATGATTTTCCTTTATTATCCTCATATTGTAATCACATTCTTATTACATGACTAAATTCTATTAAAGATTTAAACAATTGAGTAACATAAATGAAACATTGACACTTATATAGAGATCAAAGTGAGATTTGACCAAAAGAACAGAGGGTTAATTGTCACAATTTCATATGCAAGGACCAAAGTGGAATTTGACTAGAAGTGTAAAGAGTTGACTATCATAATTTCATGTGTAAGAGTCAAAGTCAGATTTGGTGTAAAATACAAGGGTGTAAAGTATAATTTACCAGCTCGATACAATTTAAAGTGCTAAATCCTCTACACGTTAGTAAAGCATTCGTTTGGCATGTTGGGTTGGGAGGCTTTTTGACTAAAATAATCATAAAAAAACAAAATAGGTAAAAAAATTAATAAAATAAAATGTCACATCAAACTATAATTATTTCACTTTTTTTCACAAAAGTCAAAAGTCCAACTCAAGCGAGGTTTTTTAGCCAAAATTAAAATAGCCAAAACACCAAAAATCAACCCACTCCCCAAAGCGAAACCAAAGTATTAGAAGGTTAGAAAAGACATTTAGTATCTGAGATGAAAACTTGGTAAAAAAATGTGAGTGGCAAATTTGTCCTTTGCTAATCTCTTTATTTGCTACTTGTGATATATGACAATTCAATAGAAGTAGTAAATGTTATTATTTTATTATTTTTTTTAAAAATATTTACCTATTATTCTAATTTATGATAATTTTTATTCAAATTTTGAATGTTGGGTCCTTTTTCTTTTTTATAAATTCAATTACCTTATTTTTCATTGTCACATACATTTCTCTCTCTTTTTTTTTTTATCAGCAAAAAAACTTTATTGATAACCACAAAGTAATATAAGGTGATACAAAGTGATACATCAATAAAGAGAGTGGTTAGTGCTAAAGCATTAAACCCAATGTGTTAATCCCAATTAGGTTGGCACTCACACACGAGCTCCATTATGAGCTAGCACAAAACCAAGGTTGATAAGGCATCAACCAAAATAGGGCCGCTAAACAAATTGAAAAATGCACCTAGCACATAACAGCAATGACACCTTGCTACTACACATGACAACAAACACCCGACCACGACAACAAGACTATACAATGACAATAGTTCATGACAACAAAAGCCGACATAGAGCTTCCCGAGAACAAGGCTACAACATGGGGCCGATGCACACTGTGATGGGACTACACACAACAACAACAAGACATGGCCAAAACCAACATAGGACCTCCCGAACAATGCCACCACAATAAGAAATTTATGCACCCTTCACTTCAAGCAATATCGACTGTTGAAGATTATGGACAAAGTCATGCCTTTGTATAATGCACACTTGGTAAAGCGCTCTTAGCCAAAAACACTATCCTTGTCTTCATAATGTCCTTCAAATCATCAAAATTAGGATGGCCACCATTAAACAATATATCATTCCTTAACTTCTAAATCAACCAAAATAATACTAGTGGCACAAGTTTACACACCTTCACCTCTTTTTCTTAATCGATGCCCTTACCAATGTAACAAAGCCTTAACCGAGGGATTACCCACCACATATCCTAACATCTTACAATTCTAGATCGGACTTTCCGTCGGTGGGCAATTTTGTTATCGGATAGGCAACCCAAGAGGGGTGAATTGGGTTATTAAAAATTTCACAGTATTAAAATTAACACAATATTGAATTTTAATAAATAAAAAAAATAGAATAATAATTATCAATATAAGCGTAAGAGAGATAGAGGCGAGAAAATCAAACAACTGCGATTTATAGTGGTTAAACCACGCCTGCCTCGTCCTTTGCCTAAGGAACCTCCTTGAGAATTTCTTTACTATCAATTGAATAAATATACCACCAAGCTTGTGGATTTGGCACAGGACTTACTCTTATCTATTGTGCCTCACTCAACGATAAAAGCTTTACCCTTACAAAATCTCTCTAAAAATAAGGAATAAGAATAAGGGTAATTTAAACCTTTTTACAATAATTCTCTCACAAAGAGTGGATATGAAAGTGTAAGAATAAATGCTAGACTTAGATCGAAAGTGAAAGAAGCGAGAATACAATTTGAGCTCACAAAAATTTTCTCTTCAAGTTCTTGATTTTTTCTTCACACACAACTCTTCTATTTATATACAAAAATATACTGTTGGGCGCTCCTTCTTGGCGTCATGGCTTATATAAGCATGCTCAGGATGTCATGGCTTACATAAGCACGCTCGATGTCATGGCTTACATAAGCACACTCCTTGATTTTGAATAGTCGACAAATGATAAAAATTAAAAGATAAAAATAAAATGATTTTTTCTTTTTGTTTTTCAAACATGGATCCACCGTTTTTGTAGACAATTTAATATAAAGTACACAACTTCCAAACAAACAAATAATTTTTTCCATCTAGTTTATAATATATATATATATATATATATAACTCCATCTTTTTCTTCTTGTTTGATTATAATAAGATATAATCAATGTAGTGTAGTGTGATATGATATAATCAATGTAATGTAAAAAATTTAATAGCGCACGTGATGTATTCTGTTTATAATAAATGCAATATATATATAATGTTCTAATAAAATATTTGCATCTGAAAAATCTCTTTAAATGATATTTATGATGGATCACGAAAATGTATGCCATCTTTAAAATATTGTATATGTTGTAGAGATTTTAAACTAAATATATTCTACTATTCCATATTAATTTTGTCAACACAAGTCAACCCATCAATATCTATTTTGTCAAAATAATATAACCAACCCATCATTTTTGTCAAAATAATATAATTAATCAATTTTAATTTGGTCAAAAAGTGAATAGTGATACTTAATTTTTCAAAAAGTGAATTGTAAAGATTTCATAAATATTCTTCTTTAACAAAAGATTTAACAAAAATATATATAAATCATAAAAAGATAATATTTTGTGTCAAATAAATATATACATTAAAAAAATCTAAATTGTTACAAATAATATTTTAGACATCATCAAAATTAAATAATATGATTAACAAATTTAATAGAACGTTGTTTACACTTTCAATTTCCTGTTTATAGAAAACACCTTTGTGTGGTAGCATTTACACCAACACCCCAATTCTCTTGCAAGAAATCGAAGTTTTACCATTTCCCTTTATGCTAACCAGCCAAAGAATTGGATTTTGGGAGGAGTTATAGTCTGTCACATCTCATTCATAACATGCAACTTTGATCCCTTAGCTACTTGGAACCATTTCCACACAGATGCCATTGAAAACTGACCTGATGGATCTAGCTCCCACCTCAAATAGACAGCCAGATTCCCCCTGATTATAGGTACTGCACTCAGCCACTCGCATAACCTGTTAACCTCCACTTCTTCCCATGCTCGTAGCCCTCTTCTAAATACCAGATTCCATTTCCTTTCCTGCTTGAGCTCATATTGTAGTGCATCAAAGAGCCTTCCTTTTCTATAGAAAGACTAAACAATCTTGAAACTCCTCATTTGAGCCTATAACTATTCCCTCTGGTCGGCCGGAAGTGAGTTCGTTCTCCATTCACAACCTTTATATTTGCATTTTCAAAATAAAAGTCAAGTACCTGAGGGTTGTCTTTCACAATATTGAGAATGCCCTGCCAAATTGGAGACAAATTGCGTGCTTCACCAACATCAGACCACCACCCACCACCATATCTTCCATATTTGTTGCAGATTACAGCATTTCATAAGGCTTTGGCTTCAACACCATATCTCCACCACCATTTTAGTAATAAACAAACATTCATTTCACTTATACTTCTAGAGCCCTTAACCCCTCTTGATTTTTAGGCTTAGTCAACTCCTACCATCTCACCAAATGTACTTTCTTCCTAACATCACTTCTTTGAGGAGAAACATAGCACGCAATTTGTCAATTGTCTTCACTACTCCCTTAGGCATCTTAAATATAGATATATAATAGGAAGGTAAACAAGCCTGGCCCGACTTAATCAGCGTTAGTCTTCTTGCAAAGACAACACCTTCCTGTTCCAAAGAGACAACCTCTTCCTTACTTTATCAACCACAAGCTGCTATGAGGACTTCCTTCTAGGAATGGCTCCTAAAGGCAAGCCTAAATACATTAAAGGTAGCTTCTTGCTGTGGCAATTTAAGTCATCTGCAAAAGCTCGCACCTCACTATCAGAGATGCTCACTTCACACACTACACTTTTGTGAAAGTTTATTTTTAAGCCAAACATCACTCCAAATCACCTTAATATCCTTTTGATCAATAGAAACTCCTCTCTATCTGCCTTTGCGAGAAAATTATTGTGTTGTCCCAAATTGCAAATGTGAGATATTCATACCATTAGACTCCACCGAGGCTCCTTTAACCAATCCCAACATCTTAGCTCTATTTAGCAGCAAATTTTACCCCTCAGCCACTAGATAAAATAAAAAAGGTGAGTGTGGATCACCTTGCCTTAACCTTGTTTGCTATGAAAACTATTCAATGGGTGACCCATTGTGAAGCGTCCCCGAACGGAGAGGTGAGTCGATCTGTTCTTTGGGGTTACTACGATTCGGGACTCAAATGTCACAGTTCTTAATCTGAACCAAAGAGTCCAAATCGGGCAAATCGTTTTGAGAAAACAGATTTTTTTTGAAAGAAGTGCAAACATGGGCTACTTGAATCTGGATCGCCACCTAAATATTTTATTTTTGGAAAATTTAGGAAACCTTGACTCGTTGCCTAAGGCCACGTGTCCGTCATCACCAAAGTTGCCTCGGCTCGGGAACTTGGGTACGATTGGGGAAGGTCAGCTATGAGCGTCCCCTCTCACCCGATCAAAGATCGGCCTCTACTAACCATGATATCAAGTTTTGAAAACATTGTGTGTTCTTATTCCGATTATTAGCCTAGATTTACTATGTGATGCACATAGCATACAAGTATAGACCGAAGTGCTTTGAATTGGAACAAAACATTTCATGTTTGTTTTGAAAGATGGTTTGCTACTACTTAAGTAGGCTTAAAATGCAAATTTTGCCACCCTCAAGTGGGCTCAGAAAAGATGGTTTTGCCACTATCTAGTGGGCTTAAAACTCACAGTCAATGCATTGTTCCAATTCAAATAACCCAACCTTCACCCACAGGCATTCAGGCAGTTATATCACATAAGCAAATAGCCTCATGGTAAGCATGCTATCATGGCAGTCACTCACACACATGCAAGGATGCTAAAGCATAAAAACTTACCGAGTACTCCAAGCCAAAACAGAAGTTAATTAGAAAATCATGCATGATCCTAACTATACAAAAATGCCTAATGTAACACATGCAAAAATGCAACTATAGCAGGCTCGGCTATTCAAAACATGGCATATGGGATGCAACAGCTAACATGTACTCAACTTGGAATTAAAATACAAATTCGGTTAGTATGATGCGCCGAGCCCGGTGCATGCAAGACAGATGAATGAATGCAAACATGCTATCATACTGTATGCTAATTGAAACATGCCCTAATTTAACCATCATAAAATTTGGTAAATAAAAGTGAGAAAGACGTGGGGTTGGAAGACATACATCACACGCACGCACACTTATTATAATTGTGCCCTCGCTCGGAGGGTCCGAAAGAATAATATACAGTCCCAAATAAATACAAAATCCTAATTAATTAACAAATTAACTAAGGAAAGCGGTAAACTAGCATGCAAGCTAGGAACTGCCTCGACTCTGCTCCGGGTGATGGATGATGCATGTTCGGGCTGCCTTTGTGCGGAAATCCACTGCGATTCCCAATTAGCCTCTGTTTGCAATTGTTCTTGGAATGCGTGCCAAGCTTCAGAAGGCTGTTGATTCTTGATTTGCTGCAACAGAGAGCAGGAAAGGGGCATGGCAATGTATTTTCATATACGTATACATGCCTCGATCCTCGTGCCACCAATCACGTATCTTGATGCATGATGGCTGAAGAGTCGAATTGCACTACTCAATATGAAATGAATGCACGTATAAACACAACAAGACCGAGACTCCATCATGGATAATCCAGATTAATGGGTGGGAATTGAGACACGTTTAAGTCACTCAAAATGCAAGCGTCCCTCGTTTCCCGTGCTCGGTCTAACTCCTACCCGAAACACAATGCGATATGCATGAGATGCATGAATGCAACTAAGATACAACTTAACATGCACAATGCTATGGAATGGCATACACGATACACGAGGTAACATGGCATACGATGCGCTAACATATAACCTAGCATACACAATGCTATGAAATGGCATACACAATGCATAATGGACTTACACCAACATGAGTGGACCTCGGCCGGACTCACATAAGTGGCCATTAGATGAAAATGAGACACTTTCGAAATGTGTTACCTGGCGATGCCGCATAAGCGAGGACGAACCTAAGGCACGAATGCTACTCTACAAAAGCATGGTAAGGCATGGAACATGGTATGCAAACAAGAAAATTTCAGCACTGAAATATGATGCTAAACAACCCGAATCATGAAAACATGGCACGATGCATGATGTGAGACCAAACTCAAAACTAGGCACATGGAATGACTTACGGCTATACAAAGCATGCATTATTTGAACATGAAGCATGAAGACAGTCGAGAAGTCCCAAAACATGGACTTTTCGGTTTAAATCAAGGCCAAAAAGTGCTAGCAAGATGGCTTAAATTAACATGCAATTTTGACTAGTAAACATGATTTACATGGCAAGTACATGATGCACATGGAATTTCACCAAACCGTCGAAAATCGATGAATAAAACATATGAAAATAGGCCCAAATAACCACTGATATGCAACCATGGTATGCAACAATGATGAGCTCCTTTAGATGGCCATACAAGGAGTTATTAGGCACATACAAGATAGACAAGTGGCATGGCATATACAACTCTGAAAATAAAATATGATAGTCCCAAGACTCAACAAATTGACCCTAGAATGTGACTAGGAAGCATGCAAGATGGGGTCTCTTTAGAAGACCAAAAAGGTCACCAAACAAGACAAGGAGAGAGGGGGGGCACCCCCCTCTAATTTGGGCTCTCAAAACAGTGTTTAAGCCACTGAAAATCCACTATATTTCAGTGGCTAATAGGCCAAAACGAGGCCAATGCAAATGCTCACATGTATAGCTCAAAACATGGAGAAATAAAGCATGCAAAGAGGGAGATGACTCCAAACAAAAATGGAAACTTAAACAAACTCAAAGAGGAGGTCAAAAAAAGACCTTTTCTAGTTTATATCAAGGCTCAAAAGTGAACACAAATAGGGCTAATCTACCATGCAAAAATGGCCCTAAAAGGAGAGATAAAGGCAAGGGACAGTAGCTGGCCCCAAATGGAAAAGATCCCTTCAACAATGTTGAAGAGGGACTCAAAACAAGGCACTTTACAGTTTACATCAAGCCACGAAAATAATCACAACTAAGGCCAAACTATCATACAAGAAAAATGCTTAAAAGAGGGATAAAGAGACAAGTGGTAGCTACTGTCCTCAAACAGCAAAGAGTCCTTGATCAAACATGAAAAGGAGCTCAAAATATGACTAACTTCAGTTCATGGAAAAGTCCAAAAATGCTTGCAAGTAAGGCTAGCCAATGAACAAAGAAAGTGCAAGTTTAAGAGAAATAGATGCTTACCCTTGAAGAAGCAAAGAAACCGAGGGACTTTTGGTCCAAGATTACGAGCTTCAACCTCCTCAAATGGCCTCCAAGGTGCTAGAATGGATGATGGAGGTGTTGTGCTATGAGGTGTAGTGCAAAAGTGCAAGGAAATCCAACTCCAAAGCACAAAACACAAACAATATAAAGAGAGAGATATATTTTCCTCTTCAAAAATGGCTGAACCTTTTGAAATGAAGGAGCCCCTTGCTTATATAGAGGAATGCAAAGCTAACGCTTCTTGAACAAGCTTGGCAAGAGCTTCATCCCTTCATACACGTGTATGGAGGGCAGATATGAGGAATCCAGTTGGTACAAAAGATCTTCCGTGAAGCCTGCTCTGAGAGGGGTGCTGCCAACCATCAGTGATGGCAGGCAGTGGTTTATTGATGGCCGGCAGGGGTCATTTGTGGCCGGCATTGGGCCAGCATTGGCCATTAATGGCTGGCACACTTCCATAGAGGCCAGAATCAAAAATCAGTCCTAGTCCCTGTTTTGAAGAAAGCCTAAATCCTTCATCTGGATGCCTTTTCAGGTCATTCTTGAGCCTAAACTGTAGCCCCGGAAGTCTTCTTTCCAAATTTGGCAGCCTCACCTCAAAATTCCATGTGTGATAAGAGATATCCCTCTTTTAGTGAAGACTGCCCAGTTTCGGTCCAACCGGATTGATGCCCAATTTCCAACAACCATATCTCTCTCATCTGGACTCGGCTCGAGGAGATTCTTGAATGAAAATTGAAGCCCCGGAAGTAAGATTTCCAACGGTGGTGGCCTCATAGCTGAAATCCAAGTGTACAAATGGATAGGCCTGATTTAGCGAGGACTGCATGTCTCTCTCTTAACGGTTCATGCCCAACTCCTTCCCCAACTGGGTTTCCTCTCTCCTCTCATCTTTTCTTCAACTCCAAACCCCTAAACAAGGTGTTTTGAAATATTTTTCAAAGAGTTCATCTCTCTCTCATTCATTTCCACTTTGTCCTCGCTCGGTTTGCCGAAAAACGCAACATTTAACAAAATGCGAGCGTCGGAACATTGTAGGAACTTTATTTCAAAAAATATTTTGAAAGAGAGGGTTTCAAGGTCTCAAAATCTTTTGATCAAGATAGTTTTGGTTCAAAAAGGGGTATGAAGTTGGGATTTGACCCTCTCCTTGTCGAAGAAATCAAACCGTTGCCCTGCACACCTTTCACCACCAAGTAAACCGTCAGCAGCGGCGTCCAAGTCTTAAGGGCGGTCAAAAATGGGGTGTCTACAGTTGCCCCTCTTTGACAGAACTATGAAGTCACAAAGTGACGAGAGTAAATGTCAAAGTCCAGAGACGACCCATTTTAGACAAGGCCGAAGATTTAGACAAACAAGCAAGATAATAAAGAGATGCACCCATGAAGGCAAGATGCAAATGATATGCACAAAGCGAGCATAACTTATGATCATGCAAAGAAAGTTATGTGAACATAACAATGTAACAGTTTTAAGCAAGTAGAAACCAAGCTACATTACAATGCAGAAAGGATGTAAGAGAATTATTGCAATTCTCACTGCTAATACAGTGTGCATGTGTGATAGATACACGAAGCGAACGTGTGTGATGGATACACAAAGTGAATGCGTGTGATAGATACACAAAGTGAACGTAGTGTGATGGATACACAAAAAGGTGAACACAAAGTGTGATAGATGCACTAAGTGAACAAAGTATGATAGATACACAAAGCGAGAGTGTGTGATTGATACACAAAGCGAACGTGTGTGATTGATACACAAAGCGAGCGTGTGTGATTGATACACAAAGCAAGCATGTGATAGATACACAAAGTAGGCATAGTGTGATAGATACAAAGCGAGTGTGTGATAGATACACTATATGAACAAAGTGTGATTGATACACAAAGAGTGAAATGAGCAAAGTGTGATGGATACATAAAGCGAAACGAGTGTGATGGATACACTAAGCAAATACGTGATAGATATACTAAGCGAATGTGTGTGATGGATACACAATAGGTGAACACGAAGTGTGATAGATGCACTTAGTGAACAAGTGTGATGGATACACTAAAGGTGAACACAAAGTGTGATAGGTGCACTATGTGAACAAAGTGTGATTGATATACTAAAAGCGAACACAAAGTATGATAGATGCACTAAGTGAATAGAGTGTGATTGATACACTAAATGTGAACACGAAGTGTGATAGATGCACTTAGTGAACAAGTATGATGGATATACTAAATGTGAACACAAAGTGTGATAGATGCACTTAGTGAACAGGTATGATTGATATACTAAATGTGAACACAAAGTGTGATAGATGCACTTAGTGAATAAAGTATGATAGATATACTAAAGGTGATGAAGTGTGATGGATACACTAAAGTGAATATATGCATGATAGATACACAAAATGATAATGTGTATGATGAATACACAAAATGAAAGAAGTGTGATTGATACACTAAATGAATGAAGTGTGATTGATACACTAACTGAATGAAGTGTGATTGATACACTAAAGTGAATATATGCGTGATAGATACACAAAATGAAAGAAGTGTGATTGATACACTAATAAATGATCTCAAACGGAACTTCTTTGAATGAACCGTACATACAATATCGTGCATGAATGAGAAAGAAACTTGATAGGTACAATGCATTACAATGCATGATGCTTTAGGAAAGCAATAAATGGACAAAACAGCGCTTTAGAAAGCACCTCATGAGGTAAGTGGCGGTGAACCGCTCTGCTCCGATGGGGATCTTCCCCTGTGCTCTTCGAGCACTTACCTTCAACTTACAGTACAAAGGCTTTGGAATATTGGCAAGGGTTCTTCATGTAGAACACTTTGGATGATGCCTTTCTTTCTGATAATATTCACAACTTTCCCTATTCTCCAACAGGGTGACAGACTAGGTTTGTTCAGTATCCAGAATTGAGGTGCATACGCGCTATCTCAACCTATGGGGCTTTCATACAGATTTCAAGCGGGGATATACCTGGTATTTAAACCAGACTTTAGTCCAAAATCGAACTTTTACGTTCTAGGCATCGACCATTCGAACTCTAGTTTCCCTTTGTTGTAGTTGGTCTCTTAGGAACTC
Source organism: Camellia lanceoleosa (assembly GCA_025200525.1). Taxonomy (NCBI): domain Eukaryota; kingdom Viridiplantae; phylum Streptophyta; class Magnoliopsida; order Ericales; family Theaceae; genus Camellia; species Camellia lanceoleosa. The sequence continues at coordinate 24,645,055 of CM045762.1, read as the reverse complement.
ATTCATTGCGAACACAGCCAAGATGACCTGGCAAGGAATTGGTACTCGAGAGAGCATTTTGATTGCCATTACGGCAGGCGGACTTGATCTTGAGCTTGAGGTAGAGGCACACTCATACTTGAACATTGACAAGGCCTCACAAGGTGCATACGGAATCACGATCTCGAGCTTCTTGAAGTTGGAACAAACTCGGATGCGACATTTTCCTCTTTTGCTTTTGCTTTTCGATCCGGAACCATTATAGCTTGGATAGGTCTGGTTCCATTGTTCTCACATGACTTGGGTGAACCTGCGGTTTTATGAAAGAACAAATTACATTTTGCAAAAATGTGGAGAACAGACGCGGCACTCGCACACAAAAGCGATTTTATTTTTGAAATTGAGAGATGAGTTTTCGACCAGGTATTGAGCCTACGACTGAACACGGCGCACTACGACTCAACAACGGAAAACAAAAGGTAAACAACCTAGACATATCGAGTAACACTTGAAACGTCTCAAAACAAGAATTGAGATAAAACAAAAAGACACGACACTTTCGGACATGCAGGGAACTGTTTCCAGGGTAGTGTTTCCCACCATTTCTCATTTGTGATTCTCACATCACTCTGGCACTCAATCTCTTGTTTTTTGAAAAAGCCTTTTTCTCACTTTTTCTCTCATCGCACATCTCTCTATTCTTCAATCTCTCATTTTTCAATCCCTCCCCTGGGTGGTTGATGGATAAACAGGAAGTTGCGGGCTCTTGCCCCTAGCATGCTGCCAGATTCTCTTTCTTCCGTTCACAACTAGTGAATTCCTCCCATAGAAGGGTTCTTCTGGCGGGTGTGTAGCAAATCTGCACTAACTGTCGGTTGATGATGCTTTCTTTGGGGAGTTTGGACGTGATAAGATCTGTCCAGATGATGGAGTGGAATATCTTGCCCCATTCCAGTTCGTGCTTCGCACTTGGCTTGATACCTCGTTGCTTGGAGGGTGAGAGAGCTTTCAGCCCTTTGTTGTGCCCTTTTCTGGCGAATACGGTGCCCTTTTCGGCAAGTGCCCTTTCTAGCAAGTATGTTGACAATGGGGAAGAGACACAACACCTGACTCAACTGTGCCCCTAGTTCATCATTTTGACCATTTTTTGTTTTTTGCTTTCTACTAAAACAATTTTGACCAACATGAGAGTTAGATTAACATGTTTGTTCAATTTTTTGATTTAAAATCATGCAAGTCAGGCTATGAGCACTGAAAATTTTCCTTTTTTGGGTCCAAGAAAATGGTCCAGTTTTGAAAGATGGAATACTTTTCGAGAAAATAGTCAACCTCAGTAAAAATTATCAAAAACTGTTTTTGCAAATGGCACCGCCACCGAGCATGAAACCTACTCTGAGATGCACAACCTCGAATCTGAAGGAAAATTGCCCTTGCTTGAAGAGAGCTGCATGGCAAGAAAGTTGCCCCTTGTTTGAACGGCATGGCGCATTGAATAGCAGCGGAAAGTTGCCCTTTGTTTGAATAACTTGCAGCGCATTGTAGTCAGTCCTTGGAGCGATGATTACAACCGAACTCTCAGATTCAGAGAAAGCAAAGATGATCAAAACCATTACATGGGCACAGTTGAATTTTGAAGTGTTTTACAGCTGGACTTCAGAATGAAGTTGCCTACGTATCCCGAAGATGGGAATCAAGCCTTACGTAGTTCGGGGTTAAGGTACACTCGGGTATTAACCTCTCCTTTTTAGGCTCTAACTTTTGCCAAGGCCGCTCTTTCTGGGTTTTCAACCTTGCGAGCTTTATTCTTCTTTTCTTTTCAATTCTTTTCTTTTCATTTCCTTTTTGGATTTTCTTTTTTGTTCTTTTCTTTGCATTTTCTTTTTTTGTTCTTTTCTTTTTTTCATGCTCTAACTTTTGCCTGGGCCGTCCTTTCGGGTTTTCGGCCCAGCGAGTCTCTCAAGGGTAAAAGTGTAGCTTTGTTCATGTCAAATGGTTTTGATATCCTGAAGTCATCTGAATCCAGGAGAATGGCCGTTATTCGGATTTACGATCAGAGTCCATCAATGGAAATTTGAATTTGCCCCTAGTGTTGTGGATCGGAACTCAGTTTTTCTTCAGCAATACTTTCTTCTTCCTCCCTTTGGGATTTGGCATTCTTGCCAACCTTCTTTGATTTGTGGAATGATCCGTCTTCGGCTCTTCAAGCACATTTGAAATTCTTAGCCCCTAGTTCCAGGGGTGCTTCTGATCTAGCTTTGCAAGCTTCTTTTGATGACATCTGGTCTTCTTGATCTGACCTTCTTGCCTCTTGTTCGAGGGCTGCTTTGAATCTGGCCACACAGGCCTCACATTGTAGTTGACTGTTGAATGTTCTGAATGCAAGTTCAAGGTTTGAAAGCAAGGGGTTGAGTCTCGAGGCTGAAAGCGATCCTAGGCTGCACAATCTCAAGAGCGATTCCACACAGGTCTTCGCAGGATCGTGCAAAAACATTTTTTTGAAATCTTTTAAAAAAGCGACAAATCGCTCGCGTTGAAGACAGTGTAGAACCAATCTGGATCAAGCCAGGATCCTTTCCAGTACTCACACTAACAAGCATGATTTCATTCATTAAGGGCTTAGCACGCCTCTTTTTCTCTCAATTGATCAAATTTTTGCAAAACCCGAGGAATCCCTTCATCTTCATTTTCACCTTGATGTTCAAAAGGTTTTGAAAAACTCGAGTTATTACAATGACTTCAAGGCATAGAAAAGGCGAGTTCTTAGTCAAATCTTGCCATCTCATTCGGAACTTAGGCATACGGCACAAGCGAAAAACGCGAGAGCGCGAAAATCACTGCTGTTTCATTCAAAATCTGTTGGCATAACTGGCTCCCTAGCAGGAACAGACTCAAAACAAAACGAAAAGACAAACACGAAACAAAATGGTGACGCCCGAGGTAACACTCCCGGAATCACCTGATCTCTATACAACAGGACCGACTCGATATAACAAGATAGACCCGAAACAAAAAGACTGACTCAAAATGGACTCAAAACAACAAGACTGACCCAATACCCAAGTCAGAAAGCACAAAAACAATGCGTGCCATATGCCATATCTGGAGTAAATCGAGTGCCATCCGTAGGTGGTTCATCCCCCGATCACATAGTCACATTATCCCCCACAGGTTCACTGGTCGAGTGCCGATAGACTTTGCTGGACTGGCATGGGGATGACCTGTTATCAAGCAGTCTTGTACATCATGACGCAGCAAAGCAACTATCGGTGTCATGGCCGGTTTGTTGATGGTACGCATACGATTACCTAGTATGGTCATGCTTTGGAGGAGAGGATCGTAAAGGCCGTTGATCCAATGGTTTCAGATGTCCTTTCCGGATTAAGACCTCTAGAGCCTTTGACAAAGGCATATAAAGTGGGGTGAAAACCCTCTTGACTCGGGGTGGATATTTGGCCGTCTGTGAGCTACTTCCGGACGCACCGGTGAATAGGGTAGCCTTTTTTGATGTGGTGGTGGTGACCATGCCCACTTCAGAAGATCTTGCGGCCGCATCACCACTGGTGGTCGCATTCGAACTGCGGAAAAACGCCCGCCTAGGCTGCTCCTTCTCCTGGTCAATAAGGCCCTGCTTCATAGCATCCTCGATCTGTACTCCCATCTCATGCAAATCCGAAAAGGTAGGGAAGGGGAGCACGATCATTTTTTGCATTAGTTTGAAATTTGGAGGTTGCGCACAATCATTCGTATATGATCCTTATCCGTTGGCCTAATGGTCATCATTGAGGCCTTGGCCCTCCAGCGGGCCACAAAGTCAGAGAAGCCCTCTTTCGGCTCTTGCCTGGTCGTCTCAAGATCACGGGTTGTGATCTCGATCTGGGTATTGTATGAATATTGTGCGACGAAGGCCTCGGCTATTTCCTCCCAGCTTCGTTTCACTGAATCCTCCAATTTGGCGTACCAGATGGCCGTAATACCTGACAGGGTCCTGCCAAAAAGGGAGAGCTTCTGTAATCTTGTCAAGCCCATGGGGTGCAGAACATTTAAAAACAAACTCAGGTGGACCATGGGATCTCCTGACCCGTCAAAACGATCGATGTGAGGCATCTTGAACCTGTCCGGCAGTGTCACAGCTGAGTCAGTGTATCCGTCATTGATGTCCGGGATAGATTTTACCCCCTGGCATTTTTTGAATAGCTTCTCAAGCTTGCTCAATTTCAGTGCCGTAGGGTTTACTTCGAACTCGAAGGGAGAGTCCGGGTGGTTGATAGGTGTATGCGCCTTGGATAATTCAAGTGGAAGCGGGGGTGGAGCTAGCCCCGTTGGAATGTCTGTGTCCTCCTGAACGGCCTGGACATTCGACAAAATATTCTGGGCATTTGGCAGGACATTCTGGGTAGTTGGTGTCTGCTCGGGTAACGGGACCCCTGGTGGAGGAGGAACTGGATGTAAGGCCGATGCTTGACACTCTTTGGGCCGGGTAATTAGCTCACTTTGTTGTGCCATGATTGTGGCTCTTTGTTTAGAAAATTTTGGCCAGACGGGGTCCTCTGCATAAGCTTCATACTTTCCTGCATTTGACGCATCATTGCCTCAATTTCTGACGTGTTCTGCTGATCCATCTAACTGACTGGTATCTATCCTGCGATGGCGAGACCTCGGCTTGACTGCATTCCTTTGGTGGGGTGGATAAAGGGCCCTTGATCTGTAAGCTGCTAAAGCGGTGATTTGTGCTGGTAGCCCTTTTACCCTGCCTCTGGCAAGGGAACACTGATGGCCCTTGAATTGAATCTCTGACCTGACAAAGTCTATCAGCACAAGTTCGATGAACCTCGGGGGATATCGGAGTCTTCTGAAGCTATGGTTCTAGGACTACCCCCCCAGCAAAAGAGAAAACAGACAGCACCTTAGCTCAACTTCACCAAAACAGATACGAGTATAGCAGGATGACTGTGCCCTCTACTGAATTCTACCCCCAAAATTCAGCCTCAAATCTGATACCCTTAGGTAAACTGAATCCTAAAATACTGAATTGGTGCCCGCAGGCCTGATGCCCAAACTTGTAAACTGATACATGCATTCTTATAGAGACGTACTCTAAAGCACATAACAAGCAAGTGAGAGCCAAAATACCCCTATGGAGGGGTAGGGTTTCCCTGTCCTATTTTGTCAGGAGCTCGGGTTTCACTACGCACGCAGCGGCTTCAAACAACCTATATCGGGTAAGCAACCTGTCCTAGTTTGGAATGGTCACTATGGATCCGAATATGCACTAGGTTGAATGGTCAAAAGGGTGCCCCGGTAAAACCGGGGTTTGTGTTCCCATACTGGCAGAGCCCACAACCGGTCAACCTTATGGTCATGCCTTGACAAGACAAGCCTCCGGCAAACCATTCAGGAATAGCAGATGGCAAACACGGTGTCCTAGGCACACCAATGCAAATGCAATGCAAAGAAACACACGAGTGTAGTCAAAACTAGATATCATGAGTTTGAGTTAAGTTCTCTAAATCCGCAGTAGAGTCGCCAGAAACTGTAGACGTCCTCGAACGCCCCGGGAGGGTGAGTCCCGTTCTGTTCTTTTTGGGGTTACTACAGTTCAGGACTCAAATGTCACGGTTCTTAATCTGAACCAAAGAGTCCAAATCGAATCGTTTTGAGAAAAAGCAGTTTTTTATAAAGAAGTGCCAAACATGGACTGCTTTGCCAGATACAGAGTCGCCACCTAAATATTTTATTTTTGGAAAAATTTAGGAAACCTTGACTCGTTGCCTAAGGCCGCGTGTTCGTCATCACCAAAGTTGCCTCGGCTCGGGAACTTGGGTACGATTGGGGAAGGTCAGCTATGAGCACCCCCGCTCGCCCGATCAAAGATCGGCCTCTACTAACCATGATATCAAGTTTTGAAAACATTGTGTGTTCTTATTCCGATTATTAGCCTAGATTTACTATGTGATGCACACAGCATACAAGTATAGACCGAGTCGCCTGAATTGGAACAAAACATTTCATGTTTGTTTTTGAAAGATGGTTTGCTACTCGCAAGTAGGCTTAAAATGCAAATTTTGCCACCCTCAGGTGGGCTCAGAAAAGATGGTTTTGCCACTATCTAGTGGGCTTAAAACTCACAGTCAATGCATTGTTCCAATTCAAATAACCCAACCTTCACCCACAGGCATTCAGGCAGTTATATCACATAAGCAAATAGCCTCATGGTAAGCATGCTATCATGGCAGTCACTCACACACATGCAAGGATGCTAAAGCATAAAAACTTACCGAGTACTCCAAGCCAAAACAGAAGTTAATTAGAAAATCATGCATGATCCTAACTATACAAAAATGCCTAATGTAACACATGCAAAAATGCAACTATAGCAGGCTCGGCTATTCAAAACATGGCATATGGGATGCAACAGCTAACATGTACTCAACTTGGAATTAAAATACAAATTCGGTTAGTATGATGCGCCGAGCCCGGTGCATGCAAGACAGATGAATGAATGCAAACATGCTATCATACTGTATGCTAATTGAAACATGCCCTAATTTAACCATCATAAGCTGGTAAATAAAAGTGAGAAAGACGTGGGGTTGGAAGACATACATCACACGCACGCACACTTATTATAATTGTGCCCTCGCTCGGAGGGTCCGAAAGAATAATATACAGTCCCAAATAAGTAATACAGTCCAAATAAATACAAAATCCTAATTAATTAACAAATTAACTAAGGAAAGCGGTAAACTAGCATGCAAGCTAGGAACTGCCTCGACTCTGCTCCGGGTGATGGATGATGCATGTTCGGGCTGCCTTTGTGCGGAAATCCACTGCGATTCCCAATTAGCCTCTGTTTGCAATTGTTCTTGGATTGCGTGCCAAGCTTCAGAAGGCTGCTGATTCTTGATTTGCTGTATCAGAGAGCAGAAAAGGGGCATGGCAATGTATTTTCATATATGTATGCATGTCTCGATCCTCGTGCCACCAATCACGCATCTCGATGCATGATAGCCGAAGAGTCGAATTGCACTACTCAATATGAAATGAATGCACGTATAAACACAACAAGACCGAGACTCTATCATGGATAATCCGGAGTGTCGATGACTGGGAATTAAGACACGTTCCATCACTCAAAGTACGAAACGTCTCTCGTTTCTCGTGCTCGGGCTAACTCCTACCCCAAACACAATGCGATATGCATGAGATGCATGAATGCAACTAAGATATAACCTAACATGCACAATGCTATGGAATGGCATACACGATGCACGAGGTAACATGGCATACACGATGCGCTAACATATAACCTAGCACATACAATGCTATGAAATGGCATACACAATGCATAATGGAATTACACCAACACGAGTGGACCTCAGCCACACTCACATAAGTGGCCATTAGATGAAAATGAGACACTCGAAATGCGTGCACGCGTGCACGCAAACCGATGACAGAACCTAAGGCACGAATGCTACTCTACCAAAGCATGGTAAGGCATGGAACATGGTATGCAAACAAGAAAATTTCAGCACTGAAATATGATGCTAAACAGCCCCGAATCATGAAAACATGGCACCCGATGCATGAGGTGAGACCCGAAACTCAAAACTAGGCACATGGAATGACTTACAGCTATACAAAGCATGCATTATTTGAACATGAAGCATGAAGACAGAGTCAAGGCAGTCCCAAAACATGGACTTTTCCAGTTTAAAGCAAGGCCAAAAAGTGCTAGCAAGATGGCTTAAATTAGCATGCAATTTTGACTAGTAAACATGGTTTACATAGCAAGTACATGATGCACATGGAATTTCACCAAACCGTCGAAAATCAGTGAATAAAACATGTGAAAATAGGCCCAAATAACCACTGATATGCAACCATGGTATGCAACAATGATGAGCTCCTTCAGATGGCCATACAAGGAGTTATTAGGCACATACAAGATAGAAAAGTGACATGGCATATAAAACTCTGAAAATCAAATATGATAGTCCCAAGACTCAACAAATTGACCCTAGAATGTGACTAGAAAGCATGCAAGATGGGGTCTCTTTGGAAGGCCAAAAAGGCCACCAAACAAGACAAGGAGAGAGGGGGGCACCCCCCTCTAATTTGGGCTCTCAAAACAGTGTCTAAGCCACTGAAAATCTGCTAGATTTCAGTGGCTAATAGGCCAAAACGAGGCCAATGCAAATGCTCACATGTATAGCTCAAAACATGGAGAAATAAAGCATGCAAAGAGGGAGATGACTCCAAAAAAAAATGGAACCTTAAACAAACTCAAAGAGGAGGTCAAAAAAAGACCTTTTTCAGTTTATATCAAGGCTCAAAAGTGAACACAAATAGGGATAATCTACCATGCAAAAATGGCCCTAAAAGGAGAGATAAAGGCAAGGGACAGCAGCTGGCCCCAAATGGAAAAGATCTCTTTAATAATGTTGAAGAGGGGCTCAAAACAAGGCACTTTATAGTTTACATCAAGCCACGAAAATAATCACAACTAAGGCCAAACTATCATACAAGAAAAAGGCCTAAAAGAGGGATAAAGAGACAAGTGGTAGCTACTGTCCTCAAACAGCAAAGAGTCCTTGATCAAACATGAAAAGGAGCTCAAAATATGACTAACTTCAGTTTATGGAAAATTCCAAAAATGCTTGCAAGTAAGGCTAGCCAATGAACAAAGAAAGTGTAAGTTTAAGGGAAATAGATGCTTACCCTTGAAGAGTAGCAAACCAGGGACTTTTGATCCAAGATTCTGAGCTTCCAACCTTCTCAAATGGCCTCCAAGGTGCTGGAATGGATGATGGAGGTGTTGTGCTATGAGGTGTAGTGCAAAAGTGCAAGGAAATCCAACTCCAAAGCACAAAACACAAACAATATAGAGAGAGAGATAGATTTTCCTCTTCAAAAATGGCTGAACCTCTTGAAATGAAGGAGCCCCTTGCTTATATAGAGGAATGCAAAGCTAAAGCTTCTTGAACAAGCTTGGCAAGAGCTTTATCCCTTCATACATGTGTATGGAGGGCAGATATGAGGAATCCAGCTAGTACAAAAGATCTTCCGTGAAACCTGCTCTAAGAGGGGTGCTGCCGGCCATCAGTGATGGCAGGCAGTGGCTCATTGATGGCCGGCATTGGCCATTAATGGCCGGCACACTTCCATAGAGGCCAGAATCAAAAATCAGTCCTTGTCCCTGTTTTGAAGAAAGCCTAAATCCTTCATCTGGATGCCTTTTCAGGTCATTCTTAGCCTAAACTGTAGCCCCGGAAGTCTTCTTTCCAAATTTGGCAGCCTCACCTCAAAATTCCATGTGTGCTAAGAGATATCCCTCTTTTAGTGAAGACTGCCTAGTTTCAGTCCAACCGGATTGATGCCCAATTTCCAACAACCATATCTCTCTTATCCGGACTCGGCTCGAGGAGATTCTTGAATGAAAATTGAAGCCCCGGAAGTAAGATTTCCAACGGTGGTGGCCTCATAGCTGAAATCCAAGTGTACAAATGGATAGGCCTGATTTAGCGAGGACTACTCGTCTCTCTCTTAACGGTTTATGCCCAACTCCTTCCCCAACTGGGTTTCCTCTCTCCTCTCATCTTTTCTTCAACTCCAAACCCCTAAACAAGGTGTTTTGAAAGATTTTTCAAAGAGTTCATCTCTCTCTCATTCATTTCCACTTTGTTCTCGCTCGGTTTGCCGAAAAACGCAACATTTAACAAAATGCGAGCATCGGAACATCGTAGGAACTTTATTTCAAAAAATATTTTGAAAGAGAGGGTTTCAAGGTCTCAAAATCTTTTAATCAAGATAGTTTTGGTCCAAAAAGGGGTATGAAGTTGGGATTTGACCCTCTCCTTGCCGAAGAAATCAAACCGTTGCCCTGCACACCTTTCACCACCAAGTAAACCGTCAGTAGCGGCGTCCAAGTCTTAAGGGCGGTCAAAAATGGGGTGTCTACACCCATTTACCAAAACTGATATTCTAGATGAGGATAGACATTCCTTAATCCACCCTAACCATTTTTCTCCAAACCCAAAATTAGATATCATTGAAAACAAGAACTCCCAATTCCCCGAATCATACGCCTTTTCGAAGTCAAGCTTAAGTATCACCCCTTTTTGCTTTGTTGATTTCCACCACTCAATGACCTCATTGGCAATCAAAACTCCGTTTAGAATATACCTTCCTCCAATAAATGCTGTCTAAACCTCACTAACCAGTAGGCAAGACCTTTTTCATTCTCCGAGATAGAACTTTAGCTAGAATTTTGTTAATTGAACCCACCAAACTAATTGGCATGTAATCCACCAAATCTACTGGACTGTCATTCTTAGGAATCAACGTTATAAATGAACTATTAATCCCTTTGGCCAACTTACCATTGTTGTGGAATTCATGCATGAACTGGAGGATCTCACCTCTCATCACCTTCCAACTCTTCTAAATACAGTAAAGATTGAATCCATCAGGCCCTACAGCTTTATTCCCATTATAGTCCTTCACAGCTGCCCACACTTCTTCCATTGTAAACTCTGCTTCTAACTCCCTCTTTACCCCATCATCCCCAATGGTAATAAAAGGTCCATCAAACTTTGGTCTACTTTTCCACACCTTAGAATACAGTTTTCTAAAATGCCCTACCATTACTTGTTTCACCCTTGTTGGTTTCCCAATAACTTCCTCATTCGCAACAACTGTATCAATTAAATTCTTTCATTGTCTCCTCTTAACCATGACATGAAAGAATCTCGTATTCTTATCCCTATCTTGAGCCCATTTAACTCTAGATTTCTGCTGCCATTTCCACTCTAACTTTTTGTTCAACTACCATACTAAGCTTCTTAACTTTCTTCTTCTACCAATTTCAGTATCCAGAAGTGTCCCATCTTCAACTTTTAAGTCGATCTCATGAAGCTCCTCATTTGCAGATTTTAGCTGATGTTCAACATTTCCGAAGATCTCCACATTCCATTTCTTCAATGCTATCTTCAGATTTGCTAACTTGTTCTTCAGCCTAAAGCCAGCCCATCCATAAGTCTCTGTCTTCGACCAAGAATTCTTAACCATAGACATAAAATTAGGGTGTAAACTCCAAGCATTTAAGAACTGAAAAGGTCTAGGACCGCAATTTCTTTAATTCTCCATTAGCACCAAAGGACAGTGGTCAGAAATACTCCTTGGAAGGCCCCGCTGCTTGAGGCTAAACTTTGCCAACCATAAAGAATCCAATAAAAACCTATCAATTCTACTCCATCTATCACCTTCTAATGAATTACACCATGTAAAGCCCCTCCTAAGCAATGGCAAATCTACTAGCTCCATAATCTCAATAAACTCATTAAATTCAATCATTCCTTTGTCCCTCTTCAAGCAACCTATTCTTTCATTCAAAAATAGAATTTCATTAAAATCCCCTCCAATACACCAAGGTTTGTGAAAAGATGACTTCAACCTAACCAATACTTCCTAAAATCGACCCTTATTCCTCACATCATTAGGAGCATAGATGTTGATAATTACACACTCAAATGATTACTTAAAAATACTTGATAGAAGTAAAAAATTCCTTGTACTGCGACACTCTGAAATCTTGAAAATAGCAGGATTCCAATTACATAGCAAGTCCCCTGCACTACCCACTGAATCCACTGCCAAAAACTGCATAGAATCAAGAGGCCACATTGACTTCACAAATATTTCATTGGTATTAGTTTTCTTAGTTTCTTATAACATCAACATATCCAACTTTCTATCTTTAACCAACTTCAAAATTTTGCCCCTTATATCTTTCCTCCCCAACCCTCTTACATTCCATGACATAATCTTCTTTGGAAAACTTGAAGCTACTCCGAAGACCCCCTTGTCACCAATCTCAAATAGGAGTTTCCCTCAGCACTTCTCCCATCTTTTCCTTATCGTGAATCTCCATTTCTACAATCCGATTCATAACTTCCTCCTACTTTCCCTTGTAATTTATCCCCATCAACTTACCCAGCTGAACTGTATCACAAGCTACCTTCAGCAATGCATTTCTTCTACTAGGACCACTCATCTGAGGTAATGATAATGAAGCTGCAAGCGCTGCAGCTTTACAGATAGCCCCTCTAGAAAAACAGCTTGAATGCAACAATCCCCTGTGGTTCATCTTTCGTTGCGTAGACTTCTTCACTTCAATATCTCTCTGCCCACTTTTCTCTTCCTTGCTAATACACCTTTACTCTTTCTACAATACGCAAATTGTTTAAAGCCTGGCCCAATACACCCATCTAGTGGACTACATGCTTCTTGTCCCAACAAAACCCTTATTTGGGCCCCACTAAGTACTACCTCTAAATTGATACTGGGCCTATCATTATCAGGTCCACTAACACTTCTTAAGAAACCTTTAATGACAATGGTATCATCCAGCTCGGGCATACTACCCATGTCTTTCATCCACGATTTTTCCACTCCCTCCACTTTCATCTCTTTACTACAACCACCACTGGTTGACATGACCAACTCCATGTCAGTATTCTTAACCACTGATTCCAACATACTGTCATTACATTTTCCTGCACCATGCAGATCCCCAAAACTTTTGTCCATCTCACTGGTATGTTTTACCCTTGTGTCCATGTCCTTGCTTGTTACCTGGGCCTCTACACCTACCTCACTAATGAGCTTTGCCACCTTCCTTACCTCCTCCTCTGTACCACCACCTCTCCGACAGCCTCCATTGTTAGAGAGCTGATCCACCTCCTCAATGGTGTTATCCTTAGTGTCTCTGTTCATACTACTACTGCTCAAATCATGCATTGGAATTTCCATTGCCTCACAAACCCGAACTGGAACCAAGCTTTCATTGCATCTCAGATAGATGACCTTATTAATATTCTTTATGGACTTTGTAACCACTCTAACTCTCCTATACTGAAAAGAATTCATCCTTGTGGTGTCATCATCTAACAGCACAACTTTACCCCACATACCACCAATACTTTTAAATGTATTTACATTTCATAAATTGAATGGGACACCAAAACAGCAAATCCAAACACATCTCTCTTGATCTTCATACAGCCCACGTCTCTATTCTGAAATTGAATCACACCACTCATACACTCATTTTTGTAAGTTTACAGTCCCCTCTTTAAGTGCACGTCGTAAGCTAAATGTCAAGACTGCTAATCTTCCGCCTCCTTCATGAACAAGGACCTCCTTCATTCCTTTTATACTAACCTCCTTCTTAAAATCATGAAATGAGAAGAAGGTTTTAAGCTTCACAATCACACTGTCGCGCAACCACCTATTTCCTTCTTCTTTCACCATAACTGTGATAGCATCCGTCTCCAGTGCCTCTCTTCCTGATACTACCTCAGCATATGATTTTCGACTCCTTCCTTCCTTGGGTGTGTAGGACACGTCTCTTTCCCAAGTGCCAAAATTGGCTTCAGTCCTTGATGATCCATCTGCACAGTCATCTTAACTTTTTCCTCCTTCCCTTTCTCCCACTGCACATTCCTGTTAAATTCTGTCATTTTCACTTTCAAGCTCTTATCCTCGCACTAAAGTCCATTTGTATTTTGAACTGCCACTTCTGCTGATACTAGACAGTTGTATCGGATGAACCCAAACCTTGAACCCGTTGCTTTTCTTCTTTTTACCGAAATGAACACATCCCTTACCACACCAAAATTGCTGAAGAGATTGAACAAACCCTTTGGATTCATCATCTTTGGGATATCATCAACAAATATTGTTACTAACCCACTCGCCAATGATGCCCTCTGCAATCCACCTTTGCCTCTCTTCCTTAGCACCGACTTCTGGAGACACCCCATTTTTTATCACCCCGTAAGACATGGGCGCTTTATTCCAAACACCCGATGACAAAAGTTACACTATGCAATCGTTTGAATTCTCAGCGAAGAAATTTGGATTCAAGCTCTAATCCCAAACCTTACACCCCATTTTGGCTAAATTATTTTGGACCTTAAAACCCTCTTTTTCAAAATATTTTTCCAAATGTTTCTACGATGTTCTGAGGCTCGCATTTCAATTAAACTATTGCACTTTTCGGTAAACCGAGTAAGGACAATGTGGAAATGAATGGAATAGAGGTGAACACTTTGAAAACTCTTTAAAAACATCTTAGTTATAGGTTTGGGGTTGAAGTAAATAAGAGTGGATAGAAGAAAACTAGTTTAGGAAAGGTTGAGCATCAAACTGTTAAGAAAGAAATGAGCAGCCTTTACTAAATTAAACATATCTCTATGTACACTTAGAATTTAGATGTGAGGCCACCCCTATTGAAATGTAGACTTTCGGAGCTTCAATTTAGACTCAAGAATCACCTAAAACTGAGTCCAGATGAAGGAGATATGCCCGTTTGAAGTCAAGTCTAAAATGCAAATTTTTGGACCCAACCGGGTTTGTTTAGACCCGCCTGTGGCCTATTTAGACCCGGCTGGGTTTCAATGAAAACTTCTCTAGAGTGCCTTTTTAAACCTGGCCTTCCATTATTGGGCCCAACCATGGATTTTTCGGGCCCGGCCATGTGTTTTTGGGCCCGACCGGGTCTCATTAGTGAGAAATAGGAGAGCTGGCGAGAATTCGCCAGCTGTTGTTTTTTGAAGATATTTTTGACCAATTTGGCTAAAATTCTATAAATTGACCCCCTACATTCAGAATTGAGGGTTAGCAAATTTTTCAAAAGCTTTGACGAGCTAAAAAGACCTCCCTCCATCTTCAACACCTTTCTTCATCTTTAAACCTTCTTTAGCTATACATACACAATACACAATACATATACCATTAGAGCTTATTCTTGAAACTTTTTGTTGAAGTTTCAAACCATATTTCATAAACTTGAGGGTATTTGGAATCAAGTTTGATCAACAACCAAAGTTTGCTCTCTTTAAGAGGTATAAGCTTGTCACATTTTTCCTTACTTTCATTTCAATCTTTTTCTTATGTTTTCCTACTATTTTGGATCTATTCCAAGTGTTGGAACTTGGGGTTGAAGAGCTACCAAAGATAGAGAGGCTTAACACCCTTTCTTACACCTTATCCCATAGCTCATATACTTTGTTTTTGCACTATTTTCTTAGGTTTTCATACTGATTTTCAGAGCTTGAAAAGGTTGGAAAGCATGATTTAGATGTCCCAAAAGTGGAGGGGTTAGCCACCCTCCTTAGTCTTGCTTACTAGTTTTGTATCTCTTTGTTTTTGCCTATCTTTTCTGCTCTTTTAACATGGTTTTAGCCACTGTTTTTGGACTGTTTTGGGGCTGGAATATGTGATTTAAAATTGCAAAAAGTGGAGGGGTTAGCCACCCCTTCTTAGGCTTTGTTCCATAACTTTTTCTCTACTCTTTTTACTTACCTTCTCTTGCTTTTACCACTATTTTTTTTGGTATTTGTAAGATGTTTTAATGTCTTTTAAATTTATGAGTTGAATGTTATGCTTGTAGTGTTGTGAGTTCTCATGGCTTTGGTTTTTTAGGCCTTAGACACCGAGTAATTCGAGTTGATAGCTTTTCTTTCTTAATTCCATGTAAAGAGTTCCATTTTTGGTAATAATCAACTTCGCATAATCATTTCTGCGCCCTTCCTCCTATATTGGTTTTCTTTATTTGAGAGTTGTTTTAAGTGATTGATTGTTATTCAAGGTATGAGAAAGAGACCTCCTATGCTCAATGGCTTAATTTCTTCGGAGGTTCATCGTCAAGGCATAGTCTCTCTTTCATGCTAAGGATCATTTCTCGTTTGACATTTCTCTTCATTTAGTGGACTTAAATATCACTTTGGGACAAAATGATTAAAGAATGGAAAGGTAAGTAAAAAAGGACTAATAAAATTGGCTTAAAATCAATGAAACTGACATAAAGAAGATGAATAAAATTAGTTGGATTCGGCCGGACATTATGTTGAGTCCATTGTGTCAAGAGTCATCATATATTAATTCATGATATTTTGATGAATTTTGAGTCGTGTCTACTTATCTCCTTGAACTAACTTCATGATAGGAGGAAGGAGTGGTATGTCTCTCATTGCATTCATTAATTTATATCCCATCGTGTCCAAAACCATTACGCAATCAACTTGTGACCATTGATGGTTTTGGAACCGAATTCGCTCTTCTCTTGAGTTTCTCTATGATAGAGTAGAGCATAAAAGAAAGGACTAACATGGCTTAGAAATGCTCATGCGACTGCTTTCATCTCGGTCTTAAAAATATTTTTCTGCAACAAAATAAGACATGGCCGGATTTGTTTGGGCCCAGCCGGGTCTCATTGGGGGCCAATCGGGCTCCAATGTGCGGTACACAGAGCAATTTTGAGAAATACAAAGCAGTGGCTGAGGGTGAACACAGGGTAGTTTCCCAGCAAGGCAGACAGAGTAGTTTCTGAGGAACATTGTGTGCAATCATTGGTTTATTTCTTGGATTATTGTAATATCATTGTTGCAATAAATTAGTTAGTTATTTATTATTCATTTGGTCGGACTTGTAATAGGTAGTTTATTCGAACACTAGGACATACGGACCCTATTGCATGAGGGCAAAATATGTAATAATTGTGCATGTTTTTCAACCCCCATGTCTTTCTCCCTTTTATTTACTTGCTTATGATGGGTAGCATAGAGCATCATGTTTACTTAGCATTTTTCATGACTTGCATCCATTTATTTTGCATGCATACGGGTTTAACTCATCATACTAACCGATATCAATTTCGAATTCTTTTTTCAAATACATGCTCCCTTGCTTGCCTTGAATTGAATCACATGCCATGTTAGTACCCGAGTTTATTATTTGCATAATGTGTGCGTTGCATTAGTCATTTTACATCGTTAGGATCATGCATTTTTTCTAACCATTTTATTTCTTTTGGCTTGTCTTTGAGTACTAGATGAGCATTTATTGCCTTAGCATATTGCATGTATGTTTATGTTACCATATTGAGTATGCTTTCCATGAGACTAAGTACTTAAGTGATATACTTGTTTGAATGCTGGTGGATGAAAGCCTTTTTACTTAAGTTGGAATAATTTGACTAACGTAAATACGAGCTCACTTTTTCAAGTGACACGTATGCAAAACACTTTTTCAAAACAAGCATAAAATCAATACATTCCAAATTTTGTGAATTGGTCTATATTTGTGTGCATCACCTAGTAAAATTAGTCTAATAACCGGAACAAGAGCATATAATGTAAATAAAAATCATATTATGATTAGTAGAGGCTGATCTTTGATCGGGTGAGTGGGGTGCTCAATTCATGACCTTCCACTCTCATACCTAAGTTCCCGAGCCGAGACACTTTGGTGATGATAGACTAATGGCCTTTGGCACGAGTCACATGTTTTCTAAATTTTCCAAAAATATTTAGGTGGCGACTTTGAAACCTGGCAAAGCAGTCCATTTTTTGTCTTTTTGATTCAAAATCGATTTTCCAAAAGATTTGCCGGATTTTGATTCATTTGTGTTTATCTATTTCACATTGTATTTGTGAAACTAGATTTAGAACCACGGGAGTCCAAACTGTAGGGCTAATCGTATCCGAGAGGAGCACGAAAAGCAAGCTACAACTTCCAACCTCCTCCTCCCCCTTTGTCCATGATAATCCCTCTACTTGCGCTCGTGGTTTGCACTCTAGGTTGCTGCTTTATCGTCTCTCTGTTGGTCATCATCATCAAAATGTAACAATATGACATGATTTACATTTCTCGTTTTCATCAACTTCTCAACTCATTTTTATTCTTGTATGCAATAATAGATGATAGAACAATCCCATATAAGCACAGATCAAACAAGCAAAGTGTAGAAAACATTGGAAGAAGAAGAAGAATGTTAGAGACTTGGAATGTTGGAAGAAGATGAAACTTGGAATTTTCTCATTTTCAAGTCTACACTGGTAAAAAGCAAACAAAACAAAATAAAACAAATTGACAACAAGCTTCATGCTTTCACTGCCAAGCCGCTGAAGAGCAAAATGGCAAGGCTGCCAATGCAAAAATATACCATAGCAGTGAGTCACAAATGAACCAAAGTCTGTCCCCACGATGCATTGCCATCCCGATCCATATGTCGTATCAAATTCCTGCATCAAACACCTGGCCACAGATTAATAAGAAGCCATACGCTATAGCAATTCTCATGTAGAGAATTCAATCACAAAAGCTAAAGCAAAAATACACACAACACTCAGGTACACAGAATGCTCACATGTTTTGTAAGTGTTTTGTGAGTGTTTTGTGTATTACTTTTCTATGGTTGAATTGCATGGATAAAAAAAAAAAGGGGGGACCTTCCTGGCATTTTCAAAATAAGTAATGCTTCTCTTCAGTCCATCAAAATGGACTGGACGGTGCAATTTATTTTCTGTGGACGACCCACTTTGATAATATAAATCGCTCATTTTATAGTGTCCGTTGATTAAATTATCAGTGCAAAACATGAAGTTGGTTGGACATCAATATCTACATAATTCGATCACAAAATCATGCAAAAAAATAAATAATAAATTTAGATGGCAAGTCATGCAAAATAAACGGATCAGATTACCGAGATAGACTCACAAAAAGTAAACTGAATGGTTTTGTCCATTTTCATGGATTTGAGCAAAGCCTTCCCATTTAAAATTCTAGAAGAAAGTTAAAAAAAAAAAAAAATTCAACAAAAAGCCTTCCCAATATATATATATATATATATATTTTGATTGGCACTGGGGTGCCTGAATCAAAACCCGACTAATCTCTAAAGGTGCACAGGCCCTTGACAAGAAATTTCCTGTAAGTGTACCACAGTTAATTCAAAAGTTTTCTCCCAATCTAACGGCCCAAAAAATTGTTAGCACCTAAAAAGTTTTGATTCCCGAACTTTGGAAGGAGTACATCTCCAAGAATCATGACCTTACCACTAGGCCAACCCTTGGGTCCTAGTATTTTTCCTGGTGTATCACAAATCCCGACAAAAGCTAGTGTCAAAAACATCCCCAACCTTTATAAAAGTCAGTTAAAAAATGTTGGTGTTCATAGGAGTCTGAGAAATAGTTCACCATTGATCGAATATTCAACATATAATTTCCCTTAGTTGCATATCAACACAATTCAACATGTTATATATATGCCTTTATGAAAAATGTTTCAGAGCTCTAGATCAAAGCTCTAGAGCAAGAGCTCTAGAGTTGCTCTAATAATGTGACAATTGTGTCGGTCTCACTTTGATGTGATATTTTGGCTTAACTTTTTTTTTTTTTTTTGAAACTGCCAAATCAGTAGAGCTCTATTTTAGAGCTACCAATCACTGCTGATACCTTTATTTTATGAGGGAGAAAAATAAGGGTCAGCTTTACTAGACTGCTACAAACTTGGCTACAGAGACTAGACTACAGCAAGTATTTGTTTTTGGTATAAGTGTACTATACCTTCTTTATGAAGCGGCTATCTGAGTGGGCTCAGTGACATCAAAGAAGTCAAGTGCTTTTGCTGCTAACTCAAGTGCCTCTAGTTGCATGGTCTGAAGCATGTCAGTCTCACCTATCACTGCCTTGCCTTCAAGCTTGGTGACTTGACTATATATATGAGAAGAAACTGTATGTAGTAGTTCTTGTGTTGGTGACTATATATATATGGGGAGTAAAGAATGAAGAGATCAAGTATAGAATAAGTCGTGGATATGGAATTGAGATGGTCAAGCTATGGATATGAATCAAAGAGTTGTTCTAAGGGGTTAATATATTATATGCTTTATATTATGCTTCAAGGTTCATGTACTATTATGAGATTCTCTATGATATAATAACTGTTATGTGTCTTGACTTGAGAATATTCTTCTTTTTTTAAGATACTCATAGCTGTGAAATTGAAATTATGTTTCAAGATTTGTGTGTCTTGAAATTCTTGATTTTGATAACTCACAAAAAGATTTGAGAAAGAGAGGATGATTGGTTGGAACTAGTAGAGGAAGGGTTGGTGCTAGTGGGTGTCTTGTTTGTGGTTCATCATCACAGGTTCAGAAACTGATGGACCATGACCATCTAATAGTACAGACAAGTCAAGTGGGCTCAGGGCTTTTCCATGGCTGTGGCGAAGCAGCCAAGTGTTGCATGATGAGGGTAAAACAGGAAAAGCCTATGCACTACAAAAAATTTACTCAAAAAATAATTTTAAATTTAAGGTGTACGTTTAAATTTCATATTGTGGGGTCAAACCTTGAATGAATCATGTTGATAAATTTTAAACCATAGGTATTTTTTTGAAATATTTTTTTGGTCTAAATATGTAATATTGTTGGGATAAAACACAGAATATGATTGTATTTGGAGGATTTTCTGGTCCCAAATTTATCCTTAATCTGTAGTGGACTATATGCTATGTGTTGTTGGTTGGTAAGATATCATAGTTTATCTTCTTCTTCTTCTTCTTTTTTTTTTTTTTTTAATTTTTTAATTTTTTTTATTACTATTATTAACATGGTTTATTATTATTATTTTGTTTGGGTGTTTCTACATATATGTTGTTCTCATAATTCTAATTTTTTATTATTTATTTTTTATAACTTATATGTCATACTACTTTCCTTTCTTAAATCTAACAGTACCACATAAATCGGTCATTGATTATTGATAAGTAATGAAATAACAAGTAAATTTTCAATTTAATTAAATCAATACGTAACATAAACAATTTGATCCATCATCTTTTTTAAAATTATTTGTGATAAATAAATAAATAAATAAATAAATAAATAAATATATATATATATATATATAATACAAGGCTTCTTTTTGAATTAGATAAAAAAAACTAACTTATTGACTAAAAATAACTCTATAAAAACACTAATGCTAAAAAAATTAGTTTATTGGCACACCCCTAACTTTTTAATTTCCTAATATCTTTTTAGAGTGGTTGAAGTGGATTTTTTTTGTGCGAAATGAATTTCCAGATTAAGAGTATAATTTTTTTAATCAATAAGTTAATTTTTTTTAATATATATATATATATATACAAACAGAGAGAGACCTGCATTACACATCGAGTAAGAAATATTCAAAGCCTTTCTCGGCATTTCCTTTGCCACCTTTCTCTCCCCACCACCACAACCACCGCCCCAATCCCTCTCTCATCATATCGGACTTCTCTTTCTTCCAAGAATCTTTATTTCATTTTTGTCTCCATTTCAATCAAAAAACAAAGAGAACACTGATACATCCTCTCCCTTCCAGCGAGCCAACCCACCACCACAACTCCCAACTTTGAGGCCTGAGACGACGTCGCATGACGCAAATGCCGTGCCACCTCTTCTCTTGCTTCGGCAGAAAGACCTCTTCCTCAAAGAAGGAAGCCTTGGAGAACCCCACCACGGATATGACCCGGGTGGATGAGGGAAGGAGAGGTGCAGTGGTGGTGGAGCTCTTCTCGTCGCAGGGCTGTGGCACCTCCCCGGAGGCAGAACTGGTGCTGTCGAGGCTTGGGAAAGGGAACTTCAACCTCGAGGTGCCAGTGATCGTGTTGGCCTACCATGTGGACTATTGGGATCATGTGGGGTGGAAGGACCCATTTGGGTCCAGCCTATGGACGGTTAGGCAAAAGGCTTACGTAGAGGCCTTGAAGCTTGACACTATTTTCACACCTCAAGTTGTGGTTCAAGGTACGGCCCAATGCGTTGCCAACGATCAGGAAGCCATTCTCTCCACCATTGCGTCTGTATCTCCATTCCCCGCTCCCACGCTACAGGTTAGTATTATTATTTTTAGCTATTCTCATGCCCTGCATTTAAACCAAAAACAAAAACAAAAACAAAAAAACTTGTAAATCTAAGTTGGAAAATAAACCTTTGTATGGATATGATATGAACAGGCAACATTCCAGAGGCCTTCAGCAGAGACCCTGCAAGTCTCTGTAACAGGGGCTTTAAGGTCCAAGGTGGACAGCAATGGCGCCAATGTCATGGTGGCTCTGTATGAGAACGGTCTGGTTACTGACTGTACCAAGGGGGAGAACAAAGGCAAGGTCCTACCCAACGACTTTGTCGTTCGCAAGCTTGAAAAGCTCTGCTCTGTTAAAGACATCTCTGCCAAGAAGACAGTTTCAGGAACTGTTAATTGCTTTCTATGGGAAGGTTTCAACAGCAACAAATGTGGCGTCGCTGTCTTCATTCAACAGAACGGTTCTCATCATATTCTCGGAGCTCAGAACTTTCAACTGCCAGAGGGTTTATAAGGTTTACTAGCTTGTGTGTTCTAATGATTAAAATTCTGGGCGTGGTTAGTAGAAAAGTTGTTGAGGGATTTCTTTTCGGAAGGTAAGGATAAAGGGAAGAAGGATCATTTAGTGAATTGGAAGATAGTTTCATGACCAAAGGAGAAACGGGGTATGGCGATTGGTAATATTTCGGCTAGGAACCTGGCCTTAATTGGCAAGTGGTTATGGAGATTTCGAACTGAGAGTGATTCACCATGGCATTCTGTTAGTAGAAGCAAGTGTATGGGATTCATGATACTGTTAGGAATTCACAAATGGTTATGAGGGGTACTTCTTGTGCTCCGTGAAAATCAATTTCTCACATCTATACACTTTGGTCTCGTTATCTTTCAATGAGGGTGGGTAATGGGGAGTTTGTTCAATTCTGGGAAGATGTTTGGATGGGATCCTCTTCTTTTGCCTCAGATTTTCCACATTTATATAAAATGACTCGATCTCACATTGTTCTATTGCTTCCATGGCTTGTTCATTTCTTGCTCCAATTTCTTAGAATTTCAACTTTCCTAGAAATCTCAATGATAGGGAGATAGTGGAGTTGATATCTCTGTTGTCAAGACTTGATCATTTTTCTTTGGTTCCTCTTTTGGAGGATAAGAGTGTTTAGGCTCTTCATTCATCGAGTATCTTTTCTTGCAAGTCCTTTTTTGATAAAATCATTAATAATCCTTAAGTTCCTCAGTTTTCCTTTTATAAAAAAATTTAAAAGGCTTGTGTTCCTCTTAAGGTGAAGGTGTTCATTTGGTCCTTGGTTCACGGAGGTATTTTGACAATTGATTTCTACATCCTCAATGGTGCATTATGTATTGTAAGGATGGTGAATCCTTGGATCACTTATTTTTGTATTGTCTAGTTGCTTTGAGCTTATGGCAAATATTATTCTTTTGAGAAATGTTATGTGGGTGGCCCAAAAGGTGGTGGGCACATGCTATTAATTGACTTTTGCGCTTTGGGAGGATCGAAGAGGGCCAAAGTACTTTGGTATTGTGCCGTCTTTGCAACTTTTTGGGTTTTTATGGTTGGAAAGGAATGCGTGGATTTTCGAAGATAAATCTCGGGATATGGATTTTTTGTGGGAAAAAGTTTGTCACTTAATTTCATTTTGGGCTTCGTTGACTCCTCTCTTTAGGGGGATTCCACTGTTTTTGTTAGCAAGATTGGTTGTCGGTGTGTGACATATGGAGTTTTTTTGATGCAGTCTTGTGTTGGGTTTTGTATTTTTACTTTGTTTTGTTCTTACTTGTAGAGGATGCCTTCTCCTCATTTCTCACTTCTGATTAATCAATAAAATTAATCTTTGTTGTTGATCAAAAAAAAAAAAAAGGTTTGAATAGCTTGTTTGTTTTTAATATGATGATATTGCAGCCAAGCTTTCAAGCTGTTATGTACATAATGTTTTCAGGATTAGGTTAATGGCATTTTTTATTTATTTATGATCTTTCTGATTTTTAGGAGGAGAGAGTTTTTAATGGTAAGAAATCTCTTCATGTGACTTGGAATTGGATTTATATTTTTCTTTTGGATTTCTTTTCGGGTGGTGGAAAGTTGAGGATGGACAATTTGTACTCTAATTTTTCAGTTTTAACTTTTAATATCTTGATGTTTTTGAGTACTTAATAGATCATCTCATATTAAACAGGGTATCATGTGTTCAATTTTTCATAACTAGGATTAAGACAACAGGGTTTTGTGGAGGAAAAGGCAAAGGGAAGGGAAAAGTGGCACATCCCTACTCAAATCCAAGATGATCCAAACACAACCTCAGAGAGAGGAATTCTAACATCCAAGATAGATCATGTCTGAGAGCTTGAATTTCTTAAACAAAGTTGAAGATTTTAGCAATAGATGATCAACAAAAGTCCTACACTCCCAATTCCTTTACCATCTAGACAATGAACAACTAAATTGAAGTTACTTTCTCTTATTGGGAACATTATGAATACTAGATTATTGATGACACTTCAATCTTACGATTAAACTCAAAGGTCATGTTTGATTCACAAGATTAATAGTGAAGTATTAATAATCCTATTAAATTAGTGTGGTATTCACTATCCAATAGGATTAATATTCATTGGATTAATAATCCCACCCCTACCCCATTACTAATAATCCTACAAATTTGTTGGATTAATTATCCATTGGATTAATAATCCTAAACCAAAATGTTAAAACAAATATAGGATAATTGGGCCCACGGATTAATAATCCTAATCCTATGCTCTAATCTACCCAATCAAACATGCTCAAAAGGAATAGTCATGTTACGTTCCACAATGAACCAGTGTTTACTAACAGAAAATTTCACACAACTTAAGCAATAAATGAAAACTCCAGAGTATAACAATTCCTGCTAAATAACAAAAAACATAGAAGTTTACTCCAGAGCATATGCGGCAAGCAGATGTATTAGAGAAAAATATTATTCACCAAAAAGGGACAACACATTCTTATCATAGGAAAAAAATCCATCATATGCAAAGCATGAAGGCATAGCCCAAACACAAAACCTTGTCAACATACATTTATCTCATGAGCGATGATGACATTAAATCACATTATTGTTCTCTACATTAAGCATTGGATGAACACATCCCCTCCACCTTTGGAACACTTCTCTGGTGAAAGGAGGACTTACAAGAAAAGCAAACTGCAGTTTACACCGAATCTACAGCTTCAACCTGTTGCCGAGCAAGGTATTTCTCCCTTCGCTCTTTCTACAAACAATATATATATATATATATATATATGAATATTATTAGAGGGAACAAAGTTCAGAAAATTCATAAAATCAACCATTTGCTTAAAAATCAACGCATACTTACCCATTCATCTATAACAAGACCTTCACCGACAACTCGTGGACCAGTGTCTGCTAGAGGTTTCTTGTGTCCTTCCTGCGCAGCCTCAGCTTCAGCTAACTGACGCTTCAGTTTTTCCAATGCCTTGGCATAAAGAACCACAATGCAGTTAATGGACATTAGTAAACATCATGGGAACACAATGATCTCACACAACCACAAAAAAATTTAAAATTATTTGATTTAAACTTACAGGACTAGACTGTTCCACATCCAAAAACACAGCACGCAGAACTTGCTCAACAGTTACTTGATCCTTTCTCTCATCGAACTGTATGGAAAAAATATCAAGCAGTAAATTCAAATTCAGCACTGGTTTGGGACTCTCAAAACTAGAAAAATACATCCACTACCATTAAAATTTAATAAATGACTTTAGTTAAGAAGTCAAGCATATTACTTTGGCAGAAAACCTACAAATTAAATGTAGTTTACAATTATAATCACTTTCAGAGAAAGCTGGCTTCATTAACATCCAAAAAAAGAGGGATTACTTAGATGCTAAGCCCGTTTGGTGCCTTGGGCATCCATTAGGCCAAGGATTTACAATTGCAAGTAGAAAGGAATTTGGTAAACAACACCACATATCGACAAAATTAGGAAATTAGAGAATTGGTTCTACTTCTACAGTTTGACCATGCTTAACTAGGCCGCATACTGACTAGTAAGGCACTACATGCATTGTTATCCCTAACTACTACCCAAGGAAACAATCAGCCTCTCAGTCGTTAAAAGATGTGCAAGTCAATCGGCCTCTTGTGATAATTTGCATCACAAACTAAACACAACATAGGGATTTCTACAATTAGATAGATATCAATCATCCAAGTTCATCAGATAGAGGTAAAATACTGTAGGGGCCATATGACTCACCAATTCAGATACATAATCCATCCCTTTTTTCACTTTCAAACTCATGATTTTAAACTTGACCTTGCTTGTCTGATCTATTTGTTTCTCATTTTTTTCTGGATGCTCCATGAACTTGAACACTGCCAATCAAATTCAAATACAGAAAGGAAGTCAAATATTCATCAGCTAACTACATATAGAAAGTTATGAATATACTCGTAAATCTTCCATTTATAATAAGATTGCTGTTGGCTCTAGAAGATCTTGGGACCTTGGTGCTCCTTGAGCCTTTAACAACTATGTCTTCAAAATTTTCTTCTTCTTCTTCTTCTTCACTAGAGAAAGTGCAACATGGAAACTTCTAAGAAGGTGTGTGTCTGTGTTCAACAATTGTCTGACAGACTGACACCAACTCTTAACGGACACTTCCCGACATGTGTTAGACACATGTCTAAACATGTCATTATTTTAAAAAATAAATAAAAATTAGACCTGAACATTCTTCGGACACTTCCTTTAAACTTTAAAAGTTTGAACAAAAAGTTTTGACACATTAAATACATAGAAGTTTGAACAAACTACCATTTGAAGTTCGAACAAACTTGGAAGTGCGATGGACACACATGTTCATTGCTTAGACACACATTAAACGCATTAGAAGTTTGAACAAAATAACATATACTTATTACTTTCTCCTCCTTTGAACTATAGAAATTAATGTTATGTTGCATTTTTTTTATTACTATCTTTCAATGAAATATATTCATATATATTGTAATAAAAATATAAAATTATATATTTTGTGTGTGTCCTGCAGGTCAATTTGTCAACGTGTCCATGCCTGTATATGTGCTTCTAAAGTGCCAACTACGCTAAGTAACAACAAATGTTAAAGCAAAACACCCGTGACAACTCAATCGAGATCCAATATAGCACCCATTGAAACAAAAGTTACAATCTCGAAGAAAAAGATAATCAAACAAGAGATTGTTACCGGTTGCAATAAGGCTTTCACCAGGAGCAAGGATACCTCCAGGTGGTCGCATGTAACAGCTCTTTGGCGCAGTAGTTTGAAACTAAAACATGACAAACAAATTAGTATAGGAATTTCAATAATAAAGCTTTATGGTCACAGATAGAACAATGACACACAGGGTATCAAACTTTACAGTTTCTGACTGAATATGTTGTGCTTTCAATTAAATCTAACTACACATGTTGATAGTTTATCACGGCAAAATCACTGTAATTGGGATTAAAAAGGAAAAAAAAAAAAAAATCTGCAATCTAACATGCAGTTATGAGAAATGAGCCCTGTTGCGTTAAAATATCCATGTTTCTCGATAGAAGAAATTAAAACGGTTACACGAATGAAATTAATGCAACATTCAAACGCTACGCACATTCAATATGGATAGACAATCTATAAACAAAATGAGTACACCAAATTAAGAATCAAAATCTATACCTTGAAAGCAACATGAGACCTGCTAGTGTTCTTAATCCTAACAGCACTTCTGACCTGCTTACCCAGTTCATCTATAAGTCAAGACAAAAACAAAACAAGCAATCAGGCAACTGAAAATAATATGTAAAATTCTTAAAAGCAGTCTTAAGCACATGAGCTATGCGAGCCAGAGTACCCGCGTGATTTGGAAAAAAAAGAAAAAAGAAAATGCATTTCTCTTGGTTCATCTCACTGGTTTTGATTAGTAAAGTGGAGAGAAATGAGGTGAAACAGAAAGAAATTGAGACAAACCCATTTCTCTTACAACTCTCATTTTGAATCTCTTGCAAGCAGAAAGATTGCGAGAGGGGAAAAAAATCAAAACATTACTATCTTGTCATAATATCAAAATTGCCCCTTTAGATATATATAGAAAAACAAAAATTGGATACTTGTAAACTGTTTTTTGGTAATATAACATGAAATAATTTTATTAACCAAACAAAACAAGACAGGGGAGTGAAATCACTCTCTTTTTTCTTCATTTCTCTCCTACTTATTCAAACAGGAGGGAATCTTTTCTCTTCTGTTTTGAACTAACTTATCTGACCATTTCTTTTTTTTTTTTTTTTTTTTTAAACTCTCCATGGCAAAATTGTCAATCCCATTCTGTACTAGACGGCATGTACCATACCAAAAGAAAAATAGGGCACGCAGAGTCCATTTGTTTCGGCGCATATCTCGCCTTGTTCCGGTGAGTTTCGTTCATACCGGAAAAAACCAGCAGAAAACTGGAATTCCACGGTATCCTATCATACACGACCTGCAGAAAATTTCTTTATAAAAAGACAACTTGATTTCATTCTGTTAGGTTCTCTATCTGTTTGGGTACATCATTCAACCTTCATCAATTCGTTTCTCTATCTGTTTGGGTACTTTTTTTTATGAATAAGTACAGATATATGAAATCTCAGTTGCATATTGTTTTTCCTCTTCATATGTGCTTTTGCCCTCATCTATATGAAATCTCAGTTGCATCTTGTTTTTCCTCTTCATATGTGCTTTTGCCCTCATCTGTTTGGGATGGAATACAAGCTTGCAAAATGTATCTCTGTGTAGAAAATTTTAATGTATTATTGATTTCTATAATCGAATGTATACAATGACTCTCCTATTTATAGGAGAGGAAGAGAAATATACTAACACACTCACCTACCACACTATACACTCACCTACCACACTAATACTCACCTAACACACTCACATCTACCTACCACACTAACAGCCCCCCTCAAACTCAAGGAGGATAGGTACTAACCAACTTGAGTTTGGAGAGAAAGTAACAAAACAGGAAAATAATCTGACAAATAAAATAAAAGTGGATAGGAGACACTGTATGGTCGTGTCAGACCGTTGTAGAAGACCGTATGGTTATGGCAGACCGATGTAGAAGACAGTTTATGGGGTCATGTCGGACCGTTGTAGAAGATAGTTTATGGGGTCATATCGGACCGATGTAGAAAACAGTTTACGGGGTCATGTCGGACCGTTGTAGAATACAGTTTACGGAGTCTTGCTGGACCCTTGTAGAAACTAACCGGAATCAATATCGGGACAGTTTATCGAGTCTTGTCGGACCCATGTAGGAGCTAACCGGAATCAATGTCGGGACAGTTTACAGAGTCTTGTCGGACCCATATAGAAGCTAACCGGAATCAATGTCGGGACAGTTTACAGAGTCTTGTCGGACCCATATAAAAGCTAACCAGAATCAAAGTCGGGACAGTTTACAGAGTCTTGTCGGACCCATATAAGACGCACCCTCAAAAGGCGTGTCCAATCTTATCAAAAAAGGCGTGCCATCAAAAGGCGTGCCATCAAAAAACGTGCCCGACAGCCATCAAAAGTCGAGCCATCAAAAGGCGCGCTGATTTGTCGTCTGGCGTTGAGAGGCGCGTGATACGCGTGTCGGCCTTGCCTATTTAAACCAAGGCGAGGCTGCCGCTGATGCATAACAAACCAGCTGAAAACCTCTGGAAAAAAAAAACTCGTCGTTCTCTGAGAGCTGTTATCTCTGAAACACTCTACAACCAACCCTGAATATGGCCTCTTCTTCCCGTTCAGCTACCCAGAACATAGCCTCTTCGTCCCGTGGTCTCACTCTCTTTCCCGACCTCAACGAGGCCACAAGAGATAAGCCGGCGGCGATTCTTATGAACCTCAACCAAGTGTCCCACTGGACCAAGCGCCCTGGTTTTCTGCCGTTGAACTTTCCAATGTTGTCGGTTGAGCGGATAATGGCGCTCAATCGATATTGAGGCCAATCATTATACTCTGAAGTCATGTGTTGAGACAATGGCGGTATCAACAATCTGTCGACCGGCGAGTAGAACAAATGAGGTGCAGCGGTAAAAAGCCTAAGCAGCTCTGCTCCGAGCATGTATCACGGATGCGGCGAAGATATATATGTATTGAAGGCGAAAACAAGGCGAAGCGGAAGGCCACCGTGATGCTCAGATTTGGAGGTCCTCCATATGTGACAGTTGAGAACGAGAAGTGAACGTGCTTTCGGCGGGCGTGGGAAACACGGAGGCAAGAAACGGTGAAGAAAGCGAAGAAGTGAGGCCGGTTGTTTGTGGTGGTTATGAGTTGTGGTTTTTTTTTTTTTTTGGTGTAAAATGGTGATCGGGTTTGATCCCCGGCATGAATAAAATAAGGTTGGTGACATTATTGCAATTGCTTTCTCTTTTTGGATGACCCAGATTTCTTTTTCTGAGTATTCTAATTCTTGGAGAAGAAATCAAAGCCAAATGGCCCCCCAGATCCAAATCCCGATGCATCATCCACTTGAAAAGAAAAGGCTCGTCCCCGGCCAAAAGGCTAACAGGTATAAGCGGCAACAGAATAGATTTCTCATGCACTTGGTATGAGAATAAATAGAATGAGAGAGAGCTATTGAGCAACCCATACAGGAAGCCTTGGTTGCTTGGAGCCCGTATTTGTTGAATCATAGATGGCGACAGTGAAATAGTTGCCCCAAACCGAAGCTTGAGAGATGGTCTTGTGAGCAATCTTTTCCACTTTATAATCTTGATGAGGTGCACCAAAAGTTAGCCACATAATCCTCATAAATACCCCTTTCAAATGGGGCTAGGCGGAAGAACACGCAAAATGCATCCATCGATCAGAGATATGGCCACCAAACAAGGGCAAATGTACCTATAACCACCAAGCCCAGTTTTGTCACCTCGAGAAGTGGATTCTGATGCCTCAGGCATTTACCCAAAAGATGACTGAAAAATGCAGGCGCAAAATAGGCACTCATCTGTTTGTGATTGAGAGCAAGATAGAACAGGACAGAACCCAATAGGTCTTTGTTAGAGAGGATGGCCGCAGCAGCTCCAACAGCAAAGGCCTAAGCTAATACAATTGTACTGAAAATGACCGTGATCAATCAGTATCAGACATGGGTTGAGCAAAGTCATTGCAATATGCCATGCCACATCACTTTTACGTCCACTGCGGCTACCAGAGTAGTACACGACAACAAAATACAAAACTGCGGGAAAGAACATCAGCACATCCGAGGACAAAACTGTCCACCTCATGAGCAGCTTTCCAAAATAGGACTCATGGCCACAAGAATCATAAAGCGAAACAGAATCTGGATGGAAGGTTCTGAGGAAAAGACCATGAACATAAATCTGGTAGGCAGTAAGGGAAGGGTAGTCAAGTCCCCAATAGCTCAAATTATTGGAGGTGCTATTAGGTACCGATCACTAGGCGGAAGATTAAGGGTGATCTCCATCCAATGCCTTTGCTTCAAAGTCCCCATACTTGGGTGGCTTCCGGCCTTGAGTAAGGATGGAGTGATCTGACGAAGGTTTTGGTTCCATGGCGGCAACAAGATTGCGAGAATTGAAACAAGCCCGAGTTGAGCAAGGCCCGGCCAGAAGAGGCGATGGCGGCACCACCGCTTGAGCTATTGGTGAAAAACTAAGCGAGGTGGCGGCAACAGAGGAGCCAAGATGCCGGTGAAGCTCCGTGAGAAGCAAGATTAAGGAAGTTGTTGAGGAACCTGAAGTTGCTGCTGAAGAGGCAGCTGAAGCAACGGATGTTGTACCGGCTGAGGAACCGGTGTTTGAAGAAAAGAAACCAAGTGAAGTAGGTTGAGGTCCGGCGGGCGGCCAAGGCGAGGTTGCCGCCCGCCGGTGAAGCGAAAAATACTAGGTGCTAAACCCGCTCTGATACCATGTAGAAAATTTTAATGTATTATTGATTTCTATAATCGAATGTATACAATGACTCTCCTATTTATAGGAGAGGAAGAGAAATATACTAACACACTCACCTACCACACCATACACTCACCTACCACACTAATACTCACCTAACACACGAAACTCTGTTTTTCTTTTTCTTTTTTCTCGAGTCTTTTTAGCTTCTACCAAAGGGGAATCCTGCTATATGCCCTTCGTGTCTTCCAAATACTCAATAAAACGTCACAAAGTGGCTGGGCTTTCTTGTGATGTTGCTGAATTATGCATCACTTGAGTACTCTCTTATATTTTGATGACTATATTCTACTTACCAGCAATATTACAAACCTAGAAAAAGCAATCAATGGTCTAAATTCATTGTGAATGTGAGCCACATCCCACTAACTTTAAATCTACACCACACAAACTCTTTTGGGATAAAATTCAAAATAAGTTTTCATGGTCCATAACATTTTTATTCTACTTACTACGGAAGAAATGATCCTTATTTATGGAAACATGTTCACATTAGGTACTCCTCCTTTTTATTTTTTATTTTTTTATTGGGTCATTGTTAGTTTATTAATCTTCTGATTGCATTTTAACTCTCCTTGAATTGTGTTAAAACTGTTAGGTATTGGATAATATTTTTAATAAAAACATAGTACTTATAACGATAAATCCGAAACTGTATTCTGAAAAACACCGGTACCCATACATACCGTAACAATGAAAAAAAATGGTACCTTATCCGGTACGGGATTGACAACTTTGCTCCGTGGTTCCCAAACATAGCGTAATGTTTCCAATTGAAAAGAAAAGTCACTACCTATAGGAATACATATTTTTAGTTCTCTTTCCACTTTTCCGACCTTTTTTGGGACCCACACAAAGAATAAGGAATAAACCAAGCAAATAAACCATCAAAAACACCTAAATATCAGACATTTATAGCCCTGGTTGGCGCAACTTAAGCCTTGTTTGAGAAGATGAGGTTTTAATCAAAAAGTCACTACAAAAAATCAATCTATTATCTCCATTCTTTGCGAATCATTTCATAAAAAATTTTAAAAAAAAATCACTAAAAAAAGTCAAATATTAGGATAGAGTTTGGTAATGTTTACATTTTTAGTTTATGTTTACAAAAATTTTATAAATTAGTTTTTGTTTATTTTTAAAAAAATATAAACTACAAACGCATTTGATTTGAATAAAATATTTGAAAAATTTTAAAAATATAAACTAAAAAATATGTTTTTTCAGGCCTAAAATATTTATATGTATTTTTTATTATTTATGACAATGGGATCATACAAATTATAATTGGAAAAAAATAATTAAAAAAAATTAATTAGAAAAAAAAATTGAAAAAAAAAAAATTGTTAGTCAAAAAAAACTTCTGTTTAAAAACCAACGTTTACGTATTTTTTGTCAAATTTACAAACTGAGACACCTATTTATAAACCAAAAAAATTATCAAACAAATTTTTATGACAATTTCTTAAATTTTTTTAAATATAAACTGAAAACTGAAAATGAAATGGTTAGGTTTACCGAACAGGCCCTAAACGAACTCTTATTATAAGTTTAAAAAATAATAATCATAAAGTATAAAACAAAAACTTAAAACATCTCTTCCCAACTTTTAAATAATTACATTTTTAATTTATTGTCTAATAATATGTAAATAGAAGCTGCGCGAGCACCACACAGTCTAGTCTGACACAACTCTCAAATCAAAATAAAATATAAAAAGCCTTGTTCGGAATTTCAACCTAAAATATGATTACAACTTGTCACAATACTCTTTTTCTATTTTTTTGAATATATTTTTATAAAAAATTAAAAAACATAGCCAAATTTCAAATCACCCCTGAGAGCATCCGTATCAGTTTCAGCAAATTTTGAGTCAAATTGTAACTCAAAATTTACTTTTGTATTTTAGCTAATCTTTTTTTTATACACACACTATATCATAGGGGTGCAACTCGGGCGGACTCAACCCGAGAAACCCGAGCCCAGACTGAGTTTTTTTAGGGCTTGGGCAACTATATCTTGTAATCTGGACGGGTTTGGGCAGATTTTTGATATCCGAATTGTAATTCGGGCCGGGCTTGGGCAGAATCAATGGCCAACCCGAGCAATCCGAACCCGAATTGAATTTAATATATTATATAAATTATATAATATATATAAATTAAATAAAAGAGGTTTAATAAATTAAATTAAATTAAATTAACCCAATTATATCTTATAATATATAACTGCCTCAAGTTTGAAGTTTTTTTTGCCCTTTTGATTACATTCTTTCTTATGTATTCTATCTATTCACTTTCATAAGTTTGTTAATTCTTTATTTTACCTTTGTATTTTAAATATTGGATTTAGGGACTGGACACCATGGTAGGTGAGCATAGGACTCAATTGTCTGGTGGACACAAGCAGAGAGTTTCATTTGGTCTACTTACAGGTTTCTGGACTTGTGAATTTCGGGCAATTCGGGCTAACCCGAGTTCAAAATACAAAGCTAGGTCCGGGCTTGGGCAGCAATGCTCGGGTTCATGGTCGGGCTTGGACGGGCTTGGGCACTGCCAAATACAATTCGGGCTGGGCTGGGCTTGGCAAACCCCCAACCCGACCGAACCCGCCCGAGTTACACCCCTATTATATCAAACTCTCTATTTTAAAATTCTATTTCATTAAAATATTATTTTTTATTCTTTTATCCTTTTTAATTTAAATATATTTTTTTCCAGTGCACCATAGCAACAGCAAAGAGTAGCAGTCGAAAGAGGCAAACCCACTGAGGGGTGGTCGACCGACCGGACGACCGGTTAGGCCAAAATTCAACAAAACTTCCTCCTTCGCAAGGACATCTAGGAGGACGTTCGGTGGGTGATAAAATATAATAAAAAATATATTAACTTGTCTAAAAAAATAATAAAATATTAAATAACTAATGAATAGTACCTCAACAACCGTAACAAATTCAACCAAAAGTTAATTTAGAAATAATTTGTTGAGGTTGATGGAGCAAGCAAATTATGATTTGTTAGTTATATTTTACCTTTTTATTATTTTGGTGAGGTCAATGTAGATGCTCTAAATAAGTCATTTAAGTTGTAAAGCAACTCCAATGCTACCTTCATTTTCATTTTCCACTAGTTAAGGCTCTTTATTTTACCTACTTAATTTTTCATCTGCTCCAACATTAATCTTTATTTTATCTATTTATTCACGTAAATTAGACGTAAATTAATTTAAAAAATCTCTCAATACTCTCCAAATATAACTAAATAGCACCAACAGGGGTTGGTTCAGTGGATAACACCTTCGAATCCCTCGCTCAAGGCTTGGGTTCGAGTCTCCATAGCCCCTTGTTGGGGTTAAACATACTCCTTGGTGCTTGGAGCACACAGGCCTAAACTTCGGCCCCGACGTAGGTGCGGTGAAGTTCCCTACATATGCTGTATGTGTTAAGGGACAATCCTCCCTGGCGGATATGTTAGGGTAGCCTATTTACATATCCATCTTTTGAATAAATAAAAAAAAAAAATATATATATATATATATAACTAAATAGTTATCCTAGACATTGGGTTTTTTTTGGGAAGTAAGTTATAATCCATCTCTCTCACAGAAAACAAATTATAATGGTTTTAACCAAAAAAACTAATTATAACTACCTTTCCAAAATAACCAAAGTAAATAAAATAACATAAAACTAGTTATACAAGGTTTAATTCAGTGATAATTAATGCAAAAACAAACCTACAGGGAAAGTACAGATTTTTGGCCGGATCGAGACGGAGACGACGCCTGGTGGGAAGGAGCGACCTCGCGGCCGAAAAAACTGTATTCGAAGACGAAGAGCGAGGATTCGATGCGACTCCTCTATTTTGGTGGATAGAGTTCTGAATTGAAGAAGAGGACGAAGAAGAAGCTATTCCTGATTTCCAGAACTGGCAGAGCCACCAGAGCGTTCCGTCGGACCTAGCCTTGTGGTGGTGGTGGTCGTCGGCGATCGCCATGGTAGACGGCGGTTTCAGACCATGAAATTTACGGTTCCGCCGGTGGAAGCAGTTATGGGAGGTTGCGTGTGAGGCTAACGAACGAGACTTCAGCAATAAGATTGACTCTCATCTCATCTCATGTGTTGTGTGCTGAGAGAGAGAGTTGACTTTGCTTAGTCGTTCCCAAGTGGAAATTGCACGGAAGAAACAACACAAGACGTAGACGGACTTCAAAACCAGGATTTAACTGCAATTTTACACTTTTTGACGTCCGATATTATTTTGGTAATTTACGCTTTTTAGTTTTAAAAATTAAGAAAAATTAAAAAAAAAAAGAAAAGAGAGTTTGACTTTTGTGATGATTTGAAAATGACGTTCTTATTTTTTGATTTTTTTTTCTTATTTTGTTTTTAGTCAACTTCGTTTTTATAATTTTTTTAAAAAGTTTAGACTATGTTTGGTTTTAGGAATGTAAATTTGGCCTGATCCGGTTCACCAGGACCTGGGCTTGGGTTGGCCCATATCAAGTAGTGGATTCCTACCAAAATTTGGGTCAGACTAGGCCTTGGGCTAGAAAATTGGACCCAGGCCCAGGCTTATGAGATATACAGGCTAGTGGGTGTGCTCTTGAGCGGGTCTGAATATTTTTTTAAAATTTTTTCTATCAAAATTTTATTCACTGTGTTTGGTTTGAGTTTTCTGGATTAAGTTTTTTGAAAACTGAGTTTTTTGGTTTTCGTATTCTTTTGTTTTTAGTGAATATTTTTAAAATTTTAAACATTTTTTTTACTTTTTTAGATGCACCTTAGTTAGAGGTATCTAAAAGTAAAAATTTGTGAAAAATATTTTAAAAATTAATAAATACATAGAAATACAAAAATATCTTGAATTCTTGTATTTTTTTGTATTTTTGGTATTTAGTGAATTTTTAAAAGATTTTTTTTACAATTTTTTTACTTTTTAGGTGTATTTATGTTAGGTGTGTTTAAAAAGTAAAAAAATTACTTAAAATATTAAAAAAATTCAGTAAAAACAAAAAAATACGGAAAATAAGAAAGTAGAATTTTCTGAAAAGTGTTTTGGAAAACTGGTAACCAAGCACAGTGATTATTTTTCACTAAAAATGATATTGGACCTCAGGCAAGGGGGGTCTTGGGCCGGGCTTTGAGTGGACCTTCAGTGGGACGGGTCGGGCCAGGCTTCAAAATGACGGCCTAGGCCTAGGGTCTTGGGCTGGGCTCGGGTTTGGCCTAGCAAGGGTAAGACCATCGACTCTCTTGGTGGGCTTTGAAATGAGTCATTTTTATACTCTTATTTCGTTTCGTTCTATAATCATGATTCCATCCTCATTCCATCCTCATATTCCAACCCTCTCTTTGATTATAACTTTCAAAATATAATTCAAAATCACATTTGAAAACATGCTTGGTAACTAGAAAGTTTTTAAATTTTTGGGTCTACTCGATCGTTCGTCTAGACATCCTCCCAGCCATTTGGCTGGTTGTCCGGCCAGTTGACCGGAATATTTTTTTTTTTTTACAATTGCCACCTGTTATTTGAAAAAAAAATGTATATTTGTTTTTGATATTTTTTAAATATAAAAATTATTTTTTTAGACCAAAATGATAAATTATTAGATTATTTATTTAAAATTAACAAAAAAAATTTAAATAAAAATTAATTTGTCATAATAATTTTTTAAAAATAAAAAAATATTTTTAAACAAAATAATTAAAAAAAAATTTCAATCAAATATACAATCAAAAGTAATTTTAAAGCACTAGCTGAATATTTTTTTAACAAAAAATAATATATATTTTTAATATTTTAAATAAAAAATATTTTTAGAATTTTTAGAATTTTTTAAATAAGAATTTATTTTTTTCAATAGTTTTTTTTTAATTGAATTTTAAAAAGAGTTTAGTTATGAGTTTTGAATATAATTTTCAATAGAATTTTGAGTTGTGTGTTTGGTTATGAGTTATAAGTTTTTGAAAACTTTTTTCAAAATTCATAATCAAAAAACTTTTCTTATTTCAAAACTCATTTCAAAAATTCGAAACTTAATTCAAAATTCATAATCAAATAAATTTTTTCTTTTCAAATCATAATTCAACAATTCACATACTCAAAATAAAATTTCATTATCAAATCATAATTCTAAAACTAAACCAAACGTTACTTTCAGTTTTTAGATTTAGTTCAATAACATGAATCGAAAAATTATAATTTTTTTAAAAAAAAAATTTTAAAAATTCATAAAAGACAAAAATAAACAATCTTTTTTGGCATATTTTTGTCTTTAGTGATTTTTTTTTGAAATTTTGCAAAAAAAAATGTACTTTTTAGATTCTTCTCGACATGACAGACCAGAAAAATAAATTTTTTTGATATATTTTTGAAAAAAATACTACAGACAAAAAAATTCAGAAAAATATGACTTTTGCTGTTGTTGCCAAAATGGGCCTTTGAGCCATGTGTTTTTAATTTTGGCAATTTAAATCATAAATTTTTAATTTGTTTTTATTCTAAATCAGTTACCTACTTTCATTAAGTAAATTCGATAAAAAAAATAGATATTTTACTCATTAAATTCAACGAAAATGATATTTTAGACATTATATATATATATATATATATCTATATTGAGCTTAATAACTAAAATACTCGTTTTTGATCAAAAAAAATTAAAAATTTATGATTTATTTTGTTAAAAAGTTCAGACTTTAAGGTTTTTTTTTTGGTGTAATTATCCATTAAAATTAGGGCGATGCACTAATAAATCCCAAATCTTTATCTTATGATCCATTTGGTCCTATGTTTAATCTTATGATCCAATTAGTCCCAAGCTAATGTTAATGACAAAATAACCAATGTTACACTATGTTTTACCCTTTTTAGTAAAGATAAACGAGGAAAACCTTAACATGGTATTGACTGAAAGTATAGAATGAAACATCATATTCATTTATCAACATGAACATCAGATTTCAATAATCTAATGTTTACCATCATGAACATCAACGTCAGAACATCATGAACAAACATCGTGAAAAATTAAATTTCAAACATCAAAAATTAGATATCAAATATCAGATTTCAAACATCAAAAATTAAAATAATGTGAAAAATTACAATGTTTGAAATCAGATTTCAAACATTAGATTTCAAACACCGTGAAAAATTACACTAATGTTTCAAACATTAGATTTCAAACGTCTAATATTTATCAGATTTCAATAATGTTTAAAATTGTAGAATGAAACATCAGATTCATTTACACCATCATGAACATCAGATTTCAATAATCTAATGTTTATCATGAACATCAACGATGAGGGGTTAGAAAACCTCAAATCGGATCGGACGACTTCGCTGACTTGGCCGAATCCAAATCCACGGTTCCTGGATTCTGACTCAGTTTACAGATCCCAACAATCGCCGCGGGCGCGTTGTAGCCGGATCTCTTAGGCGTTTCAAAGGCCTCAATGAGTGACTAAAACCGGCCTCGCTATCTCTCGCTGACAAAACCACCGCCGAACTGGTATTCCGGTGACAAGATGAATAGCCGTGAACATCCTCTGAGACGAAAACAACAAATCCACACCGTTCAGCATCAAATGTACTGTTTTTTTCTTCAATATTATCAGTTATATGTAATTCCGCAATTAAAGGCTTAAATGCAGAATCCACTATAACAAATGCGATCTTTATGAAACTGATGACTGGATGTAGAAAACAAAGCAATAAAAAAGTTCAACGAGTTTAGCAATAATTTCAAAGAGGAAAAAAATTAGGTTAATGTTTGGACGAAGAAAAATAAATAATCTTAATGTTGTTTTGATGATGATATTTGATGTTGTTTGATGATGATGTTGTTGTGAGGTTTGATGTTATTTTGATGATGATGTTTGATGTTGTTTTGATGATGATGTTGTAATGTAAAAAAAGGACTAAATGGTGCATAAGAAAACTTTTAGGACTAAATGGTTCAACTTTTCAGAAAATAGGATTTATGGGTAAATTTTTCTTAAAATTATACATTTTCTAATAAAAGTTGTATTTTTTGTATAAAGTAATGTTAAGGGTCAAAAATCACAACGCCATAACTAAAGGTCCGTATACACCCCACCATAGAATTTTCCACTTATATACTTAACCTTTTTTGGTGCACATATAGCCATAGTAAAATTAATAAAAATGATATACAAATCTACTTTTTAAATTTATTTTCTAAACTCAATGATATGTAAATGATATAATTGAAAAAAAAAGAAAAGAAGAGAATAATTGATAGGATTTAAATTCCAAAATATGTTTGGTTAAATTGAAATAAAAGAAAATAAAGAAATCTCCTTTCTTACTTTTTCTTGGCATTTCTCACTATCCCCCTTATGATAAGAGAAAAAAAAAAAAAAAAACTTGTGTTATGAGAGCAATATATATATATATATATAATTTTTTCTGAGTTTGCTTAAACAATCCTCTCTATTATGAGTTAAATTGAGCAATCCTCACTGTTTTGAGCCCAATATATTTTTCTTTCCAATTTTTCCGTTTCTTTTGTCATAGACATAAAGGAAATCAACAATGATTCATCCCCCTTTTCCCCCCACCCCCTTTGACCCCCTCTCTCTTTCATTGGTTACTTTTTCTTTTTCTTTTTCTTTTTTTTCCTACTCCTCCAATCACCTCCTACCACGTGGCAAGGGGGGGTGAGGGGGTGACCCCCAAAAGGGGGTCCCAAGAATTATTCAAAGGAAATAAAGTTCCAGAAGATATCTCAAATTTCCTAAGAAAAATGTTTCAAACCCCCTTTCCCTACCACCCCTTTTGACCCCTTTTTCCTCTCATTGGCCAGTTTTTTTTTTTTTTTTTTTTTTTTTTTTTTTTTCTTCTTCTCCTCCAATCACCACCCACCACGTCTGTGTGGGGGTGGTGGGAGTGATGATTGGAGGGGGTCTTTATCAATGCTGATTTCTTAATTCATTTCTTTCTTACTTTCTTTCCTTTGTACTTTCCATTATAACCAAACAAAAATTGAAATTGTATTTTATTTTCTCTTTTTATTTTGCTTATCAACTCTTCAAATCAAATAGAATCACAATTGACCCTCTAGAATTCAAGATTTCAATAAAAGAGAAAAAAAAAAAAAAATTAGAATGGTAATAGGAGACTATTATTGAATTCAACATTTCTGGATAGTACTCATTTGGAGAATGTTCAATACTCATTTGGAGAACATTCAATGCCAAATAACAGTCATGGCATAATCACTTGCCACCACTTTCATTGTCATCCTAGAAGTTAGTTATACGAAATGGTCTCTCTAGAATTCAAAATTTCCGGCAAGTGTAAAAAGAGAAAGGACAAAGAAAGACTGGAGATTTATTTATTTATTTTTAAGCCAGAGACTAGAGACTTTGTAGAGTATTTAACCGAAGGATATGATAATGATAATTATAGAGGTCTAAGGAGAATGTTAGGGAGATTTGCATAGCATGATCAGAGAGCCTCTGCATTGAACTAAGAGGTTAGTGGTGTTTATTTATTTGAAATTTTTTCTCTAAATTTTTTCATTAGTTTTACATAATATTATATATTTCATCTTTCTATGATTGTTATTTATTTAGGTTTATTGTAATGTTGTATATTAATAAAAAATCATGACATTGTCTCAAATTATTAACGGCATGAGAGATACTTTGAGAAACAACACATAAGTTCAAAAAAGTATGCAAGATTTAAAATCTATAGCCAAGATTTATTGTAAGTGTAGTCCATAATAAAAACTTCAAATGTACACCATAGATTATAACGGATGATTTCTTTTCCATTATTATCTCAATAAATGTATTGTTTTTTCGAAAATTGAAATAATGATAAAATCGCATGCTTATTTTGTAGATGGCATTAGGTTGTCAAAAAGTTACTATAAGTTGTCACATTAATTTCTCTACTTTTTTGTATATCTTTTCGTAAAAAATCAAAAAAATAACTAAAATAGTGAATTCTCGACCAAACTCTAAATATGCAATTCGGATCTTTCCATTTTCCATTACATAGAACCTTTGTTTTCTAGTTCCATAAACTTTTCCTCCGGGAAAACATGACCCAACTCTCACATGAGTTAACCCATTTGTTTTCTTGAACTCAATTTCACCGGCCAATTCTCTCCTCTCTCTCGTAAGTCAAGACACGAACCCACACAACATGAATGAGAGAGGAAGAGAGGCTTTTGTGGCGGTGGCGGCAACTCCACAAGGATGGACTTAGATAGATAGATTATCCCTTATGATTTAAAAAAACCTCTTTATTATAGTATTATTAGTTAATAATTATGTTTAAATTATACAAGCTCGTCTCTTATACTTTTTTTTTTTTTATAAAAAGGAAATAATTATAAGTTTTTGAAATAATTTAAGTGGTCACTCTCCTATATCTATAAAACAAGGGGGTTGAAATATGAAATTAAAATTTGGACAAAATATAATAAAAAAAATTAGTTTCTCGAACCTATTATCAAGTACAAGCATTAGGCTGCAAGAAATATTTGTGTTTCCTTATTTTTCAATTTTCTTACTTGGGGAATCAACTATTTTAATTGATTTTTTTGATTTTTTACAAAAAGATATTTAGAGAAGTAAAGAGAATACTTGATTTTTTTTATAGCGGCTTTTTGGCTAAAATAACCTATTTCCAAACTTGGTTACTTGGGATTACCTATGCATGACCAAACCAAGGGTACAATGAATTTTGCCTTATTAAGATGTTTGTGACCCAAAATGTTAAAATGTTTGTATTCTCAGATTTGTACATTTTGTGTTTGGTTAGTACTTTCTATGCGCATAGACTTTTTCTTATTTTTCCCGTTGAACTAATTAGGATCAATTGAACAAGAACTGCTAAATACGATGGTTGTCCCTATTCCAAACAAGGTAAAAAGGATGTGGCGTGAATGGAATCTTCGTGTCGCTATTCTCATCAGTCTCTTCTTCCAAGTATTGTTGATTTTCATTGCACCATCGCGGAAAAATACTAAAAATAGAATTGTAACCTTGTTGGTATGGGGCGCTTATTTGCTCGCAGATTGGGTCGCAATATTATCTGTTGGACTCATCTGCAATGGCCAAGGTAATGATTGTGATAAGTATTGTGTGAATGATGATCTCGCTGCTTTTTGGGCTCCATTTCTTTTGTTACATCTCGGTGGCCCAGATACCATTACTGCTTTCTCCCTCGAAGATAATGAATTGTGGCTTCGGCACTTGCTTGGCCTTTTCATCCAGCTTGCTGCAGTTGTTTATGCCTTCTGGCAATCAGTCCCTAACCAATTTCAGATCCCAACAATCTTCATGTTTTTTGCTGGAACTATTAAGTATGCTGAGCGGACACGTGCTCTATATCTAGCATGCTTCGGTAATTTAAAGCACTCCATGCTTCCAAACTATGCTCTACTCATCAAGGAAGTCAAATTAACGTCGGACAATATTCCATTTGGGATTGTAAATGGACAGGAACTTGAGACCTGGGATGAAGAAAGCTTGACACCTAACCCCTTAACTGATATTGACGTGGTGAAAAATGGGTACATGTTCTTTCAAATAATCAAGAGACTGATAGTTTTTCTGACGTTTACCTTCCCTGAGCGCCATAAGAGTCGAAAGGTTTTCCTTGAGATGACTTGTAAAGATGCTTTTCGAGTAATGGAAATGGAGCTCAATTTCATGTACGATGCGCTTTATACCAAGATGGTTGTGGTGCAGAGGAAGATTGGGTACGCTTTCCGCTTCATTTGCTCTGTTTTGATTGTGGTTTCCTTTGCATTGTTTGCATCCCATCATAAACACCAACTCCAACCCTTGGACATTGTTGTCACCTACACTCTTCTTATTGGTGCTGTTGGATTGGACTTTGTATCACTTGTCAAGCTCATCTTCTCTAACTACACTATAGTTTCCCTGAATAATTCCACTGCTGAAGAAATTGTTTTTGCGATCAAGGAAAGACTTTCATTTGGGGAAAGATGCCAGCGATCCAACTTTGTCTCACAACATAGTTTGATCAGTGACTGCATCATCAACAAACAGTTCAAATGGTTTGAAAGAGTAGTTGACTTTTTTGGACTCAAGGATTTCTTTGATGAGATACAATACAAAAGAAACTCACCATTGACCGGTGATTTGAAAGAGTTCATATTTATGGAGATAAAGAACAAGGCTCTCCAAGCAGAAGATCCAGAATTTTCCAAGGAGATATGTTCAGCAAAGGGAAATTGGGTTCTCTCAATCGATTGTCTTCACCCTCGATTGTAAACACTGTGAAAAGGGAAGTCGAATATGATCATACCCTTTTGATATGGCATGTTGCTACTGACATATGTTATCACAAAAATGAATATAGCGATGAAGAAAAAAATAGCCAAAATAGGGAATTTTGTAAGATTTTGTCAGATTATATGTTATATCTTATTGTCATGCAGCCTGCAATGATGTCAGAGGTGGAAGGTATAAGCGCAAATCAGAATTCAGCACACATACGAGAAAGCCAAAAGGTCTTGAAGTCACATATGAATGCGAAGCCCCAAGCATATTTGAAAATTTCAAGAAATTCTTTCAAAGTAGACAATCAGAATTGATGTTAGAAAGGATCGTAGCGTGCCAGATTCTAGGATTAGAATGTAACGTGGCAGAATGTGGATGGAAATCGGTTTTGTTTGATGGATGCAATCTAGCTAAGGAGCTGAACAAGTTGGGAAGAAAGAGGAGATGGGAGATAATGAGCAGAGTGTGGGTGGAATTGTTGTCATATGCTGCCACTCATTGTGGAGGAATTGCTCATGCCCA
The DNA here is from genome assembly GCA_025200525.1 of Camellia lanceoleosa. Classification (NCBI taxonomy): domain Eukaryota; kingdom Viridiplantae; phylum Streptophyta; class Magnoliopsida; order Ericales; family Theaceae; genus Camellia; species Camellia lanceoleosa. The sequence goes on along the minus strand of CM045762.1, from coordinate 24,600,544 downwards.
GCAACTCAACAAAGGCGGTGAGTTTATTACTTTTGTTTGGTTATTGATGGCTCATTTTGGTTTGACAGAAAGACTCCCCATTGGATTGTGCATGGTTGGAACCACACATTGAGGGCTTGTGTGTATCTTTTTTATTGTGGGTGAGAGAGGCAGGGCAAAAGGGTCAATGTGGCAGCCAAGAAAAATATGTTTAAGATTATTATTTATAGCACTTTACAAGAAATTTGAACAATTTTATTCCATTACTATACAATGAAATATGAAAATACATATCATTGATCAAATAACACAAAATGCATATTATAGAAACTAATAATATTTAATCCTACATACTATTTTGATAATTCAACATTGGAGAATAAAGATGCTCTAAGTTTGTTTGGTTCATTAGAATGCAATGATTATTCTATCAGAATGTTCATTTTTACGCTTGGTTTATTAAAAAATTAATAGAATTGTAAATAGAATACCATTCACCATCGCAAGAGAATAATCATTTCATAGATAATTAGGAAAAGTTTCAGGAAACTTTTAGAAAGAATCTAGTGTGGTAATTTATTTAAATTAGTTGCATAGTTGGATTTTAATTTTAAGTTAAGATTTAAGTTAATTCTTGTAAGACACTGTGAGACCAAACATTAATGTAAGTATATTTTAATTTTGAAGTCTTAGTTTGCAAATAATATAAATTTAGTTTGATCTTATAGTGATCTATGATTGATAGGTTATAATTTAGTGTATGTGATTGCATAATATAAATAAAATATCAAAAACTAATTCAAAGGTAGAAAATCTTCATGACCATTACAATTAAGTTCTATGGAATCAAACTTTACCTTAAAAGGCATCAATCTAGACCACTACAATTTAAGAAAATTGCAATTCAGTGGGATCTTCCAAAAATAATTGCAAATTAATAAAATACTTTATTAACTTTAATAATTAAAAATATAATTTTTTTTTTTGGTATAAACTTGCAATTATTTTGATAACATTCCATTGATTTACAATTTCTCCTTGCAACATTATCATGAAACACGTTTGCCACTGTGGAAAAGTGATCACAATTGAAGGAGGGAGAAGAAGTATAACTTTTTAATTTGAGGCCAAAAAGTGTAATGCATGGTGAAAGGCACATATACTCAATTACACTTCCACTTCCACTAATTTTCCTTCAAAAAGTATTGAATAATTTCTCGATCACGTGGCCTTATAGTAAAAGGAACCAATTAGGGGAAGGAAATAGGTTTTGTATCACGAAATATATTTTGAAAACAATAATAATAATAATAATAATAACAACAATTTAAAATTGTCAATGGCATGCCCTCTTATTTTTCTCCTTATTTTAAGGGCCTATTTGATTGGACAGATTATAGTATAAGATTGAAAACATTAAAATGTAACTTATATTTTAGTATTTGGATTAGATTATGATAGACATTCTACTTAATAGAATTGACAAATTTTTTAGTCCTACAACTAACAATTCAAAACAAACATATAATTTAGATTATATATTTTTATATCTATTACAAAATAAATGTGGACATTAGAAAATTATTTATTTCACTAATCCAGTTGGATAACCAATCTTACACTAATCTTATAAATTGTTAATTCTTTCACTATTAATCTTACTAATCAAACAATACCTAATAGAATAAGTTCTATAGCAGAGAATAAAAGGAGTTCTCTCAACAAAACAAAGCGTAGTAGGGTATTTCTTTTTCTTTCTTGCTGTAATAGAATAAGTACAGCTTAGAACAGAAGAATTCTGACAAGCAACAAAGCAAAGAAATAATACTATAACATGTAATAGAATAAGTACAGCTTAGAACAAAAGAATTCTGTCAAGCAACAAAGCAAAGAAATAACACTATAATAGGCAAAAAGAAAGGAGAATTGATTACACTAACCAGATCGACATAAATTTTTTTAATAGATGATATACACAAAGAAAACTAAAAATAAACAATTTAGATTATCGAAATGGGACTCGTGGTAAGCCCCACAAGTCCGGACAACACCCTTTAGTCTAAATTATGGATTGGAGGGAATCCAACTCCAACAAATAGAGTTGATATAAATATAGACATAATAAACAACAACAATTAATTCAGGAGAAAGAAGGAAGAGGAGGAAGAAGATGAGGACAAGAAGGTAATTTGATTCCCATATCCATTTATCTATCTCTATTCTTCATGAATTAATGCCATTTATTAAACCGATCTGTATCTAAAATATAACTAAGCAAGAAATGGATAAATATTTGGCTAAAGAATTTAAATGACAAATGAGAAATTTATAAACTTAAACATTAATTTATAACTAGATTGTCAATATTACAATCTTATCTTAAACAATAAATAACAAACAGGTCCTTTAAATATATAGTATTACACATTTTTTTTTACTTCAATTTTTCATAATCCGTATCAGTAATACAATTGAAGGTATGAAGTTAATTACACAATTACACAATTTTGTTTAATAGATCATCTCATAATACAAATTCATTGAAGCTATTATTGTATATTATTTGCATACTATTGGTGTAAGAATGCATTAATATCAATATGTAATATATTTTTATACATTAAGAGCTGTTGAGTCTTGTTTTATGTGCTACGAATGTCTTACATGATGAAAAATATAGCATTAATCAATAGTATATTTTCATTTATGTGGAAAATGTGGAATAGTTTTTTTAAGAAAATAGAATAATATTGTAGCTTAATATTTTGATCGATATAAGAATTTCATAATTGTTTTTATGATGTTTATAGATCCATACTTATGAGTGTTTATAGGATCACTTTCATGAAACTGTCGAGTTACATAATTTATTATGTCATCTGTAAATAATTAGTATATGACAAAAATTGATCGAAAATTTTTATTTGATATAATTACATTCTGCATTATTGAGTTGTTGCGATAATGTTTGGGCATCATTTGATTTTTTTTTTTCTTGTAATTTGGCTAAAATGCATGCATGAGATACATTGTTTTTTTTTGAATTTCACAATAGATAGGACAATTCCTACTTCAGCTCTTCTAATTTTGTTTGGAAAGATGTTGTAATAGATCTTCTGTAATCTTGTTTCATCATCTTGTTGTTTTTCTTCTTACTCACCATTATAACTCATTGTAACAAAAATATTTTGATGAGTAAAAGTAGAAAATATGATAGGCTCTTAGAAAATATAGTAGATTTACACTTTTATAATAATATTTACAAAAAGTCAAATCAAATTTAATTTGGAAAAAGTAAAAAATCAAATTAGACGAGTTATAACAATTTGACAACAGATAGGTCAAATTGGGATTTACAATAGATAGGTCAAATTGGGATCCATACTTTTTGTAAATCCCAGAGTGTGGGTGGAATTGTTGTCACATGCTGCAACTCATTGTGGAGGAAATGGTCATGCCCAGCAGCTCAACAACGGTGGTGAGTTTATTACTTTTGTTTGGTTATTGATGGCTCGTTTTGGTTTGACAGAAAGACTCCCCATTAGATTGTGCATGGTTGGAACCATACATTGAGCTCTTGTGTGTATCTTTTTCATTGTGGGTGAGAGAGGCAGGGCAAAGGGGTCAATGTGGCAGCCAAGAAAAATATGTTTAAGATTATTAGTTATAGCACTCTACATGATATTTGAACAAACTTATTCCATTGCTATACAATGAAATATGAAAATACATATCGTGGATCAAATAACACAAAATGCATATTATAGAAACTTCAAATATTTAATCCTACACACTATTTAGTCTAATAAGACAAAACATCACATCCAAATCATAATTATTTCAATTTTTCTCTCACAAAAGTTAAAAAAGTCAAAAAACTTATTCCAAATCAGACTTTTTAGTCCCATGCTAAAATTGCAATTCAGTGTGATCTTCTCAAAATAATTGCAAATTAGTAGAATACTTTATCAATTTTTATAATTAAAATGATAAAATTTTTCATAAATTTACAAATATTTTGATAACATTCCTCTGATTTACAATTTCTCCTTGCAACTTTGTCATGAAACATGTTTGCCACTGTGGAAAAGTGGTCACAATTGAAAGAGGTAGAAGACGAATAACTTTTTAATTTGAGGCCAAAAAGTGTAATGCATAGTGAAAGGCACATGTACTCAATTGCACTTCTACGTCCACTTTCACTAACTTTCCTTCAAAACTATTGAATTATTTCTCCATCACCTGGCCTTAGAGTAAGAGGAACCAATTAGGGGAAGGAAATAGGTTTTGTATCACGAAAAATATTTTGAAAATAATAATAATAATTTAAAAATTGCAATGGCCTGCCCTCTTCTTTTTCTCCCTTTACTGCTTTGTCTTATGGCTTGTTTGATTGGATGAATTATAGTATAAGATTAAAATTATTAATATATAACTTATATTTCATTGTTTGGATTAGATTATGATGGACAATTTATTTAATAAAATTGAGAAATTTTCTAGTTCTATAACTAGCAATTCAAAACAAACATATAATTTAGATTATATATTTCTATATCCATTGCAACATAAATGTGAACATTAGAAAATTATTTATTTCACTAATCTAGTTGGATAATCAATCTTACACTAATCTCATAAATTGTTAATTCTTTCATTATTAATCTTACTAATCAAACAATAACTAATAGAATAAGTTCTATGACAGAGAATAAAAGGAATTCTCTCAACCAACAAAGCAAGGAAAGAGCAAAAAAAATAATAGTAGGATATTTCTTTTTCTCCCTTAGTGTAGTAGAATAATTATAGCTTAGAATAGAAGAATTCTGTCAAGCAACAAAGCAAAGAAATAATATTATGACAGGCAAAGAAGAAAGGAGAATAGCTTACGATTATCAGATCGACATAATTTTTTATTTTATTTTATAGATGATATACACAAAGAACCATAAAAATGAATGGTTCAGATAATTAAAACAGAACTCGTGGTAAGCCTCATAGGCCCAGATGACGCCCTCTAGGCTAAATTATGGACCGGAGGGAATCCAACTCCAACAAATGTAATTAATACTATAAATGTAGATATAATAAACAGCAACAATTCAGGAGAAAGGAGGAGAAGCAAGAGGAAGAAGAGGAGGACAAGAAGGTAATTTGATTCCCATATCCATTTATCTATCTCTATTCTTGATGAATTAATGCCATTTGTTATTGTAATTTGTCCACAATTTTTTTATTCGTATTTATGTATTCTGAGTCTGGTACTTTCTATGAGCGTAGACTTTTTCTTATTTTTCTTATCTCTATTCTTGATGAATTAATAAGGATCAACTGAACAGGGGATGAGTACCATGGTAATCCCCATTACAAACAAGGCAATAAAGATTTGGGATGAATGGAACCTTGTTGGTATGGGGGGCTTATTTGTTCGCAGACTGGGTCGCAGCATTTGCAGTTGGACTCATCACAAGTACCGTGTGCACGATGACCTTGCTGCTTTTTGGGCTCCATTTCTGTTGCTACATCTTGGTGACCCAGATACCATTACTGCTTTCTCATTCGAAGACAATGAACTCTGGCTCCGACACTTGTTCAGCTTTCTCATCCAGTTTTTTGCAGTTGTTTATGCCTTCTGGCAATCAGTCCCCAACCAATTTCTCATCCCAACAATCTTCATGTTTTTTGCTGGAACTATTAAGTACTTTGAGCGGACACGTGCTCTATGTCTAGCATGTTTGAGTAACTTAAAGCACTCTATGCTTCCAAATTATGCTTTACTGATCGAGGAAGTCAAATCAATGTTGGACAAGGTTCCATTTGGGGAAGGATCGAAGACCTTAGGTAAAGAAAGCTTAACATGTAACGCCCTCAAAATAATAACATTAAACCCACAATATAGACATGCATTGATATATAAAAGATCCACATTCTTCTATTCATCAGAGTTTCATTACAAAAAATATTACATGTTAACAACAAAAGCAAATGCCCTAAGGGCTTACAGCTTTCCAAGTTAACACTTGGTTACAAAAAGAAGAGTATTAACTCATTTACACATTAAGCCTTTGGCTTGAATTTACATGTAATACATCAGAAAGAAAGACAACAAAAAGTCTGCTCGCCTCTAGCCTCCCAAGCTATGTCCTTGGAGGTGGCATGCTACCTGTACCTGAAAATGATATTCCCATATAGGGTGAGCCACAGCCCAGTAGAAACACACTAAACCAAGTATGAACAATGACTAAAAGATTAGCAGTTGATAAATGGCCAACACTGGTACTTCCACTTACAACACTTTACAGTTTCGTTTTCCTTTTCCTTTCAATTCTCAATTTATAACCATGGCTCAGAACCTGGCCAAACAACTTAGATGCGACGGTAACTTATATTACACTTTTTCCCATTTCATATTAGATAAGCATACCAGCTATATCAACACATAAACCGATATGCATAAGAGCACTATCACACTTCCAAAGACAAGCATATTAGCTGTGTCAACACATCACTAGATAAGCATATGAGCTCTATCTATGGAGTCCATCCCCAATCTCCTCCCAAACAATATCCGGTTTAGAGGTCCATCCCCTATCATCCCCTAAACCGTGGAGTACATCTCCTATCTTCTCCAACACAACACAATGCATATAAACAATAATTATACACATCACAAATCAATACATAAAATTAATGTATTCTTTTAACCGTCATACTCAATGACATATTTCAATGATTAGTTTTAGTTTGCCTAATCATCATGCATTGTCTACAACAATCAAGACTATCCTCCACCGATAGCCCAAAACAGTTATTTCTATACAGAATATAAATGCAACAAATGGATATATATAATCAACATTTCCACATCAATTCCTCATTTCTCACAATTAATTGTACAAATTAATTCACCAATGTAATTAGGACATTTTCCATAATTAACATTACAACCCTTAGGTTCCATTCTCATCAATGTTTCAACATTTATTCCATTTCTCTATGCCAAACATGCATCTAGGTTTATTATAATTGAAGCCCCAACTTTTGTAAATTTACATAAAGGCCCAAAGTTTTCCAAAATTACACAACAACTCCCAATATGTCGAAATGCTAAAATTTAAAGACAAAGCTCATAAAGAGGAGTAGGGTATCCCTACCTCGAAGTTTGAGCCAAAGAGGAGATGAAGACCAAAACCCAACGTGCCCCAAACCCAAAGATTTTCAGATTAAATCGAAGCTCTCAACACCCTCTACCTTTTTAACGAAGCACCAAGGGTAGATTCACACTAGAAGGAGATGATTTCTTAGAGAGAAGGCAAGTCTAGAGAGAGAAGGTCTCGGATCTAGGGTTTGAAGATGAGAAAGTTTTGAAAAAGTGATGTTTAACTCGGCTGCTGCTAACTGATATAAACAGGCTTGCTCGAGCGAAGACTTGGTCGCTCGAGCGACCAGACACAGAAAACCCTCGCTCGAGCCAAAAACTTAAAAGCACGCTAGAGCCACAAAAAGCTCGCTCGAGCGAAAGACAACCAGACCGCTCGAGCGAAGGAAAACTCGCTCGAGCCAAAAATCACAGTGTTTAGGTCCAGCACCAGACGCAATCGTTCGCTTGAGCGAAGAAACCCTGGCTCGAGCGAAGGATCTAAAATACTGATCTCGCTCGAGCGGAGTAAAGCTCGCTCGAGCCAAAAACTACAGCTCTCAGGTCCAACTGAGACGCAGATGCACGCTCGAGCGAAGAATACCTGGCTCGAGCCGCCAGACACAAAACTCAACTCTCGCTTGAGCAACCAACTCCTCGCTCGAGCGAAGGTCCAAAAATCTGGACAGCAACACTTGGCTCCCAAACACCACCAACCTGTAACAAACTTGCCCAACACATCCTATAACTCAACTACAAGGTAGGAAAGGACGTAAACAAGATAATAATCAACTACTAACATCCACGGACACACGTCCGGATCACTGTACAACAAGGGGTAAACCCGGGATCGCTATAACCTCCCCCCCTTAAAGAATTTCGTCCCCGAAATTAAGAACAAGTTTTCGAAAACATGTTTTTTCTCCATTTTACACAATGTTATAATTCAACACTAAACAGCTTGACCCATTACTGGCCATTCCATCTTTTGTCAAGAGGCATTTCACAATACATATATTTCAACATGCATTTTCTTTCCATTTCAACCATCTCCAACATACATGGTTCACAATTCATATCATAAGCAACAATCATGATACATTTCCATTTCTACTATATATTCAACATATACAATGTTACACTAACTTCCATTTGAGGCAAGTTTCCAACTACTTTCATTAACTAAAACATGCACCATGTTTTACAACTTAAGACATATTTAATGATCTTAAAGTTCAACAATACATCAATATATATAACATATGTTCAAACATCCACAAACAGGTTCGGATATTTCTCTCGGACCTCCAATTCATGTTCCCAAGTGGCCTCCTCCACTCCGTGATGTTTCCACAAAACCTTCACCAAAGGAATGGTCTTGCCACGCAGGACTTGATCCCACCTATCCAAGACCCGAACCGGTCTCTCTTCATACGAGGCATCCTCATCTACCTCTAAGTCGGTCCAATCCAATACATGTGATGGATCCGACTCATATTTTCGAAGCGTACTCACATGGAACACGTCATGAACTCCGGACAACTGTGGCGGCAAGGCTAAACGATAAGCGACCTCGCCAATCCTCTCAAGGATCTCAAAAGGACCAATAAACCGAGGGGACAACTTCCCACTCTTCCCAAACCTCATCAATCCCCGCCTAGGTGATATCTTCAGAAAGACATGATCACCTGTCTCAAACGCCAAAGGCCTCCTCCTACGGTCAGCATAAGATTTTTAACGACTCTGGGCTGTAACAAGCCTCCTACGGATAAGCTCAACTTTCTCCGTCGTCTCCCTAACCAACTCCGGACCCAACAAAGGTGTGTCACCCACCTCGGCCCAACAAACCGGAGACCTACAAGGTCGGCCATACAAGGCCTCAAACGGTGCCATACCGATACTAGACTGAAAGCTGTTGTTGTAGGCAAATTCCACCAATGGTAAGTGCCTCTCCCACGTTCGATTAAAGTCAAGGACACAACCCCGAAGCATATCTTCAAGGATCTGAATAGTACGCTCGGACTGCCCGTCAGTCTGAGGATGATAAGCTGTACTAAAGGTCAACTTAGTGCCCAAAGCACTCTGCAAACTCTGCCACAACCTAGCAGTAAAACGAGGATCTCTATCTGAGATGATCGTCACTGGGACCCCGTGCAATCTCACTATGTCCCGAATATACAAGTCGGCAAGATGATCTACTGAATCTCTCACGCGCATAGGAATGAAGTGCGCCGACTTAGTCAACCGGTCTACAACCACCCAAATAGCATCACTACCCCGCTGAGTCCTCGGAAGACCTACAACGAAGTCTATAGTAACATGCTCTCACTTCCACTCGGCAATAGGCAAGGGTTGTAACAAACCTGCTGGCCTCTGGTGCTCGGCCTTCACTTGTTGACAAGTAAGGCACTTAGACACGAAAACTGCTACATCTCTCTTCATACCCCGCCACCAAAACTGGCGAGTCAAATCCCGATACATCTTAGTACCTCCCGGATGCACCGCAAGGCGCGAATGATGGAACTCTCGGAGTACTTCCTCTCGGCAAGACTCCGGTACAAACAAACGGTCTCGGTATCTCACACTCAGGTCGGGATACACCGTCAGACCCTTCTCAACCTTCCCATGGCGATCTTCTCTCGGAGAGATTCTACCTCAAGGTCACCTCTCTGTGACTCTAACACTCGAGTCACAAGTGTAGGTTGCGCAACAACAGAAAACAAGGCCGCAGCCTCAACGGATTTACCCAGTAGTAAATCAAACTCGCTAAGTGCTCCCAACATTTCCCACTCCCAGATGGCTATACAAGCTACATCGCCTATGGATTTCCTGCTAAGAGCGTCGGCCACAACATTAGCCTTCCCCGGATGATAATGCAACTCAAATTCGTAATCCTCAATGAATTCCATCCACCTTCTCTGCCTCAAGTTCAAGTCTTTCTGTGTAAACAGATATTTCAGACTCTTATGATCTGAGAACACCTCGAATCTCTCACCATAAGGCCATGTTTGATTCACAAGCTTAATAGTGAGGTATTAATAATCCTATTAATATAGTGTAGTATTCATTATCCAATTGGATTAATAGAATAAATTATTCATTGTGTTTGATTGGGTGGATTAGAGCATAGGATTGAGATTATTAATCTGTGGGTCCAATTATCCCATGTTTGTTTTAACATTTTGGTTTAGGATTATTAATCCAATGGATAATTAATCTAACAAATTTGTAGGATTATTAGTAATGGGGTTGGGGTGGGATTATTAATCCAATGGATATTAATCCAATTGGATAGTGAATACTACACTATTAGTCTTTTGAATCAAACATAACCTGAATTATTAGTATTGATAGGATTATTAATACTTCACTATTAATCTTTTGAATCAAACATGACCTAAAGGTAATGCCCTCAAATTTTCAAGGCAAAGATGACAGCTGCTAACTCTAAGTCATGCGTAGGGTAGTTCTTCTCGTGAATTTTCAACTGACGTGAGCCATAAGCTACCACTTTTCCCTCTTGCATCAACACACAACCCAAACCGTCTCGTGAAGCGTCACAATAAACAGCATAACCCAACCCTCTCTCCATAATAATCAAAACCGGAGTGGTGGTCAATCTAACCTTCAACTCTTGAAACGACTTTTCACAAGTCTCACTCCATACAAATTTGACTCCCTTCCGAGTCAATCTAGTCAATGGCGAAGCTAACTTGGAGAAGTCCTTCACAAACCGACGGTAATACCTAGCTAATCCCAGAAAACTGTGGATCTCAAACACACTCTTAGGTTGTGCCCAATCTTGCACTGCCTCAATCTTAGATGTGTCAACAGACACTCCTTCCCCGGAAACCACATGGCCTAAGAACTTAACTTCTCCTAGCCAAAACTCACACTTCCCAAACTTGGCATACAGCCTATGGGCTCTAAGCAACTCAAGCACCACTTTCAAGTGTTCCTCGTGCTCCACCTCTGAAGGTGAATAGATAAGAATATCGTCTACAAAAATGACTACAAAACGATCCAAGAATTCCCGGAAGATCCGGTTCATCAAGTCCATAAAGACTGCCGGTGCGTTGGTAAGCCCAAATGGTATCACCAGAAACTCATAATGGCCATACCGCGTACGGAATGCCGTCTTCGGAATATCCTCCTCATTGACCCTCAACTGGTGGTAACCCGATCTCAAGTCTATCTTAGAGAAACAACGGGAACCCTTCAACTGGTCAAACAAATCATCTATACGGGGCATAGGGTACTTATTCTTAACTGTAGCCCGATTCAACTTCCGGTAATCGATACACAATCTCAAGGCACCATCTTTCTTTTTAACAAAGAGGGCCGGTGCTCCCCATGGTGAGACACTAGGGCGAACAAAGCCCTTATCTAGCAATTCTTGGAGCTGAAGTTTCAACTCAACCAACTCTGCTGGAGCAAAACGGTAAGGTGCCATGGAAATCGGCGCCGTGCCGGGCACTAGATCAATAGAGAACTCAATCTCTCGGTGAGGTGGCAAATTAACAAGATCTTCGGGAAAGACATCCGAGTACTCACAAACCACCCTCGGCAACACAGTCTGGGTTTCATCCCACTCATCGCTCTCAAAGCTAGCAAGTAGACCACTAAGCTCCCTCCGCCCTCACGGATTATACCCCGGTGGCAAAACACTACCAACCCGGTCCCCCAAGAAATGGAAACACTCCCCGCTCACGGTACAACAAGTGACCCTCTGGCGGTAGCAATCAATAATTGCCCGGTATGACGATAACCAGTCCATACCCAAAATAACATCAAAGCCCTTTTATGGACATAACTACAAAAGGAAACGGAAGCCTATGATCGTTGACCTCTATATCACAACCTCTACATCCGTGCTTCAAAATCAACTCACCCCCAATAGGTGACACAACACAAATAGAAGATGCTAATAGTGCTAACTCCAACTCCAACACAGATGCAAATGCAGCAGATACAAAGGAATGAGATGTACCCGTGTCAATCAACACACTAGCAACCGAGTTGCAAAACAGAAAGGTACCTCTCACTCTTGTGGAGCCAGGTACTAGATCTGCCTTGATAACGACATACCAGCGCCTGTAGGCCCCTGATCCACCTGCTCACCTCTAGAAGCATACGACTACCGCATTGATCGACGACGGCAAGCCCGGATTGGCTCTCGAGGCTGCCTGGTGGTGGCTGAAATCCCTGCGTCTGCCTAGAACCAGACGCTCCTGAAGTGGCACTCAACTATGGGCAGAACCTTTTCAGGTGCCCAGGCTGTCCACACTGGTAACAAGACAAAGGCTGACCCCTGCCCAAACCCTGACTCTACGGTCTAGCTGAAGAAGAAGCAGCTCTCTGACCTCCGCCCTTCTGCGGGCAAACCGAAGCCTTGTGACCCAGCTGGCCACACTTGTAACAAGTGAACTCCCCTTAATTGCCTCTCCCCGAGCCTGCACTTGGCACTGGAAAGGTCGATCTAGAAACTCCACCCTGAGACTGCTGAGGGTTATAACCCCTCTGTCTCCTGCCATCACCCTGGCTCTCTTGGCCCCTCTTGGAGCCTCTATGCTTCTCCTCTTGTTCCTCCTGCATCATAAGCTCCATATGAGCTGCAACATCCACCAGATGTCTATACTCTCGGATGTAAGACCCACCAACTCTCAACTTGAGGCCACGCCTCAACTTCCGCTCAAACTCATAGCAACAGCGCTCCTCTGTTGCCACAAGTTCAGGTACAAACCTGGACAAGCTAGTAAATGTAGCCTCAAACTCAGCCACAGACAAACCCTCCTGTTTAAGCCGGCTAAACTGATCTCTCAGCTTCTCCCTAGCAACTGTAGATAAGAATCTCTCCTGGAAAGCATTTACAAATGCCTCCCATGTACCACCCACACGGACCTACTCGTATTTCCACCATTGACCTGCATCTCCCTTCAGCTGGAAGGATGTCAAGGTCACTTTCAGTGCTCCGTCCTCAATGCCAAGCATTTCGAACGTCTTACTCATTTGTTCCAACCACTCATCTGCCTTAAGTGGCTCCTTTGGATCTCCAATGAACTCGTCCGGGTTAGACCAGAAAAACTCCCTCTTCAAGAAAGAAGGCCCTGCCTCAACTGCCTGATTTCCAGCTCTGAGAATACCCAAAGCTCCTGCTATCTCTCGGGCCAAGGCACTCATAGCCTGCTGACCCGCTGGCTCGGCCACGTTGGCCTGGCCAACTCCCTCCTGCACTGCCGGAATATCATCCGGTACGGGCACTTCCTACCTCGCAGGCTTACCACGCCTAGCACCTCTTCCCCGTCCTGATATCCTAATAGAGGTAACACAGAACGTTAGCACATTCAAAAATGTGCCGAAACTAAACACCCACATCCTAATGCATGGACAACAGTAATTCACTCCACGTAAGCACATAAACATATAAGCACTTACGAATTTCATTTCCAGATAACGATAGTCCCGAGGCGTTACTAGAGTTCCGGTTAGAAACAGCATTGATCAAGTGCTTTTCCAACAAGACTCCCAGAAACCCAAGGATCCAATCAACATCCTAGAAATTAAATCCCATACCCAAATAATCACATAAGCATGTTATTAATCAACACATGGTATATGACACTATTCCTAGGTCTTTATCAAGCGAGACAAACCCATTGTGATCCTAATCACTTCCTACGTACCCAAAGTATTCAAACCCGGTACGCTCTAATACCAAGTTGTAACGCCCACAAAATAATAACATTAAACCCACAATATAGACATGCATTGATATATAAAAGATCCACATTCTTCTATTCATCAGAGTTTCATTACAAAAAGTATTATATGTTAACAACAAAAGCAAATGCCCTAAGGGCTTACAGCTTTCCAAGTTAACACTTGGTTACAAAAAGAAGAGTACTAACTCATTTATACATTAAGCCCTTAGGGCATAATACATCAGAAAGAAAGACAACAAAAAGTCTGCCCGTCTCTAGCCTCCCAAGCTATGTCCTTGGAGGTGGCATGCTACCTGTACCTGAAAATGATATTCCCATATAGGGTGAGCCACAGCCCAGTAGAAACACACTAAACCAAGTATGAACAATGACTAAAAGATAAGCAGTTGATAGATGGCCAACACTGGTACTTCCACTTACAACACTTTACAGTTTCGTTTTCCTTTTCCTTTCAATTCTCAATTTATAACCATGGCTCAGAACCTGGCCAAACAACTTAGATGAGACGGTAACTTATATTACACTTTTTCCCATTTCATATTAGACAAGCATACCAGCTATATCAACACATAAACCGATATGCATAAGAGCACTATCACACTTCCAAAGACAAGCATATTAGCTGTGTCAACACATCACTAGATAAGCATATGAGCTCTATCTATGGAGTCCATCCCCAATCTCCTCCCAAACAATATCCGGTTTAGAGGTCCATCCCCTATCATCTCCTAAACCGTGGAGTACATCCCCTATCTTCTCCAACACAACACAATGGATAAAAACAATAATTATACACATCACAAATCAATACATAAAGTTAATGTATTCTTTTAACCGTCATACTCAATGACATATTTCAATGATTAGTTTTAGTTTGCCTAATCATCATGCATTGTCTACAACAATCAAGACTATCCTCCACCGATAGCCCAAAACAGTTATTTCTATACAGAATATAAATGCAACAAATGGATATATATAATCAACATTTCCACATCAATTCCTCATTTCTCACAATTAATTGTACAAATTAATTCACCAATGTAATTAGGACATTTTCCATAATTAACATTACAACCCTTAGGTTCCATTCTCATCAATGTTTCAACATTTATTCCATTTCTCTATGCCAAACATGCATCTAGGTTTATTATAATTGAAGCCCCAACTTTTGTAAATTTACATAAAGGCCCAAAGTTTTCCAAAATTACACAACAACTCCCAATATGTCGAAATGCTAAAATTTAAAGACAAAGCTCATAAAGAGGAGTAGGGTATCCCTACCTCGAAGTTTGAGCCAAAGAGGAGATGAAGACCAAAACCCAACGTGCTCCAAACCCAAAGATTTTCAGATTAAATCGAAGCTCTCAACACCCTCTACCTTTTTAACGAAGCACCAAGGGTAAATTCACACTAAAAGGAGATGATTTCTTAGAGAGAAGGCAAGTCTAGAGAGAGAAGGTCTCGGATCTAGGGTTTGAAGATGAGAAAGTTTTGAAAAAGTGATGTTTAACTCGGCTGCTGCTAACTGATATAAACAGGCTCGCTCGAGCGACCAGACACAGAAAACCCTCGCTCGAGCCAATAAAGTCTTGCTCGAGCCAAAAACTTAAAAGCACACTCGAGCGACAGAACGCTCGCTCAAGCGAAAGACAACCAGACCGCTTGAGCAAAGGAAAGCTCGCTCGAGCCAAAAATCACAGTGTTCAGGTCCAGCACCAGACGCAATCATTCGCTCGAGCGAAGAAACCCTGGCTTGAACGAAGGATCTAAAATACTGATCTCGCTCGAGCGGAGTAAAGCTCGCTCGAGCCAAAAACTACAGCTCTCAGGTCCAACTGAGACGCAGACGCACGCTCGAGCGAAGAATACCTGGCTTGAGCCGCCAGACACAAAACTCAACCCTCGCTCGAGCGACCAACTCCTCGCTCGAGCGAAGGTCCAAAAATCTGGACAGCGACACTTGGCTCCCAAACACCACCAACCTGTAACAGACTTGCCCAACACATCCTGTAACTCAACTACAAGGTAGGAAAGGATGTAAACAAGATAATAATCAACTACTAACATCCACGGACACACGTCCGGATCACTGTACAACAAGGGGTAAACCCGGGATCGCTATAACCTCCCCCCTTTAAAGAATTTCGTCCCCAAAATTAAGAACAAGTTTTCGAAAACAAGTTTTTTCTCCATTTTACACAATGTTACAATTCAACACTAAACAGCTTGACCCATTACCGGCCATTCCATCTCTTATCAAGAGGCATTTCACAATACATATATTTCAACATGCATTTTCTTTCCATTTCAACCATCTCCAACATACATGGTTCACAATTCATATCATAAGCAACAATCATGATACATTTCCATTTCTACTATATATTCAACATATACAATGTTACACTAACTTCCAAATTATGCTTTACTGATCGAGGAAGTCAAATCAATGTTGGACAAGATTCCATTTGGGGAAGAATCGAAGACCTTAGGTGAAGAAAGCTTAACATCTACCCCTTTATCTGACATTGAAGTAGTGAAAAATGGGTACAGGTTTTTTCAAATGATCAAGAGACTAATTATTTTTCTGACATTTACCTTCCCTGAGCGCTATAAGAGTAGAAAGTTCTTCCTTGAGATGACTTGTAAAGATGCTTTTAGAGTAATGGAAGTGGAGCTCAATTTCATGTATGATGCGCTCTACACGAAGATGGCTGTGGTGCATAGTAAGATTGGGTACGTTTTTCGCTTCATTTGCTGTGTCTTGATAGTGGTTTCTTTTGCATTCTTTGCATCCCATCATAAACACCAACTCCACCTCTTGGACATTGTTGCCACCTACACTCTTCTCATTGGTGCTGTCGGTTTGGACATGGTCTCACTTCTTAAGCTTATCTTCTCTAACTGCACCATAGCTTCGCTAAATAATTCCAATAATGCAGAAATCGTTTTCGTGATCAAAGAAAGACTTTCATTTGGGGAAAGATGCTTGCAGTCCAACTCTGTCTCGCAACACAGTTTGATAAATTACTGCATCAATGACCAGTTCAAATGGTTTGAAAAAGTAGTTAACTTTTTTGGACTCGAGGATTTCGTTGATGAGATACAATTCAAAAGAACCTCACCGGTGAACGATGATTTGAAGGAGTTCATCTTTATGGAGCTAAAGAACAAGGCTCTCCCAGCTGAAGATCCAGAATTTTCCAAGGAGATATGTTCAGCAAAAGGAAATTGGGTTCTCTCACAATATGATTGTCTTCACCCCTCGATTGTAAACAGCGTGAAAAAGGAAGTCGAATATGATCATAGCCTTCTGATGTGGCATGTTGCTACTGAGATATGTTATCACAAAGGTGAAGATAGCGATGAAGAAAAAAATAGCCAAAATAGAGAATTTTGTAAGATTTTGTCAAATTATATGTTGTATCTTATTGTCATGCAGCCTGCAATGATGTCCGAGGTGGAAGGTATAGCGCAAATTAGAATTCAGCACCCATACGATAAAGCCAAAAAGATCTTGAAATCACATATGAATTCGAAGCCCCCAAACATATTTGAAAATTTCAAGAAATTCTTTCAAAGTAGACAATCTGAATTGATGCCAGAAAGGATCATAGCTTGCCAGATTCTAGGACTAGAATGTAACGTTGCAGAATGGGGATGCAAATCTGTTTTGTTTGATGGATGCAATCTAGCTAAGGAGCTGAACAAGTTAGGAATTAAGAGGAAATGGGAGATAACGAGTAGAGTGTGGATGGAATTGTTGTCATATGCAGCAACTCATTGTGGAGGAAATGCTCATGCTCAGCAGCTCAACAAAGGTGGTGAGTTTATTACTTTTGTTTGGTTATTGATGGCTTATTTTGGTTTGACAGAAAGACTCCCCATTGGATTGTGCATGGTTGGAACCACACATTGAGGTCTTGTGTGTATCTTTTTCAGTGTGGGTGAGGGAGGTGAGGGAAAAATGGTCAATGTGGTTGCCAAGAAAAATATGTTTAAGATTATTTTTTATAGAAAAATGCTATACTTTTTAAGAAATTTGAACAAAATTATTCCATAAAGTACTCAATATTTGGAACGAGATTATTTGATTGGATCTAATTGTAATTTGACTCAAGTTATAAAGGTTGGTTAAAACAATTAAAATATCAGAAAGCAAAATAAAATTTTGTATAAAGTATAAAACTGCAAAGTGTAATTGGCCCATTATTTTTTGAACAATAATCTCAAAATCTTCTGCATAGAATTCCGTAAGCCCGAAAACATGCCATCATGAAAAAGAAAATTGGGTTAATTTTAGTACTCTTAATTCTCTCACTTTAGTCTTTTTTAAATTTTTTTTAGGTTATAAATAATGGAACCTCCACACTCAAAAAAGGCAAAACCCTTTTCTCATTCTATCATTCAAAACAGAAGTCTAGTAGTACAACATCCAATGTTGTTAAAATTTCATTTTCTGATATGCAACCGCCTTCCATGCCTCAAGAAAATAAACAAAGCAAATTTGATTCAACTGTTATTTAACGAGATCCTAGTTTACGCTTGCAAATTTGTGAAAATTCAGTTAATCAACGGGATGAGGTTAGACGAGCTTATGTGAACTTGGGGCATTATCAACCTAAATTTGAGTATCCTAGGTCCTCATTTGGAAAGCAGAATCGCCAATTTCAACATATTTGAGTAATCTCCTTCAAAGGATAAAGTATATTGTTTTTCATGCTTTTTGAAAATTGATCTAGATTCTGTAATTGATGAATTCGAATCTTTAAAGACTTGTCGAGCACAACTTAGATTGTTTGTAATCAATAAATTTAGATATTAGTCTAGATTATATTATTAAATTCTCTTTTTTCTTATGTGGTTATACTTAAAATATATTGTATAATTTTATCTTAATATTAGTCCACCCCATCGACGAATCCTGGGTCCGCCCTTGCTCTTACAGTTTAAGTTGAATTGCAATATCACCTTATTGATGAAACTTGTAATGTGAACAATACTTGACATATTTTTTTTTTCCACCTAGTAGTTGGGCACGTACATTGCACATGACACGTGATTTTTCATCAATTGTTAGTACTGTAATTATACGTGTCTCCTAAATTGGTATCTGATATGTATACAAAGTATGGAGAGACTTGTATGAGTAAATTGATCTATATCTAAAATATAACTAAGAAATGAATACATACTCGGCTGAAGAATTTAAATGATAAATGAAAATTTTTATAAATATAAATATTAATTTATAACTAGATTGCTGATATCACAATCTTATCTTAAATAATAAACAATAAACAATAAACAAGTACTTTAAATATATAGTATTACACAAAAAAATTTCTATAAACTTCTCACTTCAATTTTTCATAATTTGTATATGTAATACAATTGAATGTATGAAATTAATTGCACAATTACACAATTTTGTTTAATAGTTCATCTAATAATACAAATTCATTAAACCCATTATTGCATATTATTTGCATGCTACTGGTGTAAGAATGTATTAATATCAATATGTAATATATTTTTATACATTAAGAGTTATTAAGTCTCATTTCATGTGTTACGAATATCTTACGTGATGAAAAATGTAGTATTAGTCATTAGTATTGTCATATGCTGCAACTCATTGGGGAGGAATTGCTCATGCCCAGTAGCTCAACAAAGGCGGTGAGTTTATTACTTTTGTTTGGTTATTGATGGCTCATTTTGGTTTGACAGAAAGACTCTCCATTGGATTGTGCATGGTTGGAACCACACATTGAGAGCTTGTGTGTATTTTTTTCACTATGGGTGAGAGAGGCAGAGCGAAAGGGTCGATGTGGCAGCCAAGAAAAATATGTTTAAGATTATTATTTATAGCACTTTACAAGAAATTTGAACAAACTTATTCCATTCCTATACAATGAAATATGAAAATACATATCATGGATCAAATAACACAAATGCATATTATAGAAACTATAATATTTAGCTTCCGTTTGAGAAGTGGGTTAGCTTTTTGGTTTTTTTTTGACTATTTTAGTCTGGCTTAACAAGCTTGGTTTGGAAAGAATTTTTTGGCTTTTTGGTTTTTTTGGCTTTTTTTTATGAGAGAAGAGTGTAATGATTATGGGTTGGATGTGATGTTTTGTTTGTTGTGGCTAAAGTAACTTATTTTGATAATTCAACATTGGAGAATAGAGATGCTCTAAGTTTGTTTGGTCCATTAGAATGAAATGATCATTCTATCAGAATAATGTTCATTCTTACGCTTGGTTTATTAAAAAATTAATAGAATTGTAAATAGAATACCATTCACCATCACAAGAGAATAATTATTTCATAAATAATCAGGAAAAGTTTCAGGAAACTTTTAGAAAGAATCTAGTGTGGTAATTTATTTAAATTAGTTTCATAGTTAGATTTTAATTTTAAATTAAGATTTAAGTTAATTCTTGTATGACACTGTGAGACCAAACATTAATGTAAGTATGTTTAATTATGTGGAATCAAACTTTACCTTAAAAGGCATTAGTCAAGATGATTACAATCTAAGAAAATTGCAATTTAGTGGGATCTTCTAAAATTAATTGCAAATTAATAAAATACTTATTAACTTTAATAATTAAAATTAATTGTGTTTATTTATTTATAAATTTGCAATTATTTTGATAACACTCCATTGATTTACAATTTCTCCTTGCAACATTATCATGAAACACGTTTGCCACTGTGGAAAAGTGATCACAATTGAAGGAGGTAGAAGAAGTATAACTTTTTAATTTGAGGCCAAAAAGTGTAATGCATAGTGAAAGGCACATATACTCAATTGCACTTCCACTTCCACTAATTTTCCTTCAAAAAGTATTGAATAATTTCTTGATCACCTGGCCTTAGAGTAAAAGGAACCAATTAGGGGAAGTAAATAGGTTTTATATCACGAAATATATTTTGAAAATAATAATAATAATAATAATAATAATAATAATAATAATTGAAGGGGCTAAACGTGAAATGGGTCGGGTCCAAGCCTTGGGCCGGCCCAATCCACTGAAGTCCAAATCCAAGTGGGTTGGATGAGTATATGGGCAAGCCAATTGAGCCCAACTTCACAATCAACAGTCCACCCAAGTCCTCAAGCACTTGGACCCAACCCGCAGTGGAAAGGCTAGTCCAAAGCGTGGTCTTTGAGCCGAGCTCATGAGATTGAACCTTTGGTGAGCAACAAAATAGGCCGAGCCCATACAAAGATATCCGAATGGATCAGCCCATCTAAATGAATGATCCTATAAAAGGCTGAGACAAGGCATAATGATGCCGAGCTGAGGAAACCTCGCAAGGAAACGTGGAAGCTGTGAATGTGTGCATGTGCAAGTTGCCACCTCAGCTGGTCCCCTACACCTAGAATCACGGAAGTTGTTGAACTAAAGGAATGTGGTTTGTTATCAGCATGACTTCAATGAGTATATGCATTTATTAGCAACTAACAGGTGGTCTCCCACTATGAGCAATGCCAAAAGGACACCTGGCAGCATCCAAGCTCTATGAACCCACCTTGAGAAGCAAGCAAGGAACACTATATATACAACATGAACTTCACATTGAAGGTAACTGAACTATTCCAAGCTAAACCCACTTACATACAAATTCAACCCTCTATACACTCCTTCTCCGATCGCTAATTCCCATACCGGAGGGGTTATCTGGCCAACCCCGGCCGAACAGCTCTAACGGTGTTTCTTGTGGCAGGAACCTCAGTCCCTGGATAGCCCAACCGAGTGCGGAGCCCCGATCTACTTTCATCTAGTGCGAAATCCGGTACGCACAATTGGTGCGCTGAACGTGGATCACTTCATCTCTGAGCTCTGCACTCAGTTCCGGCGATGGGGATTGAGGACATTCTGCCGTCAACACATACTCCACAAATGAAGAAAACAAAGGACAAAGGTTTGGCACTCCTAACAGTCCCGGAGGAACAAACTGGAAACAATAATCGAACCCCTGAATCCGTCGAGCACCGATTACCCTTCGTTGGAGGTTCTTCTCATCATTTTCTTCTGGAAAAGGATTATAGAGATCGCATCATAGACTCCATGGGGATGGAGATACAGGAATTGAAAGCCCAACTTAAGAGGGTGTTGGGCGATCCAACAGAAAAGAAGACGGAAGCGGAGCCCTCTCGTTTGCGACGGAGGAGCTCATCCAAAGAGCCACCGGTGAAGAAGTTCCCCAAGAATGATTCTGGACAACAAAGCCAGCCTATCCCAGTACAGAGTGAGGCGGCAAGCAGTCACACCCGTGGGTCACGCCGGAAAAGGGCCAAGAGGCAGAAGACCGTTAGTCAACAGACCGAATACGCTCCTCAGGACCTTCGCACTTGGTTGATTGGCAATAGGCAGAATGAACAACATCGGGATCATCTGGACCGTACTGTTCACCAGAGGGAACATCGAGCACTGGACATGCTCGTCTCTTCGCCATTCTCTTCGGAGATCGAGACCATGAGACCTCCAAAGAAATTCACCCCACCAAAGTTCACTTTATACGACGGGAAGTCAGACCCGCTGACAGATGATGTCCCTATGGAACCGAGACGAGGCACTGATGTGTAAAGTCTTCCCATCCAGCTTGGGAGAAACCGGACTTCGATGGTTCGATTGTGTCCCCGCTGGATCGATCCATGGCTGGAAGCAGCTCTCTGAAGAGTTCCTAGCTAGGTTCGTCTCCAACACTAAGATCTCGAAGGAGCTGGATACATTATTCAGCCTGTTAAAGGAGCAAGAGGAAACGCTGCGCAATTATGCTAAGAGGTACTGGGAAGAATACAATGACCTGGAGGAAAATGTGTGTAGCGAGCAGATGGCCGTTATGTCCTTCAAACATGGTCTGCGCCTGGAAGGTATGCTGAGACAATCACTTACTAAGCGCCCGGCCACAGCTTTGAAAGATTTGCGTGTCAGGATTGAGCAGTACGCACGCCTCGAAGACGATCAGATCCCCATCGAGGTAGCATCAGCAGAACAAATAGCTCGACACAAGAAAAGATCAGACCGAGGAGAACACCGAGGGATTGCAGTGAATGAAGTGGATAAGTCCAAATCCCATGAAGCAATTGTAACTGTATTCAAAAAGCCAATCTATCGAATCCTGGAAAAGATCAAGAGAGAGCCCTTCTTCGTTTGGCCGCCGAAAATGTTGGGAGATCCAGCTCAGCGCTCAGAAGCTCAGATGCACCTACCACCAAGACAGGGGGCACATGACTTAGAACTGTAGGGCACTGAAGCAACACTTGGAAGACCTAGTGGCAGCTGGACACCTAAGGGATTACATTGATCAGGATAAAGAAGTGACCGAACTGGGAAAACCACTGCCAGAACCAAACATTGAGCATCCACCTCGGCTGATAATAAATGTGATCCACGGGACAGCGACTCAGGAGTCTGAGGAGGCACTGAAGGAAGAGATCGCTAAGGCTGCGCAAATTCAGTGGGTCATGTCGGTGGAGCCTATATCGAAAAAGGTACGTACAGTACCTAAATCTTCATTGTGCACTGTTTTATTTACTAGCAAAGATTTAGAAGGCATATAGCACCCACATACTGATGCATTAATTATAACTGTGGGAATTGGGAAACGATTTGATGTAAAACGAGTCTTGGTAGATCAAGGTAGTGCAACAGATATATTGTATTATGATTTATTCAGAAAGCTTGGTCTCTCCGAGCAGTACCTCACCCTAGCGGCAGCCCCGTTTGTTGGTTTCAATTCACAGCCAGAATGGCCGCTTGGTAGAATAGTGTTGCCAGTCGTAGCGGGAACAAAAACCCTCCAAATAGAGTTCTTGGTAATTAATACACCATCTACTTACAACGCCATACTTGGCCATCCGTGGATTCATCAAATGGAGGTAGTCCCTTCAACCTACCACCAGCTCTTCCGTTTTTTAATGGAACACGAAGTAGAGCAGATCTCAAGGGATCAAGTTGCGTCCAAACATTGCTTCATGGCAGCATTAAAGGTAAGCGAGTCAGACAGAGAAGTGGCGAAACGCCGGTCTTAGAAGATGTAGGGGAAACCCTAGGGGAAAAGATGGTAGAGGATTTGGGGAAAGTCTTGGTAAAAGGGGATGACCCAGAAAAGTACTTCCTTATCGGTACCTCACTAGGTGCTGATGAGAAACTTCAGCTGCTGGAACTACTGAGGGAGAATATGGAGGTATTCACGTGGTCGGCATATGATACTCCAGGGTTGGACCCAGAATTTGCTTGCCACAAGCTCAACATCAACCCTTCAGCTCGGCCCATTGTGCAGAAAAGTTGGAGATCGTCAGTCGAGCACACCGAAGCAGTAATTGCCGAAGTCGAAAAACTCCTGGCTTCAAGAGCAATCAGGGAAGTTCAGTACCCGCAATGGCTGTCCAACACAGTTGTAGTCAAGAAGAAAAATGGAAAATGAAGAGTTTGCGTTGATTTCACTTGCTTGAACAAAGCCTGCCCTAAAGATAGCTTTTCGCTGCCTTGCATTGATCAACTAGAAGACTCAACAGCAAGGCATGAGCGCATGAGCTTTCTGGACGCTTATAGCAGTTATCATCAGATACCACTGTTCGGTTCGGATCAAGAAAAGACAGTGTTTATCACTCCAAGGAGAACTTACTGCTACAAAGTAATGCCATTCGGCCTTAAGAACGCTGGGGCAACCTACCAGCGAATGATTACACGGATGTTCAAGGACCAACTAGGAAAAACCATGGAAGCATATATAGACGATATGGTAGTAAAAAGCAAGCTCGCTGCAACCCATCTCAAGGACTTGAGAGAAGTTTTTGGCATCCTGAAAAATCACCAGCTTCGCCTCAATGCCTCGAAATGCGCTTTCGGGGTAGGAACATGGAAGTTCTTGGGTTACATGGTTACTCACAGAGGAATTGAAGTGAATCCGAATCAGATCAGAGTGATACGAGATCTTGAAGTACCAACAAAGGCTAAAGAGCTGCAGAAGCTGGCCGGAATGGCGGCCGCACTGAATCGGTTTATTAGCAAATCCTCAGATCGGATGAAGCCCTTCTTCCAACTTTTAAGGAAAAAGGTAGCATTCTAATGGAATAACGAATGTACCGAAGCACTGCAAAGCCTCAAAAGATACCTCAGTACACCTTCTCTGCTGTCCACTCCAGAACAAGGAGAGGAGCTGTACCTCTATCTAGCAGTCTCAGATCATGTCGTGAGCGTAGTATTAATTCGAGAAGTTGACAAGGAACAAAGGCCTGTCTATTATGTCAGCAAGACTTTACTAGATGCTGAGACACGGTATCTACCGTTGGAAAAGTTAGCATACGCACCGCTTATCGCCTCAAGAAAGCTGCAACATTACTTCCAGGGGCATACCATTAACGTCCTCACTGAATTCCCCCTCAGATCTGTGTTCAGCCGCGCTGATTTCTCTGGCCGAACAGCAAAATGGGTGGTAAAACTTGGTGAGTTTGACATTCGGTATCAACCCAGGACAGCGATCAAGGCCCAGGTCTTAACGAATTTTCTTGTAGAATTTGCTCCCACCTAAAGTATCGAACTGGGGGATCCGAGTTCGGCACAGGTGCGATGCACTACCGAACAAGGGAAACCCTGTGGTTCGGAAGCTTGGAAACTCTTTATCAAAACATCTGGCAGCTCTATGTTGATGGATCGTCCAATAACCAAGGCTCGGGGGCAGGAGTATTACTTATTTCACCAGAAGGGTTCATCTAGGAACAGGCTCTCAGGTTCGGTTGGAAGGCTTCAAACAACGAGGCCGAGTACGAAGCGTTATTGGCTAGCTTACGTAGCACCGAACACTTCAGTGCCGAACAACTTCTTATTTTCAGCAATTCACAACTAGTGGTAAACCAGCTTTCTGGGGTCTATGAAACACGAGATGAAAGAATTGCTATGTACACAGGCAAGGTCAATGACCTACTCAGAAAATTTCAATCCATACGAGTGGAACGAATCAGTCGGGACAAAAACAATCACGCTGATGCTCTGGCATGCCTTGGCTCATCAGTGGATACAAAGGATGCCAGAAAAGTTTGGGTTGGGTTTGTACCAGAATCAAGTATTGCATCTCTAGTCCTCTGCAACAACTTAGAGCCGAGCTGGATGGATTCGATATTTACTTTTCTCAAATTTGGTACACTCCCCGAAGACAAAAAAGAAGCCAACAAGGTCAGACATAGGTCAGACATAGGTCTCTCGGTTCTGGATTTCACCATTTGGGAAGCTTTACAGACGCTCCTATCTTGGCCCTTACCTCCTTTGTGTACATCCAAATCTCGTTGAGAATGTTCTCTACGAAATTCACGATGGGATTTGTGGATGCCACGTCGGCAGAAGGTCACTGGCACACCGAGCCGTCACTCACAGGTACTGGTGGCCACGGATGTAACAAGATGCACAGCAGTACGTACAGAAGTGTGACAAATGTCAGAGGTTTGCTCCACTCATTCATCAGCCAGCCAAAACTCTCACTCCACTCACTAGCCCATGGCCCTTTGTGCAATGGGGTCTGGATATTGTCGGACCATTGGCGCGAGGCACTGGGAACAGGCAATTCTTCATTGCTGCAACTGACTATTTCACTAAGTAGGTTGAAGTTGAGGCGCTGGCAAGCATCAAAGAGGCGGACACGAAATGGTTTGTGTTGAGGAATATAGTGGTGCGTTTCGGCATTCCGCGGGTACTGATTGCGAATAATGGAACACAGTTCGATGGTAAGGTCTTCAGAAAGTTTTGTGCCGACCTCAGAATCGAGTATAGGAACTCTTCTCTAGGGTACTCGCAGAGTAATGGATAGGCAGAAGCGTCAAACAAAACCATCATCAACGGAGTAAAGAAGTGGCTTGAACATGCAAAAGGCAAATGGGTTGAAGAGTTACCTCACGTATTATGGGCCTACCGAACCACAGCACAGCGTTCAACGGGAGAAACACCTTACTCCCTAACTTATGGAATGGAGGCCATCATTCCACTCGAAGTAGGTCTCCTAACCCTTCGGTCTGCATTATTTGAAAGCTCCAGTAACGAGGAAGCTATTACACAAGCACTGGATATGGCAGAGGGCTGAAGAGAAGCAGCGCTGATCAGAAAGCATATCAGCAGCAGCTCATCAGAGGTTTCAATCAAAAAGTTTTCCCAAGGCAATTTGTGCCTGGAGAACTGGTTTTGAGGAAGGTTATAGATCACAAATGGGTGCTTGGCGAGGGCAAACTTGGGCCTAACTGGGAAGGTCCCTACAAAGTCACAGTCGTTGTTGGAAATGGAGCTTACTACCTAGAGGATCTGAACGGCAAAGCTATACCTCGACCCTGGAACGTAGCGAATCTTAAGAAATACTATCAATAGAATTATCCCCCAACTTCTCTATCAGAATGTAAAGGCATTTATCTGTTGACCAATGTAAATACTTTCTCACTTGTCTCAAATTTATCAAATTCTTGTAATTAGCTTTGATGTTTATCAAACGGAATTAGCTTTGATGTTTATCAAACGGAATTAGCTTTGGTTCATACCAAACAGAATTAACTTTGATGCTTATCAAACGGAATTAGCTTTGGTTCTTATCAAACGGAATTAGCTTTGGTCCTTACCAAACAGAATTAGCTTTGATGTTTATCAAATGGAATTAGCTTTGGTTTATACCAAACGGAAATAACTTTGATGCTTATCAAACGAAATTAGCTTTGGTCCCTACCAAACGGAATAAGCTTTGATGTTTATCAAACGGAATTAGATTTGGTCCTTACCAAACGGAATTAGCTTTGATGTTTATCAAATGGAATTAACTTTGGTCATTGCCCAAATGGACTCAGTTTCAGAACGACTGGACGGAATATAAATTTGGTTAGCACTCAAACATGCTAAGTGGTATTGCTTGGTGGAATAATGTTTGGCAACCGAATTGGACTTTAGCCAAGTGGAATTGCTTGGTGGAAACCACACTAACATGTCTTAAGTAAACATCTTTGCATCTACAGAACCTCTTAAGTATCAACACATCAACACTTTAGTATTGACTTAAACAAACAGAGTTGGAACAAGCATGACCAGGCACTACCAGGAGTAAGCTCCCAGCATTAGTCTTACTCAACTCCAGCTAGGGGCAAACAATTGTTTTTTTTTTTTAACCAAGCTGGACCTGAGTAAGACACCTTTTCATGCCTTTATCGCATTCGAATACACCTATGCTATCTAAGTTAAAGCAGACTCAAGCAGTTCCACACAAGGACATAATCTTCAGCGCCGATCTTACTTAGCTCCAGGTGGGGGCAAACAATTGTTTTCTTTCAAAACCAACCTGGACCTAAGTAAGACCCACTTACGAACTCAAGCACAGCCATACCACATATCTGTCAGCCACA
Organism: Camellia lanceoleosa; assembly: GCA_025200525.1. Classification (NCBI taxonomy): domain Eukaryota; kingdom Viridiplantae; phylum Streptophyta; class Magnoliopsida; order Ericales; family Theaceae; genus Camellia; species Camellia lanceoleosa. The sequence continues at coordinate 24,572,316 of CM045762.1, read as the reverse complement.
CCGAGCCTCAGTTCAGTCCCGAGGTCCCAACAGTGCTCGGAGGCAAAGACAATGCTGCAAGCATCGGGCAAAGCCCGAGGCCCCCAACAATGCTCTCGGCAAAGGCAAGTAGTACAAAATCGCATGTAACATCCATTTAAAAGCGATGCATCAGAGCATCTATTACCCCGAGGTCCTAATAAAGGTTTCGCCGGGCAAAAAGATTTGTCTTGGCAAGTGCAGAAAGAAAGCTCGTCATGAAGACCGAGCCACAGTACATCAAAGCAAAAAAAGTTCAAATCCTTTCAACATCAATTTTCATCAACAGTGGGCAACTCAGGAGCAGCATCAACAATTTTGTTGAGGCCGTCTGCGGGAGGAAAAGTAGAGGAAGCTTCAACTTCTTGAGAAGTAGAAGCCTCCTTAACCACATCTCCCATGGCTTCAGTCTCTGGGGTTTCAATCCCTTCAACATCCACCGTTTCAGCGGCAACATTCCTGTCCTGGGTCTTGCTTGCAGAATCATCTTTTGGAGAAACTTCGGTTAGAAGAACAACAGGGATGGAAACAGTCTTCGAACCCAAGGATCTCGAAGGAACGGGGATATCCTGAAATAGGGAAGAGCCTTCAGGAACCAGCGCAGCAGTCAAGGCGCTCGTCCAACCCTTCACGTAGAGCTTATCTTGCAGCACTAACACCTTTTCCTTATAGGCAGCTCCGGCTTCATCCCAACCCTGTTGCCAGTGTTTGGCTTCCAGTGCAGAACGTTCGGCAGCCATCACGACAATAACAGCCTCCAATTCGGCCACCTTCCTCTCAAGTTGAGCTTGTGTCCCAATAGCAGCTTCTTTCGATTTTTCAGCCGAAGTGACAATCTTGTTCAAACGAAATGCTTCCCTCTTAACGGTTCGGCGTCCCTCCTTCTCTGACTCCAAGTTTACCGTCAGTCTCTCCGCGTTCATTGCGGCCTCCAGCACGGCCCTTTCTAGCTCTTCAGCACGAGTAATGGACAGATGCATTCTCTGGATACACTGCAAAGGACAACGAAGAATTAAGAGAAAATGAGACAGCAACGCAACAGTAAAGACAAGTAAAACAGGAAACACTTACAGCGGTCGTCATCTGAAGGGTCCCCTTCAGGATAAGAATATCATGGGGCCCATTATGGTCGGCCATATCAACCGGCATCAACAAAAACTTAGTCAAATCAAAGGTAAAATCTTGTGAAGCAACAACTGAATCAGAAGTGGAAATCGGCCTGCCCCCATGCGATATTGGCGGCTCCCATTTCTCAAAAGCATCATCCTCGGCAGGATCCTCAGAAGCTTCCCCCACCACTGCTTTGCCAGCCTCCCTCATTCTCTTTTTTGCTCGAGCAGCTACTGAAGCTGAGGGCTCGGCAGCAGTCGCAGGGGTCCTAGAAGCTCCAACCTCCATCTTCACCTCCATGAGACTCTTCACCTCGGTCTTTTCCAGAGGGGTTTGCAAGGCATCGGAGGCTCCGAAGGCCTTGGCCTCTAAATCCACCAACACCCTTCTTTTCGCCACAGACCCGCTCCCTGTGAAACTGAGGGCAGGGGAGGGCGCTCTTTTAGAAAGTGCACCTTGACTCCTGCGATGGTTCGTGACCAAAGGAGTGAGAGACGTGTCGGTCTCGGTATCAGAGTCTAGAAGGGCAGCAGCGAGCCTCGCCTTCTTTAGAATAGTAGAACGGTAAGTAGACTGGTATTCCAATAACTCGGGTGCAGATCTCTTTTTATACCTTAAGGCTGCTTTTATGGCTTCAGTATTCTTTCGGTTCGGTCTTCGTTGGAAATGAGAGGCCTCTGCAAAAAAGAAGTGATCCATTAGAGCAATATCCAAAATAAAGCAAGAAATACACAAGGCATTAGAAGGAGAGGCCCGAACTTGAGTAGCCGTCTTTCTGGGGCATCCTCTCAGACTGAAACTCAGTTCCGGCGGGAAACTCCCAGTTTCCACCAACTTGTAAGAAATCATTGTTGTGTTTATCCGAATCAGGCAGCCCAGTAACCAAATGACAATCAAATGAGCGAACACGCAAGTAATATATGTTGTGGTCTTTGTTATGAGAAAGAGTATAACAACCTAAGATATCCCATACGTTAAGATTCAAACCCAATCGTCTATTGAGGGCGGATACGCCGCAAACAACACGGAAAAGGTTCACAGATACTTGCATTGGGGTTAATTGGACTTAACGGAGAAACCGACGCACCAACGGATCAAGAGGAAACCGACGCACCAACGGATCAAGAGGAAACCGAACCCTCGACTATGGCCGCGATGGCAAAAGCTACGGTATTCCTCGTGCCCATACGCTTGGCGTCTACTTTCGCCAACGAAAGGGTAACGTCGTTGGGAATATTATAGTCCAGGCATAACATAGCCATGGCCTCGGGTGTATCAACCAGAGAACGAAACTTCCCCATTAACAAAACTAACGGGACAGAGGTGGGACTCAGATAACAGGGTATGGAACACAGGTAGCGAGTGAGCCAAACAAGATGATGAAGACAGCAAAAAGCAAAAGAAAAAGAATTACGAGAGGACTTATAGAGACTGGAATTGTAATAACCCCGACCCTGATTAACGCTAATTGGAACTTAATTATGTCTAATAATAATTAAGGGAAAAATTTGGAATTTACCTGCTTGTGCATTGCATGACTTATGAGTTTTATCTGTTCGGTGTCGGAATATCTGTTCGTGTTTTAAACTTTAATTCGCAAATTGGAAGCCTTATCGGCTGCGATTCTAAAATTGATTGGAGTTTTAGACTAGTTAGATTTTATGTGAATTTATGGTAGGTTCAATTAAAATTCGATTTGGAATGTTTAAAACTGATTAAATAACATTTTAATAATGAACCTAACTTAATTACAGAACTGCCATTGAGTGGCCAATGTTTAGTCTTGTTCTTGAGCTTCATGCACTTCAACAAAACATTTTCCTTCAGCCTATTTTGAGTCCCAAAATCGACATTAGAGAGAGAGGGGGAGAATTGAGAGGGATTTTGGCTACAATTTGTTGATATTGAGGAAATTGAAGTATATGTTGGCAAGTTGAACTTCAAGACTAGTAATTGAAGACTTGGGTCACGTGCCGCAATCGGTTGACCCTTTGACTTCGTCTACTTGTATCAACGCCCACTGTGAGTAATAACTTTGTAAAGTTATGTTCAATGTTATGTATTTTCAGTATACTATGATATGAAATGATTGATTCCTGAAAAGCTATGATATGTTGGAAATGAATGAATGAATGTCCTATTCTCTGAAAAATATTGTGGCACCCTTAGTTCATATGGCCCTCGCCCGGGGGTAACAATACCGTGGCCGATGGCCCTCGCCCGGGGGTAATAATACCGTGGCCGATGGCCCTCGCCCGGGGGTAACAATACCGTGGCCGATGGCCCTCGCCGGGATAATACCGTGGCGATGCCCTCGCCCGGGTAATAATATGCGGCCTATGGCTCGCCCGGTAATAATACCGTGGCGGCCCTTGTTCGGGTAAGAATACGTGACCGATGGCCTTGTCCGGTGACAAGACCGTGACCGATGGCCCTTGCGGTAATAAAGATCATGGCTGGCGGCCTTGCGGGGTGACAATACCGTGGCCGATGGATCTGTTAGCTAAAGGGGTGTACCACATATGATCTTATGCAAAATATGAATATGAATACGAATATGAGCATGTATCTGAACCCATATCTGATTTGAAATCTGAATATGCATAAGACTCTGTTTCTGATAAGATTATGTTTCGGATATAAACTCTGGTTTCTAACTCTGTGATGGACATCATTCATTAAACCCTTTACTCTGTTATTATTCACTGGGCTTTCGCTCACAGTTTATTATATATATGTAGGTGAGCCGGCACAAGACCCTGGCCAGAGTTGATGGCCCTCTATTTCGTTTTGTTTTGGTCAAACCACCTGTCGCGCCTCCCGAGGAGGTTCCGCTTGAAGTCCCACACTGTGGCAGTTTAGCACTTCATGCTAGTTGATGGTTGTGTTTTGTAATGTCGGATCTTCGGAGTGTTTGATGTAAATATTTTGTACATATGGGTGTATCTGACTAGCATGATTATGTATATAAATAAGTTTTAAATTTTCTGTCTCATGTACGTCATCACAGCTCATTGGACCTTGTTTACTTTCTGTAATTGTTTCATGACCTTATTATTTGTTATTCAGATGAAGGCCGTAGGTAATCTACGGATTCTTGGCGATTCGCCGCCAAACCTATAGGCGGGTTTAGGTAAATGTGAGTGGTATCAGAGCACGAGTTATACCGCACACACAGGTCCTTATGAGCTCAGGATGTCCTAGTAAGAATTAGGGGCATTCCATTTGCATGTGTGAGTGTGTGGTAATACAACTGAACATAAAAACTGAATGTACACCTGACTACACCTATGCTTAATATCATTTAATGTCTGTATAGTAAAATGGAGAACCTAGGGGGAAGTGGTGAAAGTGAAACATCTGAGGCTCGTATGAGCCGAATGGAACAAATGCTAGCGACCTTGACTGAAGTGGTAATGCAACAGCAGAGACAACAACCCGTACCCCCTCCACCTCCGCCAGTGCAGGCTGAAGCTGATAACAGTGAAATTATTAATCTGACGCAGAAATTCCTGAAAATGAAACCGCCAATGTTCTACGGTGGAATTGAGCCCCTGAAAGCTGAAACATGGTTGCTTGAGATGGAGAAGTTGTATGAGGTGTTCCCTTGTTCTGAAACTCAGAAAGTTTTGTTGGCTACCTACACACTGAAAGATGAAGCTCGCAGGTGGTGGTTACTGATTCGAAATGGTCATGAAAATATGACATGTACCCAGTTCAACGCGATCTTTTATGATAAGTATTTTCCCCAATGCTTTCGAAACCGAAAGGTCTCAGAATTTCAGGAACTTAAACAGGGCAAGATATCTGTGGCTCAGTATGAGGCCAAATTCACCGAGCTAGCTAGGTTTGCTCCCCATATGGTGGACACTGAAGACAAGAAGGCCCGCAAGTTTGAGGATGGATTGGATCTAGACATACTGGATAGGGTGGGAGTTCTGAATCTACCCACATATGTGAGCATTTTGGACAGGGCATTAATGGCAGAATCCATTTTAGCAGCAAAGAAACAAACTTCCGCTCCACGGACTGAGTGGACAGGGAAAAGATCCGGGAATAATTTTAAAAGGGGCCGCTCATTTTCTGGGAATAAGAAGCATAACACAGGGCCTTACAGTAACTCAAGCCAAGGTAGTGACTCTACGCCAAATTGCCCTGATTGTGGAAAAAGGCACAAAGGTGCTTGTTACCGAACATTAGGTGCGTGTTTCAGTTGTGGCAAGACTGGTCATTTGATGAGAAATTGTCCACTTAGAGCTGAGACTACTAGCCGCCCTGCAGTGAGTTCCGTGGGATCTGCCTCTGTGGCCAAAACCAACGTCAAAGCCAACACCGGAAAGGAACCGTTAAAACAAGGCCGAGTATTCGCCCTAGTACCCGGTGACGTACCGAACACCTATACCGTGGTGTCAGGTACACTTTCTGTATATTCTCAATATGCATATGTGTTGATAGATTCTGGTTCTACGCATTCTTTTGTGTCGCATGCCTTTTCTCAAAAATTGACTAGGCCACTAGAACATATGACATGTGTATTATCTGTATCTACACCTTCTGGGGACTTTATGATGTGTACTCATGTTTATCCAGCATGTGATGTTGTGGTGGGTGATATGACGTTATATGTGGATTTATTGCCGTTGGACATTCACCATTTCGATTGTATTTTGGGGATGGATTGGTTGACTAAATACTGTGCTACTATTGATTGTGCAAACAAAACTGTTGTGTTTAGACCGCCTGGTATGCCTGAATTCATCTTTAGAGGGAATGGGGTAGTTCCTCCCCCATACTTAATTTCGGCTATGAAAGCCGTAAAACTACTTAGGAAGGGATGTAGGGGTTATCTGTGTTGCATATTGACTACATCCTCTGACAGTCCTACTGTAGAAACAATCTCTGTTGTTTGTGATTTTCCTGATGTGTTTCCAACTGATTTACCCGGGGATTTGGTGGATAAAGAGATTGAATTTACTGTTGAGGTGTTGCCGGGGACCCAACCTATTTCCAAGACTCCTTATAGAATGTCCATTTCTGAATTGAAAGAATTGAAAACCCAACTTCAGGAACTGTTAGACAAGAACTTTATCCGTCCAAGTACTTCACCTTGGGGTGCTCCAGTGTTATTTGTTAAAAAGAAGGATGGGTCTTTAAGATTGTGTATAGATTATCGGGAATTAAACAAGGTGACTATCAAAAACAAATACCCTTTGCCTCAAATAGATGACTTATTTGACCAACTTCAAGGTGCCCAAGTGTTTTCTAAGATTGACCTCAGGTCTGGGTATCATCAGTTAAAGGTTAGAGCCGAGGACATTGAGAAAACTGCATTCCGAACTAGATACGGACACTATGAATTTTTGGTAATGCCGTTTGGGATGACAAATGCACCTGCTGCTTTTATGGATCTTATGAATCGAGTGTTTAAATCATATCTGGATGAGTTCATTGTTGTATTTATTGATGATATTCTGATATATTCTAAAGACAGGGAGGAACATGAAAAGCATTTGAGAACCACCTTGCAGATATTGAGAGAGAAGAAGTTGTATGCTAAATTGTCTAAGTGCGAATTCTGGCTGGATAGTGTGGCATTTCTGGGCCATGTGATTGACAAAAGTGGTGTTTCTCTGGACCCTCAGATAATTGAAGCTGTTGTGGATTGGCCACGGCCTACAAATGTGATGATCTGAAGTTTTTACGGGGCTTCTTATGGCTACTACAAGAGATTTGTTAAGGACTTCTCAAAGCTTGCCTTGCCATTGACTCAGCTAACTTAGAAAAACATGCCGTTTGACTGGAATGATCAAAGAGAGGCAGCTTTCCAAGAGTTGAAAACCAGGTTAGTGACTGCACCTATTTTGACTTTGCCAAATGGTACTGATGGGTTCCAAGTGTACAGTGATGCATCTTATAAAGGCTTAGGGTGTGTACTAATGCAAAATGGGAAGGTGATTGCCTATGCTTCTAGACAACTCCGACCTCATGAAAAGAATTACCCAACACATGACCTTGAATTGGCAGCCGTAGTGTTTGCCTTGAAAATATGGCGTCATTACTTGTATGGGGTAACTTGCGAGGTGTACACCGATCACAAAAGCTTGAAATATTTCTTCACCCAAAAGGAATTGAATATGAGACAAAGACGATGGATGGAACTAATCAAAGACTATGACCTGCAGATCTTGTATCACCCGGGGAAGGCTAATACAGTGGCAGATGCCTTGAGCCGAAAATCTGGTGCAACTGTGTCGTGTTTGTTATCTAGCCGAAAAGACTTGTCAACTGACTATGAACAAGGTGGGTTAATATCTGCGATCTCTGCTCAACCTGCTATTCTTGTTGAGATTAAACAGAAACAATGTGAAGATGAACACTTGAAAAAGATTATAGAGGAGTTTGATTCGAAACCGAGGCCCGAATTTGTGTTTGAAAATGGTGTGCTGAAATTTCAGAACCGTCTATGTGTGCCTGATTGCTATGACTTGAGAAAACGTGTTATGACCGAAGCTCACAGTAGTAAATTTGCTATGCATCCGAGGAACACGAAGATGTACCACAACTTGAAACCGAATTTTTGGTGGCCTGGAATGAAGAAGAGTATTGCAGACTTTGTGGCTAGATGTCTACACTGCCAACAGGTTAAAGCCGAACATCAACGACCTGCCGGTCTGCTACAACCACTCCCAATACTAGAATGGAAATGGGAGCACATCACCATGGATTTCATTGTGGGATTGCCTCGCTCTTCTCGAGGTATGGACTCTATTTGGGTTATAGTTGACCGTTTGACTAAGTCCGCACATTTCCTGCCTGTTAAAACCATTTATAACGCGGATAGATTGGCTAACATCTATATGACTGAAATTGTGAGACTGCATGGAGTGCCAGTGTCTATTGTGTCTGACAGAGACTCGAAGTTTGTGTCAAGATTTTGGCAGAGTTTACAACAGGCTTTGGGAACAGAATTGAGACTGAGCAGTGCTTACCACCCACAGACTGATGGCCAAACCGAACGAACTAACCAAACACTAGAGGATATGCTCAGAATGTGTGTGCTAGACCTCCAAGGAAATTGGGAAACCCACTTGCCATTAGCTGAGTTTGTGTACAACAACAGTTATCACTCGAGTATTGGGATGGCCCCTTACGAAGCATTGTATGGAAGAAAGTGTCGATCTCCTATATGTTGGGCTGAAGTAGGTGAAAGACCTTTGTTGGGACCGGAACTTGTGCAAGAAACAACCGAGAAAGTGAAATTGATACAACAGCGTTTGAAAACTGCACAGAGTAGGCAAAAGAGTTATGCTGATGTTCGAAGAAGAGAAAGGGAATATGAAGTGGGGGATCATGTGTTCATTAAGGTGACCCCGATGAAGGGTCAAACCCGATTTGGTGTCAAAGGAAAGTTGGCTCCGAGGTATATTGGACCTTATGAAGTTCTTGAAAAGATCAATCCGGTGTCCTACCGAATAGCCTTACCTCCGGTGATGGAACATATGCATAATGTCTTTCATGTATCGATGCTTTGGGAATATTTGAGAGATCCACTCCACGTTATTGAACCAACGCATGTACTTTTGAAAGATGACTACACCTATGAAGAGAGGCCTATTCAGATCGTGAATCGAAGAATTAAAAGACTGAGAAACAAAGAGATACCGTTGGTGAAAGTTGATTGGTAGAACCACGGGGGAACCTATGCAACTTGGGAAACCGAGGAAGACATGAAGAAGAGATATCCAGATTTGTTTCCGTTAGACCCGACATTGACTCCGAATGAAGGTAACCCGAGTTTGGGGACCAAACTCTTTTAAGGAGGGGGGGAGACTGTAATAACCCCGACCCTGATTAACGCTAATTGGAACTTAATTATGTCTAATAATAATTAAGGGAAAAATTTGGAATTTACCTGCTTGTGCATTGCATGACTTATGAGTTTTATCTGTTCGGTGTCGGAATATCTGTTCGTGTTTTAAACTTTAATTCGCAAATTGGAAGCCTTATCGGCACCCGATTCTAAAATTGATTGGAGTTTTAGACTAGTTAGATTTTATGTGAATTTATGGTAGGTTCAATTAAAATTCGATTTGGAATGTTTAAAACTGATTAAATAACATTTTAATAATGAATCTAGCTTAATTACAGAATTGCCATTGAGTGGCCAATGTTTAGTCTTGTTCTTGAGCTTTATGCACTTCAACAAAACATTTTCCTTCAGCCTATTTTGAGTCCCAAAATCGACATTAGAGAGAGAGGAGGAGAATTGAGAGAGATTTTGGCTACAATTTGTTGATCTTGAGGAAATTGAAGTATATGTTGGCAAGTTGAACTTCAAGACTAGTAATTGAAAACTTGGGTCACGTGCCGCAATCGGTTGACCCTTTGACTTCGTCTACTTGTATCAACGCCCACTGTGAGTAATAACTTTGTAAAGTTATGTTCAATGTTATGTATTTTCAGTATACTATGATATAAATGATTGATTCCTGAAAAGCTATGATATGTTGGAAATGAATGAATGAATGTCCTATTCTCTGAAAAATATTGTGGCACCCTTAGTTCATATGGCCCTCGCCCGGGGGTAATAATACCGTGGCCGATGGCCCTCGCCCGGGGGTAACAATACCGTGGCCGATGGCCCTTGTCCGGGGGTAAGAATACCATGACCGATGGCCCTTGTCCGGGGGTGACAATACCGTGACCGATGGCCCTTGCCCGGTAATAAAGATCAAGGCCGATGGCCCTTGCCCGGGGGTGACAATACCGTGGCCGATGGATCTGTTAGCTAAAGGGGTGTACCACATATGATCTTATGCAAAATATGAATATGAATATGAATATGAATACGAATATGAGCATGTATCTGAACCCATATCTGATTTGAAATCTGAATATGCATAAGACTCTGTTTCTGATAAGATTATGTTTCGGATATAAACTCTGGTTTCTAACTCTGTGATGGACATCATTCATTAAATCCTTTACTCTGTTATTATTCACTGGGCTTTCGCTCACAGTTTATTATATATATGTAGGTGAGCCGGCACAAGACCCTGGCCAGAGTTGATGGCCCTCTATTTCGTTTTGTTTTGGTCAAGCCACCTGTCGCGCCTCCTGAGGAGGTTCCGCTTGAAGTTCCACACTGTGGCAGTTTAGCACTTCATGCTAGTTGATGGTTGTGTTTTGTAATGTCGGATCTTGGGAGTGTTTGATGTAAATATTTTGTACATATGGGTGTATCTAACTAGCATGATTATGTATATAAATAAGTTTTAAATTTTCTGTCTCATGTACGTCATCACAGCTCATTGGACCTTGTTTACTTTCTGTAATTGCTTCCGCAGCCCCTTATTATTTGTTATTCTGTATGAAGGCCGTAGGTAATCTACGGATTACTGGCCGGTTACGTCGCCAAACCTATAGGGGCGGGTTTAGGGTCGTGACAGGAATAGTGGTAGCAGAGCAAGATCAGCGGCGAAGAAAGTTTGAGCAGAAGCACCAACGGGACTGGTTCAGACGAACGGGAAGAGTCCTTTCTCTCTGTTTGAAACTCTCTAGAGGAACAAAAAAGCAGATAAAGGAATTTGTATTGACAGCCAGAGCATTAATTGCACCAGCCGCTGCACAGGTACATGGAGCACGACCTTCGGTATGGAATTGACGCACTATCTCTGCACACCTATCTCACATCGCCACGTGTCACCATGAAAGGACGCATACAGGGGTTGTGTGTCAGGATTGAACCGTCACCAAGGCCGAACTAGGGAAAATCGAAACGACGTAACGCTTGGGAAGCAGAACAATAGCTCCCCCCAAGGGGAACCTTAGCGCGAGCTAGGGGGTAAATGAAGGGGTTAAACGTGAAATGGGTCGGGTCTAAGCCTTGGGCCGGCCCAATCCACTAAAGTCCAAATCCAAGTGGGTTGGATGAGTATATGGGCAAACCAATTGAGCCCAACTTCATGATCAACAGTCCACCCAAGTCCTCAAGCACTTGGGCCCAACCCGCAGTGGAAAGGCTAGTCCAGCCGTGGTGCTGGGCTGGGCCGAGCTGCGAGACTGAACCTTTGGGCCGAACAGAAAATAGGCCGAGCCCATACAAAGATATCCGAATGGATCAGCCCATCTCAATGAATGATCCTATAAAAGGCCGAGACAAGGCATAATGATGCCGAGCCGAGGAACATCGGTACCGAGCTGAGGAAACCTCGCAAGGAAACGTGGAAGCTGTGAATGTGTGCATGTGCAAGTTGCCACCTCAGCTGGTCCCCTACACCCAGAATCACGGAAGTTGTTGAACCAAAGGAATGTGATTTGTTATCAGCATGACTTCAATGAGTATATGCATTTATTGGCAACTAACAGGTGGTCCCCCACCATGAGCAATGCCAAAAGGACACTTGGCAGCATCCAAGCTCCATGAACCCACCTTGAGAAGCAAGCAAGGAACACTATATATACAACATGAACTTTACATTAAAGGTAATTGAACTATTCCAAGCTAAACCATATTTACATACAAATTCAACCCTCTATACACTCCTTCTCCGATCGCTAATTCCCATACCGAAGGGGTTATTTGGCCAACCCCGGCCGGGCAGCTCTAACGGTGCTTCTTGTGGCATGAACCTCAGTCCCTGGATAGACCAGCCGAGTGCAGAGCCCTGATCCACTTTCATCTAGTGCGAAATCCAGTACGCACAATAATAATAATAATAATAATAATAATAATAATAATAATAATAACAACAACAACAACAACAATTTAAAAATTGTCAATGGCATGCCCTCTTCTTTTTCTCCTTATTTTAAGGGCCTATTTGATTTGACGAATTATAGTATAAGATTGAAATTATTAATATGTAACTTATATTTTAGTGTTTGGATTAGATTATGATAGACATTCTACTTAATAGAATTGACAAATTTTTTAGTCCTACAACTAACAATTCAAAACAAACATATAATTTAAATTATATATTTCTATATCTATTGCAAAATAAATGTGGACATTAGAAAATTATTTATTTTGCTAATCCAGTTGGATAACCAATCTTACACTAATCTTATAAATTGTTAATTCTTTCACTATTAATCTTACTAATCAAATAATACCTAATAGAATAAGTTCTATAACAGAGAAGAAAATGAGTTCTCTCAACCAACAAAGCATAGTAGGGTATTTCTTTTTCTTCCTCACTGTAATAGAATAAGTATAGCTTAGAACAGAAGAATTTTGTCAAGCAACAAAGCAAATAAATAATACTATAATATGTAATAGAATAAGTACAGCTTAGAATAGAAGAATTCTGTCAAGCAACAAAGCAAAGAAATAATACTATAATAGGCAAAAAGAAAGGAGAATTGATTACGATTATTAGATAGACATAAATTTTTTTAATAGATGATATACACGAAGAACCCTAAAAATAAACAATTTAGATTATCGAAACGGGGACTCGTGGTAAGCGCCACAGGCCCGGACAACACCCTTTAGTCTAAATTATGGATTGGAGGGAATCCAACTCAAACAAATAGAGTTAATATAAATATAAACATAATAAACAACAACAATTCAGGAGAAAGGAGGAAGAGGAGGAAGAAGAGGAGGACAAGAAGGTAATTTGATTCTCATATCCATTTATCTATCTCTATTCTTGATGAATTAATGCCATTTATTAAACCGATCTGTATCTAAAATATAACTAAGCAAGAAATGGATAAATATTCAACTAAAGAATTTAAATGATAAATGAGAAATTTATAAACTTAAATGTTAATTTATAACTAGATTGTTGAGATTACAATCTTATCTTAAACAATAAACAACAAACATGTCCTTTAAATATATAGCATTCCATAATTATTTTTATTTATTTTTATTTATTTTTATTTTTAAAATTTTTTTTATCAACTTTCCACTTCAATTTTTCATAATACATACCTGTAATATAATTGAAGGTATGAAATTAATTGCACAATTACACAATTTTGTTTAATAGATCATCTCATAATACAAATTCATTAAACCCATTATTGTATATTATTTGCATACTATTGGTGTAAGAATGCATTAATATCAATATCTAATATATTTTTATACATTAAGAGCTATTGAGTCTTGTTTTATGTGTTACGAATATCTTACATGATGAAAAATATACCATTAATCAATAGTATATTTTCATTTATGTAGAAAATGTGGAATAGTTTTTTTAAGAAAATAGAATAATATTGTAGCTTAATATTTTGATTGATATGGGAATTTCATAATTGTTTTTACGATATTTATAGATCCATACTTATAAGTGTTTGTAGGGTCACTTTTGTGATGACCGGTTTCGTTATATGTTACTTCACTTTTGTTTTTATTGGGTTTGTTGTGTCTGGAAGTCCTTTCTCAAATTCCTGTCCTTGTTTATTCCGAGTTTGTTTTTCTCTTGCTTCCGAGGGTGCACAGTCGAGTCTGGAGAATCTGGAATTGAGCTAGAAAATTTTTGGACCGAGGAACGAGGGCTGCACGTGCGGGGCCTTGGGCTACACGTGCGGAAAACAGGGGAGAAGGCTGGGTGCTTTCTGCAATAAAAGCACTTGACGCAGCAGGTGTGGGAGAGAGAGGGCCGCATGTGCGGGGATGAAGGCCGCAGGTGCGGAAGGCACACTCCGCACGTGCGAGCATGGGTGTCGCATGTGCGGTGGTAGGTGAGGCCGAATTTTCAATTTTTTCTTCTCTTTGGGCTGTTTGTATCTCACTTTTGTTGCATCTCTCTCTCTCTAAAAACTCTTTTCTCTCCCTTCTCTCTACATTTTCTACACCCAAACAAGATCAAATCCTTGGGTTTTCTTCATCCATTAGAAATTTGTCCATAGTTTCTTCATCAAAGTTGTAGAGCCTCTTGAGAGCTGCATTGTGTGCGGTGGAGATCACATTTCAACACCGTCAATTTGGGGTTTTTTTTATCTCATCTCTTCAACAAACTTGAGGTAGGGAATTACTTAGAGTTATATATATGTTTTTGCAAGTTTTTGATTGATTTTTGGAGGACTCTCCTTTGTTGATTTCGAAAAAGGGTTTTTGGCTCAAGAGATTGATGGTATTGTAGAAAAAGTCCATCTTTTGTTCTTTTTAAAGATTTTTCTTGAGATGTTGAACTGCGTGAGTTGAGATTGAGTTATTTAATGAGATTTTGTAAAGGGATGAGGAAAATGTTGGGGTTTTTGTGAAAAACCTAGAAATTGGGGGTTTTAGAAATAATGTGGGGATTAATGGATTTTTCTTGAATTAAATGAAAGAGTGAGTGAGAATTTCATATTATTGTTGTAAATGTGACAACTTCTTGATGAATGAGGGTTTGGAGACCTCACTTGAATTTTTTTTTTTGCTTAAATGCATATACATATGTAGTTATGAAATAGCACATTGTTGAGTTCCATGATATATGAGAATTGTTGGGAATGGAAGTTATTGTCTAAACATTTGCTATAGTTTTGAAATGGTTAAAATGATGGAAGTATATGAATTGTAGGTTCATTATTATATATATTGATAAATGATAGCAACTTTTTGCCATCGATTGGAATGGCATTGAAAAGAGGAAACGGAAGTCGTGAACTTATGGAACTTTTATCGGTATTTCGTTGAAAGTAGAGAAACATGATGTAGTATGGATAATTGTTGCATTGGCTCGTCTAAAACCTTGCATGTCATGATCATTGATTGTAATTTGGAACTTTCTTTGAGAATGGAATATTGTGAAATAAAACCATGGAAATGTTTATGGGGTAAATACATTGGTAAGTCCGGATAAGAGGTGTAGATGGAATTGATTAAGTTGGCCTGAGTGTCCGAGGTGAAAGACCGAAAACACGCGCGGAGGAGGTACCACTTCCCTTCCAGTTAGCAACCGGTAAAGTGGGGTTTTGGTAGTGTTTGATAAGCCTACTGGTAGACACCAACCTAGGGATTACCTGAGTCGTATTTACGGCCCCTATTGAATAAAATTGTAGGTTTCAGAATTGTTGAGATTTCAAACTATTGTTGAACATGGTGACTTTCAAAAAGGCATGTAAAGAAATTCTTTTTTTGAATTGACATTGCATGGCATTTGCATCTAATATTGAAAATCCTGCATAAATGTATATACTTTGTTAAGGATTCTCTACTGGGCTTTATGCTCACCCCTATGGATTTTGTGAAGAGTAAACAACTTTGTGATGTTGTGATTTATTTTGCTAGCCGAGGGCTATTCATGTATAGGTCCGAGAAGCTATTTTTGTGTAATCGGGTTTAAGCCTTGGAAATTGTAAGCCCATGAGGACATTTTATTATTATTTTTGGGATTTGATATTCTACATGCTATAGATTCATGTGTTTCTATATCATTGAATGTGTAATTCGCATGTGGAGCTTTTGTATAAATCTTATTGATTAATGATGTAAAGATTGGAGAATTGCTATTACTATTTAGTGGATATAGGTTAATGTATTTAATTTATGTTGGATTATTTCGGGGCGTTACAACTTTCATGAAACTGTCAAGTTACATAATTGATTATGTCATCTGTAAGTAATCAGTATATAACAAAAATTGATCGAAAATTTTTATTTGATATAATTACTTTTAGCATTATTGAGTTGTTGCGATAATGTTTAGGCATCATTTGATTTTTATTTTTTTTTGTAATTTGACTTAAATGTATGCATGAGATACATTGTTTTTCTTGAATTTTACAATAGATAGAACAATTCCTACTTTAGCTTGTTTAATTTTGCTTGGAAAGATGTTGTAATAGATCTTTTGTAATCTTGTTTCACCATCTTATTGTTTTTCTTCTTACTCACCATTATAACTCATTGTAATAAAAATATTTTGATGAGTAAGAGTAGAAAATATGATAGGCTCTTATTAAATATAGTAGATTTGAGAGGATCAAATTGGGATTTACAAAAAGCAAAAAAATATGACAGACTCTTTACACTTTTATAATAGTAGCAGATTTATTAGCACACCTATACTTTATTAAAATCAAATTTAATTTTTGCAATTTCACTAAAATCTCACTTCAATCCTTTTACTTTGCCTTTTTCAAATCCTACTTAAATCTATTATCCAAACACAACATTAGTAAACCAAACGTGAGAATAAATATTTTGATAGATAAAATAATCGTTATATTTCAATTCATTCTAATGAACCAGACATAACATTAAAAAAATAAAATAAAAGAAGAATTAAATACTTGATAGAATAGTGAAGCAAGGTTTTAGTACGGTGTCACTCTTTCTTTTTCTTTTTTTTTTCTCTCTCTTTATTGATGCGTGCTCACTATGATAAAGTATAACTTGAGAATAAAAAGAATTCAGGAAGGCTGTGTTTGGATTATAAATTTGAATATTTTTCTCTCGTTATTAATGCGTGCTCACTATAATAAAGTACAACTTGAGAATAAAAGGAATTTAGTAAGGTTGTGCTTGGATTATAAACTTGGGTAAAAATTTAGAAAAGGAAAAAGAAAAAAATCTACATCCCCCCCTTCATGAATGTCAATTATGTTATTAGGATATACATATATATATATATATAGACACATATTGCATTTTTTGTATTGTTTCTTTCACTACACTCACTCAACTCATTTCAATTCCCGCCCCCCTCCCCCCCTCCAAAAAAAAACCTAAAATTCAAAAAAATATTATTTTATCGAAGATTTTAAAATTATTTTGCTTTTACGCAACAAAATGTGATATAGTTTTATCTATATCAATGTAATTATAGAACTCTAAGAGCTTAACTAAAAAAAATTAAAATTTGGAGGTTAACATTGAAAGGTCTGGTAAAGTTAGACCTCCTTACAATAGTTTACTTATGGTGGAGGTTTCACACTGGTCAAGATTTTAGATTGGAGGGCGTTGTTTGGATTTGTAGGGCTCATCATGGGTCTCGTTTTGATTATCTAAACCGTTTATTTTGTCAGACATTTTGTATATTTTATCAACATAAAAAATTAGATCGATCTTATAATTGTAACTCGTTCAATTTATCGTGTTTTTAACCAAAAAAATTATATTTTTCAAAATAAATCATAAATTTTTTTTGATTAAAAACACGACAAATTAAAGAACTTACAGCTATTGAATCGACTTAATTTTTTGTGTGGATGAAAGACAAAAAGTGCCCGACAAAATGAAATGTTCGAATAATCGAAACGGGACTCGTGGTGGGCTTTACGGGCCCAAACAGCACCCTCCAAATCGAACTGGGGGGATCCTCCTCCTTAAATTATGTTTTTCAATCCATTGCAATTTCTAGTGAGAATTAATTACACAAAGACTCCCTTAATTAGAAGATATTAATTTCCCTATCTCATCTATGGATTCGTATATTTTGATCCCCTCAACAATGAAAATATATCACTTTTATCCCTGTAGACCACTTTCAAAATAGGTATATTTGTACGATATTTATAATAGAGGGTGTAAATTTGTACAAGTTCATAAATGAGGGAGTAAATAATATTCTCTAATAATTAAGAAAGTCTTAGTGTAATTAATCATTGTAGTGATCAGAGAACTATAGCATTTTGAATTACAAAAATATGATGCAAACTAATAAATTTTACAAATATTTTTTTATAGTGGCATGCAAAGATCAAACTTTTAAATATGAACCATGATCCACATGAATAATATGATAGGAGCAACTTAGGTGAGTAACAACTGTTGATAAATTTTGTTACCTGCCCAACATGTGTCATATTTTGTATATATTATTTATGAACAAAATTAAGTCGATCTGATAATTGTATTTTTAAGAAAAAATTAATTAAAAAGGGAAATTGATAAAACTCATGAAGGAAATAGTTTTTATTTTTATTTTTTGTATCTATAATTTTGTCATATAGAGAGACATAGAGGATGGATTAAGGAGTAATGCTACATATCAAGAAAAGTTTTATGAAACTAATCCAAGAATGATTGCATAATATACAATAAAATATTATAAACTAATCGAAGGGCGGAGAATCTTTATAAAAACTTTTCATGATATATAATATATATTTTTATGATTTCTAACATTATTATGAATTAAAATCAGACGGTATCTAATCTCTTTAGATGTTACTATATAACATGGGAAATTCTAACATGCACACCCTTAAAAGGGATGCACCATGTACACCCCTAAGTATGTTATTTTTTCTTTAGTTTTGACATTATTTTAGTTATAACTCATAAATTCTTTAATTATGTCTCATGTTGTGTTTGATTATCAAGGGCGGACCTAGGGCTGGGCATAGGTGGCTGCAGCCCAACCCAAAATTTAAAAAATCTGTAGAAATTTTTTTTCCTAGCCCAGTCCAGCCTCCCAATCTCTCCCAGCCCACCCCTGCCCCAAATAAGGGCCAATAGTTTTTTTGTTTGTTTTTTAGATGGGCTGCCAATAGCAGCTCAATACTTACCCAAAAAATAGATAGGCAGCCCTATAGATTTGTATTTATTTAATTAACAAATCTTCCAAAACAATCCTCACATCTTCCAATAGATAGGCAGTGGCCCTCTCCGTCGTCACCAGTAGCTCTACTTTTCTAACATTTTTGGTAAGTGTAATTAACCAATTATTTTATTTCGTTGGTTGAGAATGGATTTGATTAACAATGATTTTGAAATTTTGTCTTTATGCAACCAATATTATATTGTTTTTAGTTTTTTTATGATACTGCCTTGTTCAATGTTCTATATTGCTTTTACTTTTTGAACTTTGAAAGAGTTTTTTTGGACATATATAAAAAAAAATGAAAACTTAAATAAAAATTATTGAGGATGTATCTAGAAACCCTAATATTTAAAATTATTACAAATATACTCTAGTTTAATATTAAATAGGGCTAAATTGTTTTTTAAATTTTTTTTAGGTTATAAATAATGGAACCTCCACACTCAAAAAATAGAAAAATCCTTTTTTTCATTCTATCAATCAAAACAAAAATCTAGTAGTACAACATCCAATGTTGTTGAAATCTCATTTTCTGATGTGCAGCCGCCTTCCATGCCTCAAGCAAATAAACCAAGCGAATTTGATTCAACTAATATTGAACGGGATCCTGATTTACGTTTGCAAATTTGTGAATATCTAGTTAATCAATGTGATAAGGTTAGACGAACTTATGTGAACTTGGGGCCTTATCAACCTAAACTTGAGTATTTTAGGTCCTCATTTAGAAAGCAGAATCGCCGATTTCAACAGATTTGGTTTAAAAAATTTCTTAGCTAGAGTATTCTCCTTCAAAGGATAAAGCATATTGTTTTTCATGCTTTTTGAAAATTGATCTAGATTCTGTAATCGATGAATTCGAATCTTTCAAGACTCGTCAAGCACAACTTAGTTAGATTGTTTCTAATCAATAAATTTAGATACTAATCTAGATTATATTATTAAATTCTCTTTTTTCTTATGTTGTTATATTTAAAATATATTGTATAATTTTACCTTAATATTAGCCCATTAACGAATCCTGGGTCCGCCCTTGTTGATTATAACATTTTTTTTTTATAATTATAACTCAAAAAGTATGAATATATGTCATTTTTTTCTTTAATTATAAGGTGCATATATGTTCTTAAAAATTATAAAGTGCATGTGATTTATACCTTTTGAAGGGCATATCATGGTATTTCCCGTATAAAATTTTAAAGGGCATTCCTTTACCAGGAAAAGAACAATGAAATAAATATATATATATATATATATATATATTTTTTTTTCGCTTCATTTTCTTTTTAATTTCTTTTTTGTCTTCTTCTTCCCCACTACATACCCATGATTCAAAACTAACCTCCCATGTCTCTCCAAATCTAAATTTGTCTTTTGTCATCCGGTTGTTTGGATGAAAAATATTTTCAAAAAAAAAAAAAAAATTATTTTCTGACATTTGGAACAACAAAACAAAAATCAATGGAAAATATTTTCATGGTTAAACAAAAAATAAGCCTATTTAAATAAAAATGATTTTTTATTTTTAAAAGGTGAAAAATATTTTTTAGACTAAAGTTTTATGGGCAAAATTCATTTTATCTTCCTTTTTTTTTTTTTTTGATCGGTAAAGAAAAATTCCATTAAAAATATGAAATTTAAAGGTACAAGGAAATAAAACGCATTGAGAGAGATTCGAAGAGTAAAGACTCACTCTTCTACTACTGCTACTCGTATTCTTACAACCAACCTTTTAGCTTCACGATTTTGTATTTTAAAAGACAATTGAAAAAAAGATTAATGCTTGAGGCCTCGAAATTCAAAATTTTCTTTTTCTGTGTGTTTGGTTTTTTTTTTTTTTTTTAATTTTTTTCTATCTTTTTTTTTTTCCTTTCTTTTTTGCAAGAGTGATTATGTGTATTAGACATCTCGCACTAACTCAATCTGTATGGTTTGATAAAGTCTAACCCAACTCACTCACCTTATCAAATTACATAGGCTGAGTTTTTTTTTTTTTTTTTTTTTTTTCTATTTGTTGCGCTATGTTGGTTTATTTTATTTTATTTGTTGGGTTATGTTGGTTTGGTATTTTTTTTTTAAAGGTGGTTATGTGTAGGGGGGTGCCAAAAAACTAAACATTCCGCACCAACTCATCGTACAAAATTATATGAAATTAACAAAATTTAACCAACAGCTTAACTGATCAATCAATTAGGTTGGACTGATTGAGTGATAAAATTGACTGATCAGTTAGGCTGTTGGTTAAATTTTGCTAATTTCATATAATTTTATACAATGAGTTAGTGCGGAATGTCTAATTTTTTAACATATTCCTACACATAAAAAAAAGAAAAAAAAAATGTTGTCGAGGCAAATTCGAGACCTCGAGGCCTCGAATTCGAGGCCTCTAGCACTGCTGTAAAAAAAACAAACCAAACTCTTGAGCTCCACACCTAAAACATTGTTACACTGTTACACTGATAAACCCTACGTCTGACTCAAACACTTACACTCTTGAGCCCCGTGCTTGTCCCGAACACCCTGCACCATTGTCGGACACTCAACCTCCATAATCGCCGGACACTCAGGCTCCTCCCCTGCACCATTGTCTGCAATACCTTTGACGCCGAGCAACATCAACATTCTCTTTTTGCTTCACCTCTGGAACTACTTTTTCAGTTGGTTTCTCCTCAACTAAACAAATTCCTTGCTCTCAACTTCAACCTCCACTGGGACTGCTGCTGGTGCCTCTTCTATTGCTGCTGCAGCCTCCTCCTTTGGTTCTTCTTCAATAGCCACTGGCTCTGCCTCTGCCTCTGGGATTGGGGTTGCTAGTGTTGTCACCACGCTTGTAACCTGCAAAACCTAGTTTTCCATCTTAAACTTCTCCCACGGTTTTCCTCACCCAAACAACTCCCTCGATTGATCCTCACCAACAATGCTAAGCAGTCCACTCTTTGTTGACCTAGCACCAATCTCCTTATAACCAAACACAAGCACCGACCACCATAGAATTGAACGGAATTCACCCCTCAAACTCCCACTCGCACAGGAGCGCTCGAATGGAGATTCTAAACGACTCTGGATCCTCCATTTATTTTATCTTCCTGTGATATGACTTGATAGTACTTTACCCCCTTGTCTTTTAAAAATAGCCATATGCCCCCCATATAGTTTTAGACTAAAATGTAATTATTAATACCGTTAATTATAGATGTAAAATGATTAAAATACTCTCAAACCTTATTTTTTTATTTTTATTTTATTTTATTTTATTTTTTCTCTCACATCTCTCATGCACATAATTTATAATGTGTAGTATTAATTCAATTAAATCACAATTAATTATAAATTCTTAATTATTTATTGTAATTCTTTAATATTTAACTATTTATTGTAATTACTAACTTTTTAATCTAATTTTAATTTAATTATATTTTATATCACAATTAATCCTAAATTCTTAATTATTTATTATAATTTCTAACATGTTAATCTAATTTTAATTTAATTACATTTTAGATCAATTCTTAATTATTGTTTATTTTATATTTTATTTTATTTTAAATTAATTCTTAATTATATTTTATATTTTAGATCAATTCTTAATTATATTTTATTTTATTTTAATTAAGAGGAGATGGGAGATAATGAGCAGAGTGTGGGTGGAATTGTTGTCACATGCTGCAACTCATTGTGGAGGAAATGGTCATGCCCAGCAGCTCAACAACGGTGGTGAGTTTATTACTTTTGTTTGGTTATTGATGGCTCGTTTTGGTTTGACAGAAAGACTCCCCATTAGATTGTGCATGGTTGGAACCATACATTGAGCTCTTGTGTGTATCTTTTTCATTGTGGGTGAGAGAGGCAGGGCAAAGGGGTCAATGTGGCAGCCAAGAAAAATATGTTTAAGATTATTAGTTATAGCACTCTACATGATATTTGAACAAACTTATTCCATTGCTATACAATGAAACATGAAAATACACATCATGGATCAAATAACACAAAATGCATATTATAGAAACTTCAAATATTTAATCCTACACACTATTTTGGCTTTGTTTGGCATATAGAATTTGGGCTGAAATAGTCACAAAAAGACAAAATAGACTTTTTAGTCTAATAAGACAAAACATTATATCCAAATCATAATCATTTCATTTTTTTTTCTCACAAAAGTTAAAAAAGTCAAAAAACCTATTCCAAATGAGACTTTTTAACCCCAGGCTAAAATAGCCAAAAAGTCAACCCATATCCCAAACGAAGGCTTTGATAATTCAACATTGAAGAATAGAGATGCTCTAAGTTTGTGTGGTTCATTAGAATGAAAAGATCATTCCATCAGAATGTTCATTTTTACGCTTGATTTATTAGAAAGTTAATAGAATTGTAAATAGAATACCATTCACCATTGCAAGAGAATAACCATTTCATAAATTATCAAGAAAATTTTCAAGAAACTTTTAGAAAAAATCTAGTGTGTTAAGTTGTTTAAATTATTTTCATAGTTAGACTTTAATTTAAAGTTTTAAGTTAAGATTTAAGTTAATTCTTGTAAGATACTGTGAGACCAAACATTAATGTAAGTATGTGTTAGGTTTTTATTCTTGGCAATCCCGTTTGACAAAACTTCTTTTAGTTGTAATTTTATTCATACTTTTATTTCAGCAAGGCTATGAGTTTATTAGATGCGAATCCAAACCCGAATCGAGCCATGCAGAGAAGTTTGTAATGTTAATGCTTTCAAGATTGCCACTTCGCTGATTATTACGGGGTCGAATGACCGCGTCAAGCAAAATTCAAAATTGTATTCAAAATTGCATGTCAGCCGTTGCTCGCTCGAGCCAAGGAGTGCTCGCTCGAGCTAAGACTTTCTCGCTCGAGCCAAAGATTGCGTCCATACAAAAACCTGAAGAATTGTATTCCTCGCTCGAGCCAAGGATCCATCGCTCGAGCCAAGGCACTAGTAGAAATCATGAAAATTACTCTCCTCGCCGAGCAGAAAGCCGCTCGGCGAGCCTCAGAATCCGAATTTCTCAAGGAGTCTGTTTTCTTCCCAATCTGGGATTACTTTTGGTTCTCTATAAATACTTGGTTTTCTCCCAAAACTAAGTAATTGATTGAAGTCCTCCAGATCTTCTTTTTGGTTCTTAAAGGTTTATATCTGGGGATATTTTGTTATTTCTTTGATGTTTTATTGAGTATTTAACTCATGGTTTAAAGAGAGTACATCAAAGGTTTGTTTGTTATACACAAAGAGAGAGTTGTTCTTCATTGTGAATTTCAAGAATTCGAGCTGAAGCTTTGGAGGAATCCGGTGGCTCATCGAAAGACAATTCGTCTTGAAGATGGGGTTGGAAGAGGCACATAGAGGTTGGTTCAATTAGGCGTTGTGAATTCGCTAGATAATTGAGAGTGATACCTGTGTAATTCCTTTATATCTTCTTAGTAGATTGTTCTTGTGGTCATGTTCGTGATTTTTTATCACAATTGGAAGGTGTCCAATTGTGGTTTTTCCACGTAAAATCTTTGTGTCTCTTTCTCTTGCTTGTTTGATTGGGATTGTTATTTTTTGCTTAAAATTGGTACATAATCACAAATCAACATCTAGGGTTTCTAGATTTTTCAGTATGTTTTATTTTTGAAGCCTTAATTTGCAAATAATACAAATTTAGTTGTCTTATAGTGATCTATAGTTGATAGGTTGTAATTTAGTGCATGTGATTGCATAACATATAATAAAATATCAAAAACTAATTCAAGAGTGAAGAATCTTCATAACCGTCTTCCTCAAATTTTTTTTCCTGCAGCATGCTAAAATAATCATTCCAATCTATTTTAATTAAATTTTGTGGAACCAAACTTTACCTTAAAAGCATCAACCTAGACCGTTATAATTTAAAAAAAATTGCAATTTAGTGTGATCTTCTCAAAATAATTGCAAATTAGTAGAATACTTTATCAATTTTAATAATTAAAATGATAAAATTTTTCATAAATTTACAATTATTTCGATAACATTCCTCTGATTTACGACTTCTCCTTGCAACTTTATCATGAAACGTGTTTGCCACTGTGGAAAAGTAGTCACAATTGAAAGAGATAGAAGACGAATAACTTTTTAATTGAGGCCAAAAAGTGTAATGCATAGTGAAAGGCACATATACTCAATTGCACTTCTGCGTCCACTTCCACTAACTTTCCTTCAAAACTATTGAAATATATTTTGAAAATAATAATAATAATAATTTAAAAATTGTCAATGGTATGCCCTCTTCTTTTTCTCCCTTTACTGCTTTAACTTATGGCTTGTTTGATTGAATGAATTATAGTATAAGATTAAGATTATTAATATATAACTTATATTTCATTGTTTGGATTTGATTATGATGGACAATCTATTTAATAAAGTTGACAAATGTTCTAGTTCTATAACTAGTAATTCAAAACAAACATATAACTTAAATATATATTTCTATATCCATCGTAAAATAAACGTGAACATTAGAAAATTATTTATTTCACTAACCTAGTTGGATAATCAAATCTTACACTAATCTTATAAATTGTTAATTCTTTCATTATTAATCTTACTAATCAAACAATAACTAATAGAATAAGTTCCATAACAGAGAATAAAAGGAATTCTCTCAACCAACAAAGCAAGGAAAGAGCAAAGAAAATAATAGTAGGATATTTCTTTTTCTCCGTTAGTGTAGTAGAATAAGTATAGCTTAGAATAGAAGAATTCTGTCAAGCAAAAAAGCAAAGAAATAATATTATGACAGGCAAAGAAGAAAGGAGAATAGCTTACGATTATTAGATTGACATAATTTTTTATTTTATTTTATAGATGATATACGCAAAGAATCCTAAAAATGAACGGTTTAGATAATTAAAATAGGACTCGTGGGAAGCCTCATAGGTCCGAACAACACCCTCCAATTTAAATTATGGATTGGACGGAATCCAACTCCAACAAATGTAGTTAATACTATAAATATAGATATAATGAACACCAACAATTCAGGAGAAAGGAGGAGGAGGAGGAAGAAGAGGAGGACAAGAAGGTAAATTGATTCCCATATCCATTTATCTATCTCTATTCTTGATGAATTAATGCCATTTATTATTGTAATTTGTCCACAATTTTTTGATTCGTATTTATGTATTCTGAGTCTGGTACTTTCTATGAGCGTAGACTAGTTCTTATTTTTCCGGTAGAATTAATAAGGATCAACTGAACAGGAGCTGAGTAACATGGCAATCACTATTACAAACAAGGCAATAAAGATTTGGGATGAATGGAACCTCCGTGTCGCTGTTCTCGTCAGTCTCTTCTTCCAAATTCTGTTGATTTTCATTGCGCCATTGCGGAAAAGTACTAAAAACAGAATTGTAACCTCGTTGGTATGGGGGGCTTATTTGCTCGCAGACTGGGTCGCAGCGTTTGCAGTTGGACTCATCACAAGTGGCCAAGGTAATGACTGTGACAAGTACCGTGTGCACGATGACCTTGCTGCTTTTTGGGCTCCATTTCTGTTGCTACATCTCGGTGGCCCAGATACCATTACTGCTTTCTCACTCGAAGACAATGAACTCTGGCTCCGACACTTGTTCAGCTTTCTCATCCAGCTTTCTGCAGTTTTTTATGCCTTCTGGCAATCAGTTCCTAACCAATTTCTCATCCCAACAATCTTCATGTTTTTTGCTGGAACTATTAAGTACTTTGAGCGGACACGTGCTCTATATCTAGCATGTTTGAGTAATTTAAAGCACTCTATGCTTCCAAATTATGCTTTACTGATCGAGGAAGTCAAATCAATGTTGGACAAGGTTCCATCTGGGGAAGGATCGAAGACCTTAGGTGAAGAAAGCTTAACATCTACCCCTTTATCTGACATTGAAGTGGTGAAAAATGGGCACGAGTTTTTTCAAATGATCAAGAGACTAATTGTTTTTCTGACATTTACCTTCCCCGAGCGCCATAAGAGTCGAAAGTTCTTCCTTGAGATGACTTGTAAAGACGCTTTTAGAGTAATGGAAGTGGAGCTCAATTTCATGTATGATGCGCTCTACACGAAGATGGTTGTGGTGCATAGTAAGATTGGGTACGTTTTTCGCTTCATTTGCTGTGTCTTGATGGTGGTTTCTATTGCATTCTTTGCGTCCCATCATAAACACCAACTCCACCTCTTGGACGTTGTTGTCACCTACACTCTTCTTGTTGGTGCTGTTGGCTTGGACATGGTCTCACTTCTTAAGCTCATCTTCTCTAACCGCACCATAGCTTCGCTCAATAATTCCAATGATGCAGAAATCGTTTTCGCGATCAAAGAAAGACTTTCATTTGGGGAAAGATGCTTGCAGTCCAACTCTGTCTCGCAACACAGTTTGATAAATTACTGCATCAATGACCGGTTCAAATGGTTTGAAAAAGTAGTTGACTTTTTTGGACTCGAGGATTTCGTTGATGAGATACAGTTCAAAAGAACCTCACCGGTGAACGATGATTTGAAGGAGTTCATCTTTATGGAGCTAAAGAACAAGGCTCTCCAAGCTGAAGATCCGGAATTTTCCAA
Source organism: Camellia lanceoleosa (assembly GCA_025200525.1). Taxonomy (NCBI): domain Eukaryota; kingdom Viridiplantae; phylum Streptophyta; class Magnoliopsida; order Ericales; family Theaceae; genus Camellia; species Camellia lanceoleosa. The sequence continues at coordinate 24,545,129 of CM045762.1, read as the reverse complement.
GGAGATATGTTCAGCAAAGGGAAATTGGGTTCTCTCACAATACGATTGTCTTCACCCCTCGATTGTAAACAGCGTGAAAAAGGAAGTCGAATATGATCATAGCCTTCTGATGTGGCACGTTGCTACTGAGATATGTTACCACAAAGGTGAAGATAGCGATGAAGAAAAAAATAGCCAAAATAGAGAATTTTGTAAGATTTTGTCAGATTATATGTTGTATCTTATTGTCATGCAGCCTGCAATGATGTCCGAGGTGGAAGGTATAGCGCAAATCAGAATTCAGCACACATACGATAAAGCCAAAAAGGTCTTGAAATCACATATGAATTCGAAGCCCCCAAACATATTTGAAAATTTCAAGAAATTCTTTCAAAGTAGACAATCTGAATTGATGCCAGAAAGGATCATAGCTTGCCAGATTCTAGGATTAGAATGTAACGTTGCAGAATGCGGATGCAAATCTGTTTTGTTTGATGGATGCAATCTAGCTAAGGAGCTGAACAAGTTAGGAATTAAGAGGAAATGGGAGATAACGAGTAGAGTGTGGGTGGAATTGTTGTCATATGCTGCAACTCATTGTGGAGGAAATGCTCATGCCCAGCAGCTCAACAAAGGTGGTGAGTTTATTACTTTTGTTTGGTTATTGATGGCTCATTTTGGTTTGACAGAAAGACTCCCCATTGGATTGTGCATGGTTGGAACCATACATTGAGGTCTTGTGTGTATCCTTTTCAATGTGGGTGAGGGAGGTGAGGGAAAAATGGTCAATGTGGTTGCCAAGAAAAATATGTTAAAGATTATTTTTTTATAGAAAAATGCTACACTTTTTAAGAAATTTGAACAAAATTATTCCATAAAGTAGTCAATATTTGGAACGAAATTATTTGATTGGATCTAATTGTAATTTGACTCAAGTTATAAAGGTTGATTGAAATAATTAAAATATCAAAAAGCAAAATAAAATTTAGTATAAAGTATAAAACTGCGAAGTGTAGTTTGCCCATTATTTTTTGAATAATAATCTCAAAGCTTCTGCATAGAATTCGGCAAGCCCGAAAACTTGCCATCATGAAAAAGAAAAAGGGGTTAATTATAGTACTCTCAATTCTCTCACTCTAGTCTTTTTATTTTTAATTGTGACAGCTAACCTCTTACAGTTTAAGTTGAATTGCAATATCACCCTATTGATGAAACTTGTCATGTGAACAATACTTGACATATTTTTTTTCAACTAGTGGTTGGGCACGTACATTGCAAATGGCACGTGATTTTTCATTAACTGTTAGTATTGTAATTATATGTGTCTCCTAAATTGGTATCTGATATGCATACAAAGTATGAAGACTTGTATGAGTAAATTGATCTATATCCAAAATATAACTAAGAAATAAATACATACTCGGCTGAAAAATTTAAATGATAAATGAAAATTTTTATAGCGACCCCGGTCTTTTCCCATTTGATTATTGTATCCGGACTTATGTTCCGTGGATTCCGTTGTCATATTGTTGTTGTTGTCATCCTTTAATTCTATTTGGTCGAGTTTTAGGATGTGTTAGGCGTGTTTCGAACAATTGGGTTGAGTCTTGGTCTAACTGTTGGTTGCCCAGTTTTTAGCCTTTCCGCTCGAGCGGACATTCCTACGCTCGAGCGGGGTTTACACTCTTCCAACAATTTTTGGTCCCTGCAAAACTTCTGCAGGTGAGAGATCTACGCTCGAGCGGTTATCATTGCGCTCGAGCGGACCTTGTTTTGTTCTTTACGCTCGAGCGGACCTGTCAAGTTTAAATACGCAGCAGCGTGTTTTAAAACAGTTTTTCAGCCCCTTTCAGTTTATAAAACCCTAGGTTACGAGTTCTCTCTCTCCCAACTCATCTTTTCTCTTAGGATTGATCTATTTAGAGTGTGTATCTACCCTTGTTCCTTCATTAAAAAGGTAGAGGAGAGTGAGGGCTACATTTTAATCTGAGAAATTGTGGGTTTGGAGCACTTTGGAGTTTTGGGCATCATCTTCATCTTCTTCTTTTGAGTTATTTCTTCGAGGTAGGGATTTCCTACTCCATTTATACGTTTTAATCCTAAGTGGTGGTATTTTGGTATGTGGGGGTAGTTTGGTAATTTGGGAGAAACCCTAGGGTTTGTCATAGATTAATTTATATAATTAATTTAAGGGAAGATTGTATAATGGGTTTAATTCATGAGATTGGAGAATTTAGTGGTTTAATGATGTATTTGGTTAGTTTAAATACTTACCTTTGAGAATGTTGAAATTACATTTGTTGTTATATTTATTTCTTGTTTAGAAATAATTGTTTTGGGCTATCGGTGGAGGATAGCCATGATTGTTGTAGACACTGCATGTGGATTAGGCAAAATTGAAACTAATCATTTGGTTAAGTTGTTGAGTATAAAGGTTGGAATAATACATTAAATTTATGTATTGATTTATTATGTGTATGACTTTATGTTTATATGCATTACTTGTGTATGGGAGAAGATAGGGGATGTACTCCACGGTTTAGGGGAAGATGGGAGATGTACCTCTAAACCGGTTAATGATTATGGGAAGATAGGGGATGAACCCAGGGTTGCTGCTTATATGCGCGCCTATAGCAGAGATATAGCTCATATGCTTATCTATTTGTTGTTGATATGATACATCACCACCATGTGTATCAGTTGGGAAGTATAGAAGTGGATTTGATTGAGATTGTTATAACACCAGTATGTGTGTTTATTTTGTTATAGGAAAGGTTTAACCTGATTTGTTATCCATGTTGAGTTGTTTGGCCAAGTTCTGTGCCATAGTTGGAAGGTGAGTTATGCCATAGACAAAGTGTCATAGGCAATGTAGACATTCATGTCATAAAATTGTAAATTGATTATTTGGTGTTAACCATGTATTGAATGCCACTGCTTTAGTTAATTCTTATGCTTGGTTTAGTATTTCTCTATTGGGCTGTGGCTCACCCTTTATGGGAACTTCATTTTTCAGGATCAGGTGGTTCATTACCTCCAAAGACTTAGCTTGTGAGGATTTGGACTTGAAGACTTTCTTTATTTGCTTTATTTGCTTTATTTGAACTATGTAAACATTCAAGCCTAGGGCTTTATTTGTTTCGAGTTAGAACTCATGGATTTGTGTCCAAGTATTGGCTTGGCAAGATGTAAGCCCGTAGGGCACTTATTATTATGTTTTATTTCGTAATACTCTGATGATTGGTATAATATATTGTTTTCTTTTAACTAATGCATGTCATGTTTTATATTTAATGGGTTATATTTTGAGGGCGTTACAATTTTTATAAACATAAATATTAATTTATAACTAGATTGTTGATATCAAAATCTTATCTTAAACAATAAACAATAAACAGGTACTTTAAATATATATTATTACACAAAAAATTTTCTATCAACTTCCCACTTCAATTTTTCATAATTTGTACCTGTAATACAATTTAATGTATGAAATTAATTGCACAATTACACAATTTTGTTTAATAGTTCATCTCATAATACAAATTCATTAAACCCATTATTGCATATTATTTGCATACTACTGGTTTAAGAATGCATTAATATTAATATGTAATATATTTTTATACATTAAGAGTTATTAAGTCTCATTTCATGTGCTACGAATATCTTACATGATGAAAAATGTAGTATTAGTCATTAGTATATTTTCATTTATGTAGAAAATGTGGAATTTAAGAAAATGGAATGATATTATAACTTAATATTTCGATCAATATAGAAATTTCATAATTGTTTTCACGATATTTATAGATTCATACTTATAAGTGTTTGTAGGGTCACTTTTATGCAACTGTCAAATTGCATAATTTATTATGTCATTTGTAAGTCATCATCATAACAAAAATTGATCGATTTTTTTTTTTGGATATAATTACTTTATGCATCATTAAGTTGCTGCGATAATGGTTGGGCATCATTTGATTTTTTTTCTTGTAATTTGACTAAAATGTGTGCATGAAGTATATTTTTTTTTTCTTGAATTTCACAACAAATAGGATAATTCCTATTTCAGCTCGTCTAACTTTGCTTGGAAAGATGTTGCAATAGATCTTTTATAATTTTGGTTTCACCGCTTTGGTGTTTTTATTCTTGCTTACTATTATAACTCATTGTAATAAAAATATTTTGAAGAGTAAAAGTAGAAAATATAACAGACTCTTAGAAAATATAGTAGATTTGAGAGGGTAAATTTGGGATTTAAAAATATTAAAAATATGGTAGATCTTTCACGCTTTTATAATAGTAGTGGATTTATTAGCACCCTTATACTTTATCAAAATCAAATTTTGATTTTTACAGGGCTAGCCCTAGGCTAAAGCTGGAGAGACCTGTGCCTAGGGCCCCAAAAATTAGGCCCAAAAAAAGGCCCCCAAATTTAGTCTTGCACTATATTAAAAACTTAAAGTGGTCCAATTTTGTTTAATTAGGTAGGCCATTTTAAAGGGGGCCTCAAAAAATCTATTCAACCCAATTGATAAAAGGCCCAATTAAAAAATATTTATAACTTTTAGTTGTTAGTCCAATTAAAAAAATAAAATATAAAATATATGTATATGTATATGTATTAGTCGTTAGCCTAATTTTGTCTAGCCTATTTTTTTTCCTTTCTTTATGGCCCAATTATGTGTTTTTTAGTATTTTTTTAAAAAAAATATTTTACACAATATTTATTTATTTATTTTGTAGATACATCTAATTTGGATACGCTTAAAAACTATAATATTTATATTTTTTTTTTAAAAATGTTACCAAATACAAAAAATATAAAAAAAATACGAATTGCAAACTCAAACAATTATTTCTGAAAACTCTAAACCATACAGAGTGATTTTTATTTTTATTTTTTTATAAATATCTAAAAAGGCCCCGAAAAATTATTTCGCCTTACACCCCCGGAAAGTTAGGGCTGGCCTTGAATTTTTACAATTTCACTAAAATCTCACTTCAATCCTTTTACTTTGCCTTTTTCAAATCTTATTAAATCTATTATCCAAACACAACATTAGTGAACCAAATGTGAGAATAAATATTTTGATAGATGAAATAATCATCATATTTCAACTCATTCCAATGAACAAACATAGCATTAAAAAAAAGAATTAAATACTTGAAAGAATGGTGAAGCAAGGTTTTAGTATGATATATGTCATTTTTTTTTTCCTCTCCCTTTATTAATGCGTACTCACTATGATAAAGTATAACTTGAGAATAAAATGAATTCAGGAAATGTTGTGCTTGGATTATAAATTTGAATATTTTTCTCTCTTTACTAATGCGTGCTCACTATAATAAAGTACAACTTGAGAATAAAAGGAATTTAGTAAAGTTGTGTTTGGATTATAAATTTGGGTAAAGATTTAAAAAATGAAAAGAAAAAAAATGTGTAAGGAAAATGGAAAAAAAAAATTTTAAAAAAAAAGCTTATATTTCACTCACTCACTTTTTACTTGCATTTTTCTTTTTGTTTCTAAAAATTTCTATTTAAATGTATGATCCAAACACAACCTAAAGCAACAAAGCAAAGAAAGAATATGAAAAGAAAGAAATAACATGAGGAGGATTCTTTAAGTCCATTTCAAGCTTTCTGTAATATAAGTATGACTGAAAAGAAAAAAGAATTCACTCAATCAACAAAACAAAGAAAAAATAATTTATAGAACTAAGAAACAACAGCAGAAGAGGAAGAGGACAAAAAGGTAATTTGAGTTCCATTTCTATTTATCTAATATCTACATCCCTCCCTTAGTGAATGAATGTCAATTATGTTATTAGGGTATACAAATATATAGACACATTGCGTTTTTTGTATTGTTTCTTGTCAATTATGTCAGTTTGGAACTTTAATTTTTACATATGGGTTTATAATTTATTTTGGGTAAATTACATGTTGCACCTCTGTATTTTATACAAAATCTCACTTTAGTCCTTACACATCAAATTGTGACACTAAACCTCCTGCACTTTTGGTCAAGTGTCACATTGACCCTTCTATTAATAGTGAGACTAATAGAAGTCATCCTTTAGGGAGCTAAGAGCATCTCCAATGGTGTGCCATTGGAGCTGCTATTGCCAAATTATGGCAACAGTGGATATAAAGGCAGCTCCAATGGCAACTTTTAGCAGCTGCTATCTTTAGCAAATGCCAAAGCTTGTGTCAAATATGGCACAAGCTGCCAAAGCTTCCAAGTCAGCTTCAACCAACCGTTTCCTCCTTCCATTTTTTATCATCTTTTCCAAACACAGTTTCAATATTCATACTCCACAGTTTCATCATCCTTTCCAAATTTCCAAACAATATTTTAACCCAACAATTTCCAAATTTCCAAAATTCACCCAACAATTTCCAAAATTCAGAAAAAAAAAATTAATTTCACCAATTTGAAGCAATTTCCAAACAATTAATTTCCAAAATTCAATAATTTCCAAATTTCAAAATTTCCAAAATTCATCCAACAATTTCCAAACACAAAAAATTAGAAAATCAATTTCACCAATTTCACCAATAATTTTCACAAAAAATTTAAAAAATAATAATTAGAAAATCAACACAGTGAGGGAAAAAAATACTTGACAGAAATGGGTTGATTTTCTTTGTTCTTTGGATGATCTTCTTTGTGTTTATCATTTGTGTACGGGAAAGAAATACACCTTCTCGTATAATCCTATTGATCAAGTCTGCGTTCCTCTATATGTCGTCGTTCTATTACCTGTAAACACAAACGTGAGTTGGCCGGCGGGTGTGTGCCGGAAACCTCTTCGATGCCTAAGTCAATAAGCAAGACAAGAAGGCAAAAGCTCTATGTATTCAGGGAGCAAAAGTTGCATTACCTCTCCGAAGGTGATATTGGTGAGCTTATATAGGTTTCGTGTAGCACAATCCTGGTAGGACTCTTTCTCCTCCAAGCGTAGAGTCCTTCTAGGATTACTCCTCCTTGCGTAGAGTCCTCCTAGGATTCATACTCCTGGAAGATAATGCTTATCCTCCAACACCCCCCTCACTGCTTAAGCCAAGTGAGATGGCTTTACTATGGCCGAACTCCTCTCTGACGAAATAACTTTGAGTAATGTTATTCGCCCTAACTTTACTCTCCCTTACCACGGCTTTCACATGCTAAGACCGAGCTATCCATAAGGGAGTCTAAGCCAAACTACCTTCAGGACCGTAGCTTACCTCGGTTCACCGTATTCCATGACCGAAGTAACTATTGAAGTCCGAAACATTCACACCATTTCTACTCAACCGGAGTATAAATAAGAAGTCACGTGGCCGGGCTTAAAAAACCTCGGCTGCATAACCGGTCTAACCCCCAAGGCTACTTCCCCAAACCGGAGTAACTCATAGGGCCGCTTCTCCAAACCGGAGTAACTCATAGGGCCACTTCACTCGGCCCTTTTTACTTCGGTCCATAACGGCCCACCCAAATTTCCAATTTTATGTATAAATTGCCCTCTCAATTGCCCCTTAATTCCATCTGCAAAGCATGATTGGGATTACCCGTCTACGAACCGAACTAAAGTTTTAGCTTATCCAGCCGAGCTACAATCCTTTAGCTGCTCCGGCCGAGCTAAAAACCTTTTAGCTTCTCTAGCCGAACTAAGCTTAAGCCGAGCTAAGCATGTCCGGTCAAACGTCTCTTCAGTCACAGTAACTGAAGCGTTCCATATTCCAATGACACGTGGCGTGCCCCTATTGGCCATTCACAGCTGTTGCGCCGCCCTCGTACTTCGAAAAATTTGAACAGTCCCGCGTTTTTTCCCTCTTTCCACTTACACAAAACAAAACCTCTTTCTCTTCTCAAAAATCACTTGCCTTACTATTCACTCTCTCCTCTCTCTTACTCCTCGCTCCATTGCTGTTTCTCATTTCCTGCAACGTCGAGCTCGTGTGCCTGCTGTTTGCTGTCTTCAATCTAGTTCCTCTGCTTCCCTACCAGGTAAACACATGAATCTGGTCTTGTTTTCTTTCGTTTTCTGTTTCACATGTTTTTGCGAAACACTCCTTATGCTCAGTTTTGTGTAGTTTCTGGAAAGAAGTTCATAGGAACCTTTTGAATGTCAATAAATAGCTATAGAACACTTGTTTGATCTTTAAACATGCTTCAACCGAACTAGGACACTGTTTCTGTCATTTGTGGATTTAGGCAAACTGGAACCGAACTAGAGCTTGTACAAATCACAGTAGTTTCAATAGGTTACCAACTGATTCACATTAGCCGAAACAAAAACGCACCGAACTAGAAATGGCTTTAGACCGAGCTAAGCCTTCGGGGCTAAGCCAACTTTCTCAGTTTTCTAAACTGAACTGAGAAAGCTGTCCCTTAATGCCCAACCGGAATAACAAAACCCCTAGATAGAACCGAGACAACCTAACATCCAACCGAGCCGAGATAACATGCATCTTGTTAAAAACCGAGGTAGGTTCCGTAGTGCCCTGTATAGCCGAAGTAAGACTTCCTTTCTTTGTTTTGTTGTTGTAGCACAGTCGATGGTCTGTGCTTAATCCCTTGTTTTCCACTTTGCAGACTTAGGTTGCCCAGGCACTCCCTCTGCGCAACCAACCGAGCTCCTGAGCGCATCATCTCAACCGAGCTAAATTATTTTTCTTAACTTATACAATAATGGGGAAGTACAGATTTTTAGTAGAAACCCCAGGGAGTCTAGCCGAATTCCGGAAAGACTACCACATACCAACCGACGTAAACCTCACCCTGGCCGAACAAGGAGTAGACCCTTGGGATAAAGAAGGCTTCGTCCCTTTTACCCTCCAATCAATAATTGAGACCGGACTCAGATTCCCAGTCCAACCCCTAATATGCGAATTCCTTAGGCAGACCAGACTGTGCCCAACCCAACTGTCCACCAACACATACCGTATAGTAATGGGTATAGACGCCCTGAACCACCAAACCGGTCTAAACCTAGGTTTGGCCGAGATACTACACCAATACTCCATAGGTTCCAAGAATGAAGGCTGGTGTTATTACTTAAGAGTACGCCGTGGCCGAGAAAAAATAATAAAATATACCCTGGACAAAGACCTGAACGATGACGACTTCTTTTGGGTCTCTGGAAACTTTGAAGACCTTCAAGCCCAAATACCTGGCCGAAGGATAAACTGGAAAATGGGAGAGCCCGGTATACATACTTCGGTTGTATTTCAGTCTTTCTTTTTGTTTCGGTTTTTCACAGTGAACTGGACTCATACTTGTCTTGTTTTGCAGATAAAGCTCATCTCATCTCCAACTACAACCATCCCAACCTTGCAATACTCCGTGCCGCACTCCGGGTCAAAGAAAGGAGTTGGGCTAAACTTCTGGACTTCGGCCGACCTCATGGTCTGCCGTTTAAAGCGAGGATGCAGACTTCCTTCTTGAAGAAGCTCCAGAACCGGACCCTTCCCTGCCCCAGATCAACCTTATACCACTCACAGCCGAGCAAGAAATGGCTAAGAAGAACAGATTGAAGGCCTTTCTAACTGAAACAACTCCAGCCGAAGTACAGGAAATCGGCCGTGCCACCGAGGCCGTGGTGGCACTCCCGTCTCAACAGCCATCTTCATCACGACCAAGCAAACGTGCCCGGACTAGCCAAACCGAGCCACGTCTTGCTGATGAAGATGAGACCGTCCTGTCAACAAGTCCTCCACCAAGCCCTCAGCCGAGCATCCAATCGGAGCCCACCGACCGAGCTGCTTTCTCCAAGTGGACTCCCGTACTCACCTTCAATGACCGAGACATCACCGCGTCTGATTCGGTGGTCTCAGAGAAGGACCATCTGATGGCTTTCAATCTGGCCAAGGGTGTGTGCCTCCCTAAAGACATGGAGCACCACTACAAACAGCTCAACACCGAGCTAAAATCAATCCGTTCCTCCACTAAGTCCATGATCACAGTAGCGGTATTCCTCTCCATGTAAGATTTTTTTTAACTTGAGTCGCTAACGTTTTCTTCCTTTGTAGGCCATCCAAAAACCAAGTCACTCACGGAGGGTCATGGAGCTTAGGAGAAGTACCAGAGAGGCCATGGTGAGCCGAACTCAAGACGGCCGAACTGGAGGAGAAGAAGCAATTGGCCGAGCCGGGAAGAGGCCGTGACCGAGATCGCCAATTGATCGAGGAAAAAAGAAAAAGTTGCCGTCGAGGCTAAAGATAGATACCTCCGTATCTTGGCGGCAATTGAGAAGAAAAAAAGACGAGATAAACCCGGTGGAAGGGGAGGTGAAGAAGGCCGAAGCGAGGCTTCAAGGAGGCCGAAGACGCCTACACCGCAATGCAACGCGACCAAAGATCTCTTTTTAAATGTGGGTGGAGGCTGCGATTGGAAGCTTCGGTTGTCGCGACACCAAGGTCTACAACGCTCCACCGTACTCCATTCCAGCCTCACTCTCACAATACGTGGCCGATCTCCAAAAAGCCTTTCTTGAGGGGTCCGGTGATGATGGTGACGATGATGATGAAGATGAGGAGCCATCTCACACTCCGGTTGTCAACGGCGAAAGCGATAAGGCGATTGATGCGAGCCTTATTGAGGATCCAATACTTGAGCTATAGCCGACTGACACCAAAGTTTAGGCTGACACCGGAGTCCCACTTCAAACCGTGCTCCCCTCTGACACCGGACTCCAAGCGACTGCTGATGTAGAATTTGATGCCGAGCTTGATGCACTTCTCGGTTGATTTGATTTTTTTTTTTTTTTAACTTTGTAACCGGGCTGGGGCCCCCCCAAATTGTACTTCTCTGTTTTGTGGTTCAATGAAAAATTTCCTCAACTCTTATTCCGGTTTTGTGTATGTATGCTAATACTTGCAATGAATTTTGAACTTTTTTGTACAACTGTGATCTCGGTTAGCTCTCTAACTTACTAGCCAACCTACTATTTAGCCGATATAACTTACTTCGGCTAAAGAGTATAGAGGGTTTAATCCAGCCAACCACTCTTCAGCCGATATAGCTTACTTCGGCTGAAGAGTACAAAGAGTTGGTTTAATCCAGCCAACCACTCTTCAGCCGATATATCTTACTTCGGCTGAAGAGTACAAAGAGTTGGTTTAATCCAGCCAACCACTCTTCAGCCATACACTTACTTCGGCTGAAGAGTACAAAGAGTTGGTTTAATCCAGCCAACCACTCTTCAGTCGATATAGATTACCTCGGCTGAAGAGTACAAAGAGCTGGTTTAATCCAGCCAACCACTCTTCAGCCATACACTTACTTCGGCTGAAGAGTACAAAGAGTTGGTTTAATCCAGCCAACCACTCTTCAGCCGATATATCTTACTTCGGCTGAAGGGTACAAAGAGTTGGTTTAATCCAGCCAACCACTCTCAGCCATACACTTACTTCGGCTGAAGAGTACAGAGAGTTGGTTTAATCCAGCCAACCACTCTTCAAAGATATATCTTACTTAAGAAGAGTACAAAGAGTTGGTTTAATCCAGCCAACCACTCTTCAGCCATACACTTACTTCGGCTGAAGAGTACAGAGTGTTGGTTTAATCCAACCAACCTCTAGGTTGGTTTTTCCAGCCAACCTAGAATATAATGTTTGGTTATTCCGACCAAACGTCCTGCAGCCTGGATCCTTATCCTGGGCTTAGGAGGGGTCATAGTTGGTTTAATCCGGCTAACTATGTTTACAATGCTACTAGCTTACAAAAGTTACTTTCTATTAAAAACAAACATGCTAAAAAAGAATTGATTTGTTTTATTGATGAAGTAAAGAATTACACATACTTAAAGAGTGAAGAGACTAAAAGTAAAACAGCTTGAGATTTGCCGTGTTCTATGGCCTAGGAATTGCTTTGCCGTCCTCATCTTCCAAGTGGTATGCCCCTTTGCCCGCTAATCCGACCACTTTGTAAGGTCCTTCCCAATTCGGCCCCAACTTGCCATCTCCTGGAATCAAGGTGTTTCCCATTACTTTGCGAAGTACACAGTCACCGATCTTGAACTGTCTTGGATGCACTGTTTTATTGTATTTCCTTGACAACTCTTGTTGATAGGAGGCGATGTGAACCAATGCTCTGTCTCTTCTTTCTTCTGCAAGGTCAAGTTCCAATGCTATAGCTTCGCCATTTAAGTCTGGATCAAAATTTTCACTCCGGATTGTGGGGAGTCCGACTTCTAATGGGATGACTGCTTCCATGCCGTAGGCTAAGGAGAATGGAGTTTCTCCTGTTGACCGCCGTGGTGTGGTGCGATAAGCCCATAAAACATGAGGGAGCTCTTCTGTCCACTTGCCTTTGGCTTTCTCCAACCTTTTCTTCAATCCGTCCAAAACTACCTTATTTGATGCCTCGGCTTGACCGTTTGCTTGGGGATACGCCGGTGTAGAATTGTAGAATTCTATCTTGTATTCTTCGCAAAAGCTTCTGAAAATTCTACCGTCAAACTGAGTACCATTGTCTGAAATCAGTGCTTTTGGTATGCCAAAGTGAGTAATGATGTTTTGCCAAACAAACTTCTTCACATCTTTTTCCTTGATTGACGCCAAGGCTTCTGCTTCCACCCATTTTGTGAAGTAGTCCGTTGCCGCAAGAAAGAACTTCCTGTTGCCTGGTGCTGTTGGAAGCGGACCTACTATGTCCAAACCCCACATTGCGAAAGGCCATGGACTGGTGAGTGGTAGTAGTTCTCTGGCAAGTTGGTGTATTTGGTGCGCAAACTTCTGACATTTTTCACATTTTTTGACATACTTCTCTGAATCTACTTGCATGTATGGCCACCAGTATCCTTGTGAAATAGCTCGGTATGCTAATGATCTTCCTCCTTGATGGCTGCCACATACCCCCTCATGTATTTCGAACAGGAATGCTTTCACCTTGCTGGGGTGGACACACTTTAAGTAAGGTCCTGAGAACGACTTTTTGTATAATGCCAAGGATGGAGAGAGCCAAAATCCCTATGACTTTGCTCTTATTTTGTTGGCTTCTTTCTTTTCTTCTGGGAGTGTGCCATCCTTTAGGAATAGTATAATGGGATCCATCCAAGAAGGACCTAACTCTGCACAACATACCTTTTCAGCTTCTGGGTCTTCAATGCTTGGTCTAGGTAGATAGTCGATTAGCAGTGGGTGAGGAACGGAGGTGTCTGCCATTGAGGCGAAGCCTGCGAGTTCGTCTGCTCTGCTGTTTTCCTCTCGGCCGATCTGTTCTATTCTCACTACTTCGAACTTCTTTATCTCTGTTCTGACCAAGTCTTGGTACTTGGCCATCCTATCATCCTTTGCCTCATAGTCGCCAGATATTTGGTTTACCACCAGCTGCGAGTCGCTGTAAACTATTAGTTCGGTGGCCTTCATGTAGGATGCTGACTTGAGACCAGCTAGAAGCGCTTCATACTCTGCTTCATTATTTGATGCTGGGAAGCCCAGGTTGATTGCCTGCTCCACTACTAGGCCGTCTGGAGAGATGAGGACTATGTCTAGTCCTGCTCCATGCCTATTGGATGCTCCATCCACGAAGAGCTTCCACATCTCTCCAACGAACAACTTCCAGCAGGTGGAGGGATCAGATGATGTCTTGGGATCTTCCACGTTGCTGGTGGGTTCTTCGGGGTCGATGCTTGCTGTCTGCCCCTTGTTTTCTGTTTGCACCAAGTCTTTGTTTGTCGGTGAGTCCTGACTTGGTGTAGCATGGTTCACTTCTTCCTCCCTTTCTTTACTCTGGACCGTTTTGGGGCCTGACTGAGCAACCAGCACTAGGGGTTGCGTTATTCCGACGTCAACCTCCATCCCTAGTTCGGCTGTTTCAGTCAGGTCGACTGGGCAGATGTGATGACTTCCAGGGGTGAACTCTGCGACAAAATCTGCTAGTGCTTGAGCCTTTATTGCGGTTCTGGGTTGGAACTTGATGTCGTACTGTCCCAATTCTACTGCCCACTTCAAAATTCGCCCAGAAAAGTTCTCCCTTTCAAATAAAGCCTTGAGTGGGAAGGCTGTGAGAACAACTATGGTGTGGGCGTGAAAGTAATGCGACAATTTCCTTGAAGCCATCATCAAGGCCAATGCCAGTTTCTCGATGGCAAGTACCTTGTTTGGCGCCCGATAACGTCTTCTTGACATAATAGATGGGCAAGTGTTGGACTATTGCTGCCCGGACCAACACCGCACTAATTGCATGTTGCGATACTGCCAAGTAGAGGAAGAGTTCTTCTCCAGGTATTGGGGTGACAAGCAGCGGTGGAGAAGACATGTATTCCTTTAAACTCTCCAGAGCTCGATCGCATTCTTCGTCCCACTCAAACTTGGCTTGTAATGATGAAAGAATGGGCCTTAATCTGTCAAGATCACCGATGAATCGGTTAAGTCTTCGCCATGCGGTGAGATCTTTGCACTTCCTTCACTGAGTTAGGCCTCTCCAACTCCTGAATTGCTTTGATTTGGGAGGGGTCCGCCTCAATACCCCGGTTGGTTACCGAAGCCGAAACTTGCGGACCCTACAATCAATGCGCACTTAGAAGCGTTAAAGCGCGGCTTGTGTTTTTCGTGATCTGGAACATCTCATCTAGGTCCTTTAGATGGTCATCCGCATCCTTGCTTTTGACCACCATGTCGTCGATGTAAGCCTCCATTGTTCTGCCTAACAATGGTTCGAACATCTTTGTGACCATTCTCTGGAATGTCGCCCATGCGTTCTTCAGTCCAAAGGGCATGACCTTGTAGTAGTATAGTCCTCTTGGAGTGGTAAAGGATGTTACTTCCTGATCCGGTTCGTGCATGGCTATCTGATGGTAGCCCCTGTATGCGTCCAGAAAGCTAAGGCGGTTGTGTCCTGCCGTCAAGTCCACCAATTGATCTATCCTTGGTAGAGGGAAGCTATCCTTTGGGCACGCCTTATTGATCGTTTTGTAGTCGACGCAGACACGCCACTTGCCATTCTTCTTTGGCACTGCGACGGTGTTGGAGATCCATTTCGGGTAGTGCACCTCTCTGATTGCCCCTGCTTCCAGCAGGTTCCCTACCTCTTCTGCTACTATTTCGGCGTGATGGAGTGCCGATCTGCGAGTGCGCTGGATGACCGGTCTGGCAGAAGGGTGGACATTGAGTTGGTGGCAAATGAAATTGGGATCGATGCCTGGCATGTCGTATGGGGTCCAGGCAAACACTTCGATGTTGGAGGTCAGGAATTCCAGGACTTCCAATCTCTCAGTGCTGGACAACGACGAGCCAAGTAAGAAGAACTTATCCGGGTTCTTCTCATCTATCCTGACTTCCACCAAGTCCTCCACTGCTTTCTGACTAGCCGCTTTGCCAACATCCGCGAACAGTTCATTACTCTCTGGTTCTTCTACCGAATGAACATATCCTTTAGCAGCGCGGCTGCCGTTCACTGTTACAAAGCACTGTTTTGACATGATTTGATCCCCATAAACTTCTTCGATTACTCCGGTGTCGTTGGGAAACCTCATCACTTGGTGGTAGGAGGACGCTACTGAGCGCATGGCATGTAGCTATGTTCTGCCCAAGATAAGGTTGTAGGTGGATGGGACCTTCAGCACCCAGAACTCCACTTGCTTCGTCACGCTCCCTGCCTTAACTGGAAGGATGATTTTGCCGACTGGCCACTCTGGCATAGAATTGAATCCAATCAAAGGGGATACGGCAGGGGCTAAATCCTTGTCTTGAAGCTTCAGTTGCTTGAAGGTTTCATAGTACATGATTTCGCATGAACTACCTTGGTCAATCAGAATCCGCTTGACGTCAAAATCCTTGACTCGGAGAGTGACGACCAAGGCATCATTGTGAGGGCAATAAATCCTTGCCAAGTCTTTATCCGAAAAAGACATGACATTTATGGCCTCTGTCTTCCCCTTCTTAACAACCGGTTGGGCACTTAGCACCTCCCTTAAGTGCTCAGCCTTTTTAATTGAACCTCTGAGCTCGCATACACGCTTAGGTTCAAAGACTCCATGTATTACGTTAATAACGCCTTGAGGTGGGGCGTCGACTGGCATTCCATTGGGCATATTTTGGTCCTGAGGGGCTGGCTGTGCCCCTCCCTCTACGTATTTGTCCAGGTGGCCTGCTGCCACCAATTCTTCTAGATGCTGCCTCAATGGCGTGTAATTCTCAGTGCGGTGCCCCTTTTCTTTGTGGAAGGTGCACCTGGATCTGTCATCGTAATCCTTCTGCGCCTCGCCTAGCTTGGCTGGCCACTTGACGAAGGGCTCGTCTCGTATCTCGCTAAGTATACGGTAGATCGGTTTCTTAAATACCGTGGTAATGGCGGTGCGGACTCTCAACCACCTCTTGTCCTGGTCTTCGCCATTGTCCCTCCTGCCTCGTCCATTTCGGTTTTGGTGATCTACCGTATTGACCTTTGCTGAGGTCTTCTTCTCTGGTGTTGTGGTCGCGCCGATTTTCGCTTTAACACGGCGCCATCCTCTTCCACCACGATGTCTTTGGTGCACTCTCTCCATCAGGCCTCCATGGTGAGAGGTGGTGTCATGGTGATAGAGTCCCTCGATGCATTCATTGGAAGGCCTCTTTGTATTGCGCAATGGCGAGGTTGGTTGGCGATCCCAATCTGGTTGAATGTCTCCCGATGCTTGTTGTTGTATGACCTCGGGGTTTCCTTGTCGCCCATGTCGATGGAGAATGTGGTCGATCTCACCGGTTTTTGTGTTTGTTACGAACCGTGTTACAAATGCCTCGACCAATTGCGCCCAGAGGCTATCTTTGCCCTCTGGCAGCTTCTCAAACCAGGTCAAACCAAGGGCGCCGAGGCTAGAAGGGAATAGGATGCACATCAAGGCCTCGTTCCGCCGGTATACAGCCATGACCTGGCGAAAGTGGCTTAAGTGCGTGTAGGGGTCCGTCTTCCCCTCATACGTTGTGAATTTAGGCTGTAGGAAGCCTGACGGAAGGGGCGCGTTCTCTATTGCTGGGACGAATGGTGAGGTCTGCAGCCTCGCCAATGCCTTGTCCACTGGTTCGTATGCCGGGCGCGGCATTGGCATTCCAACCTCGGCGCTACCATGCGTCGAGCCAATCAAGCTGACAGAACCTGTGTGGATCGCGTGCTCTGGCGTCCTCCTTCCATCGTGCCTTCTCTTCTAGCATGGATCGTAGATCGGACGACCTGGGTAATTCTGTCTGTCTAGACCTCATCTGGTGCGTATGTGAGGGCCAATAGGTGCTTCCTTCAGTGTATGACCTCTCAGACCTCGTCCTCTCAGACCTGGAGTGACGAGTCCTGGAAGATACGGATCGCGTGTCGCCTGTCCTGAGGCTTTTGTTTTCTGGTTGAGAGGGTGTAGAATTCCTACTACGACCCTCTGAGCGGCGATGGGGCATCTTGTTGTTGCGCCCCTCTCCTATCGCCGCTTCTTTACCCTTCATCTGGCGCTTTAAGGATTCCATGTCCGCCGCCATCTTTCGTATTAATTCGTCTTGTTCTCTAATGCGATCCTCCAGAATTTGAGGATCAACCCTGCGCCTCTGCCTTTCTGGGCTTTGCGAACGAGAGGGATGAGGGCTGTTATTTCGCCTTCGACCCCTCGCGTCCCTCCTGGAGTTATGTCTCTGTGGCTCCAGATCCGCCATGGGAGCGACCAAGGGTAGGCCTTCGCGTCTTGCACCCCCATCTGGAGTTTGTCCGTCGATGGCGGATTGGGGTAATTCTTCGTTGTTCGCCATTGATCTTTGAGAGAAAGCTTGATCAAGAGGTTGTTCTTGTCTGCAAGTTCCCACAGACGGCGCCAATTGTACGGGAAAGAAATACACCTTCTCGTATAATCCTGTTGATCAAGTCTGCGTTCCTCTGTACGTCGTCGTTCTTCTACCTGTAAACACAAACGTGAGCTGGCCGGCGGGTGTGTGCCGGAAACCTCTCCGATGCCTAAGTCAGTAAGCAAGACAAGAAGGCAAAAGCTCTATGTATTCAGGGAGCAAAAGTTGCATTACCTCTCCGAAGGTGATATTGGTGAGCTTATATAGGTTTCGCGTAGCACAATCCTGGTAGGACTCTTTCTCCTCCAAGCGTAGAGTCCTTCTAGGATTACTCTTCCTTGCGTAGAGTCCTCCTAGGATTCATACTCCTGGAAGATAATGCTTATCCTCCAACACCCCCCTCACTGCTTAAGCCAAGTGAGATGGCTTTACTATGGCCGAACTCCTCTACAGCCGAAATAACCTAAGTAACTGTTAGTTCGGCCCTAACTTTACTCTCCCTTACCACGGCTTTCACATGCTAAGACCAAGCTATCCATAAGGGAGTCTAAGCCGAACTACCTTCAGGACCGTAGCTTACCTCGGTTCACCGTATTCCACGACCGAAGTAACTATTGAAGTCCGAAACATTCACACCATTTCTACTCAACCGGAGTATAAATAAGAAGTCACGTGGCCGGGCTTAAAAAACCTCGGCTGCATAACCGGTCTAACCCCCAAGGCTACTTCCCCAAACCGGAGTAACTCATAGGGCCGCTTCTCCAAACCGGAGTAACTCATAGGGCCACTTCACTCGGCTCCTTTTACTTCGGTCCATAACGGCCCAATACCCAGCTCGGCCCAATTTGCGTATAAATTGCCCTCTCAATTAGGATTTCAATCTTCTTTATCACCAATCCATTGTTGGAGTTAGATAGAGAGTAACAGAGAGGAGTGAGAGCAACAAAGGGTATCAATCTTCTTCATCGTCAATCAAAGAGAAAGAGAAGAGAGTGAGAGTGACAGTGAGAGTGAGAGGGATCGACACTATCGCGGCTTGAACAGAGATAGAAGAGAGATGAATCTGAGAGTGAGAGAGAGAGACACGGAGACTGAGATGGACATGGAAGAGGAAATGGTGAGAGAGAGAGAGAAGAAAGTGAGAAGATTCAATCTGCTTCATCGCTGATCGAAGAGAGAAAGAAGAGAGATGAATCTGAGAGAGAGAGAGAGAGAGAGAGAGAGACGGAGACTCAAAAAATGTTAGATGATTCTACACAAATGTTGGATGAATCTGAGAGTGAGAGGAATGAGAGAGACAGTGAGAGGGAGAGGAAGAAAATGTTGGATGATTCTACACAAATCATCTCAACCATTCAAGACCAATACGTGGACGGTGGTGATGACAATTGACAGAGCCGTTGGGCTTTATTTGGCTTAAAAAAAAAATAGTTTATATTTGTATAATGAAAATTTTGTTTATATTTGTATAATGAAAATTTAGTTTATAATTGTATAAATTTTTCAATAAAGTATAATGAAAAAATAAATATATTTTTTGAAATGAAGGCAATAAAAAAATAAAATGCATTAACTGACATTAAATAAAAATAATTTTATTACAATAAAAAGACATTAAATATATATATATTTTTCCAATTTTTTATTTTTTAAATTTTTTTATATTTGTCTAGTCGGGAATAATATAAATATATAATTTTTTTTTTAAACAATTAAAAAAAGGTCACAAAAGAAAAAAAAAAAAGGTCACAAAAAGATAAAAAATAAACAAAAATAAAATCACAAAAAAAACCTATATCCAAACAACATTTACAAATTTGGTGGGAAAGTTGGTTGAGATTTGCCAAAATAGCAAATGACTATTAGAGTACCATTGTTATAATTTGACAAAATAGCACTATTCATTGCCAAATTATAGTAATAGCAATCGCAGTATAGCAACAACCATTGGAGATGCTTTAAGTGTCACAATTTTGATGTGTAAGAACTAAAGTGAGATTTTGTGCAAAGTGCAAGGGTGCAAAATGTAATTTATTCTCATATGTTTTTCATGTGACTAACAATGCGGCTAACAGAAGGGCCAAAGTAACACTTGATCAAAAGTGCAGGAGGTTAAGTGTCACAATTTGATGTGTAAGAGCCAAAGTGAGATTTAATGTAAAGTGCAGGGGTGCAAAGTGTAATTTATCCATTTATTTTTTTTCAGAATTTTACCCATAGATTTAATTTTTTTGCCAATTCCCCCCACCCCCCAAAATTCAAAAAAAAATTATTTTACCGAAGTTTTTAAAATTATTTTACATTTACCGAACAAAATGTGATACTTTTATCTATGTCAATGTTAATTATAGAACTTTAAGAGCTTAAATAAAAAATTTAAAATTTGGAGGTTAAAATTGAAAGGTCTAGTAAAGTTAGACCTTGTTACAATAGTTTATTTATGGTGGAGGTTTCACGCCAGTCCAGAATTTAGATTTGAGGGTGTTGTTTGAATTCGTAGAGCTCATTATCTGTCTCATTTTGATAATTTAAACCGTTCATTTTATAAGATAGTCGTGTATTTCATCAAAACAAAAATTAGGTACTTTATCTGACCATTTCTTTTTTATTTTTCTCTCTCCATGGCAAAGTCATCAATCCCATTCTGTACCGGACGGCACGTACTGTACCAAAAGAAAAATGGGGCAAGCAGAGTCCATTTTTGTTTTGGCGCAAATCTCGCCTTGTTCCGGTGAGTTTCGTTCATAACAGAAAAAACCAGTAGAAAACTGGAATTCCACGGTATCCTATCGTACACGACCAGCAAAAAATTTCTTTATAAAAAGACTACTTGATTTCACTCTGTTAAGTTCTCTATCTGTTTGGGTACATCATTCAACCTTCATCAATTCGTTTCTCTATCTGTTTGGGTACTTTTTTTTTATGAATAAGTACAGATATATGACATCTCAGTTGCATCTTGTTTTTCCTCTTCATATGTGCTTTTGCCCTCATCTGTTTGGGATGGAACACAAGCTTTCAAAATGTATCTCTGAATCTCTGTTATTCTTTTCTTTTCTTGAGTTTTTTTAGCTTCTACCAAAGGGGAATCCTGCTATATGCCCTTCGTGTTTTCCAAATACTCAATAAAATGTCACAAAGTGGCTGGGCTTTCTTGTGATGTTGCTGAATTATGCATCACTTGAAAGTCCTCTCTTATGAACTATTTTGATGACTATATTCTACTCACCAGCAATATTACAAACCTAGAAAAAGCAATCAATGGTCTACCTTCATTGTGACGTGAGCTACGTCTCACTAACTTTAAATCTACACCCCACGTACTCTTTTGAGATAAAATTCGAAATAAGTTATCATACTCCATAACGTTTTTATTCTACTTACTACGGAAGAAATGATCCTTATTTACGGAAACATGTTCACATTAGGTACTCGTTGTTTATTTTTTATTTTTTTTGTGTATTGTGTCATTGTTAGTTTATTAATCTTCCGATTGCATTTTAACTCTCCTTGAATTGTGTTAAAACTACCAGGTATTGGATAGTATTTTTAATAAAAAAAAAAGAAGAATTTATAACGATAAATCCAAAACCGCATTCTGAAAAACACCGGTATCCATACATACCGTAACAATGAAAAAAATGATACCTTATCCGGAACGGGATTGACAACTTTGCTCCATGGTTCCCAAACATAGCGTAATGTTCCCAATTGAAAAGAAAAGTTACTACCTATAGGAATACATATTTTGAGTTCTTCCAACGTTTCTTGGGACCCACATAAAGAAATAAGTTATAAACCAAGCAAATAAATCATCAAAAACACCAAAATATCAGACATTTATAGCCTTGTTTGGTGCAACTTAAGTCTCGTTTGAAAAGATGGGGTTTTAACTAAAAAATCACTACAAAAAATCAATTTATTATTTCTACTCTTTGCATGTCATTTAATAAAAAATATAAATAAAAAAATTACAAAAAAAATCAATTGTTAAACAAACTCTTATTATAAGTTTAAAAACAATAATCAAAAAGCATAAAGCAAAAACTAAAAACAACTCTTCCCAGCTTTGAAATAATCATTTTTTTGAATTTATTTATACTATTTTTGTCTAATAATATGTAAATAGAAGCTGTGTGTGCACCACACAGTCCAGTCTGACAGAACTCTTAAATTAAAATAAAATATAAAGCCTTGATCGGAATTCTAGCCTAAAATATCATTACAATTTGTCACATTACTCTTTTTCTATTTTTTGAATATTTTTTTTTTATAAAAAATCAAAAAACATAGCCAAATTTCAAATCACCCCTAAGTATTATTTTTTTTATTTTAAAAAGAAGCAAAAATAGGCTTATGAATCAGCTTATAAGCACAGCCAAACAAAAATAATAATTCTATTATTCTACTTTTATTAATTTGGTAGTTTTCTTTTCCTGTCAGTATCAATTGACTTTAATTTTGTTGAAAAAATTGGAGAGGTGGTGGTCGTATTAATCCAGCTGACCCACAAATGGTAGAGTTTGAAATTCATGTTATTGCTTACGTATTAAAGATGACAAACAAATAGTCTTGAGAGAAAAAATTAATATGTAGAAAAATTATATTCATATATAAAATTTAGGGAGATTTGGTGATAGCCCCCTCACTATCTAATTTGTCTTTCAAAAGGACAAGAATTATATAAGTACTTTTAAAACCCCCTAATATTTTAAAACTTGTTTCTTTTACTATATTACCCTCATCAAATTTTACTTTGTATGAAAGTAAAATTTTATTTTGTATGAAAGTAAAATTTTTACTCTGTATAAAAGTAAAATTTTACTCTGAAAAACTAGTAAAATATTAGACTCTACACAAAAGTAAAATTTTACTTTGTATAAAAGTAAAATTTTACTCTGAAAAACTAGTAAACTGCGAGACTCTGAAACTAAAAGTAAAATTTTACTCTGCATAAAAGTAAAATTTTACTCTGAATAAAAGTAAAATTTTACTATCATTCTAACACCAGAGTAAAATTTTACTCTATTTCTCTCAAATAAAAAACAGAGCAATAAAATAAAATTAGATCAAAAACAACAAAAATAAATCAAAAAAAAAAAAAAAAAACAAAAACAAACACAAATTAATCAACAAATCAACATATCTAATTGAAAAGAAAAACTTCTAAAACTCGATCAACAATCACAAATCTCAATGAAAATAATATATGTGTTCAACAATACTCATACACATAAATATATATATATATATTCAAAACTCAAAAAAAATTATGTATAACCAAAAATATGAGTTTTCACTCATCTGATTGTGGCTAAGGCTTTCTCTCTCATGTTTGATTGATGGAACGAGTGCCTTGTTCTTCTGGAAGATTTGTTCTAGTGTGACTTTGTCCTCACGCGCGTATTTTAGATAGTTCATGGCGTCGAGTTCGAATCCTCTGCAGGGGTTTCCTGCAGTGCATCCTACAGTGCAAGCAAAAACAACGTCGTTTCCCCCTCCCAATTTGTTTCTTTCTTTTCCAGCTTCTTTTTTACTTCTCTTTTCAGAGACTTAACCCCCAAAGTTCCAAATCGAAAACCAGAGGAAGACGAACAGAGGACCGACGAACGACGGTGGACCGACGACCGGGAAGATGAACGCAGAGTCTACCAAAGGCCCAAAATGTCTCAGATTATATATATATATATCATATATGTATCAAGTTATATATATATATATGTTATAGGTTCTATATATATGTCTCTTTTTCTTCTATATATACACACATATAATGTACTGCCATAGTTTCCTAATTGCAATTTTGTAAAAGATAGGACTTTTCTCTCTCTCTCTCTCTCTCTCTATATATATATATATATATAGAATACAGAATTCAATGAATGAGTATATCAAGCTCCAAAAAAATTGTTAAGCCACTAATAAGGTGGTGGGGCCTTGTTTGGGTGTTAAGATCAAAATGTTTCCATTAAATTTCACCATGCCTTGTATTTCCATGCAACCCAGATTTCCTGTTTGGATGTCAAGATCAAAATCTTTCCATTAAATTTCACCATGCCTTGTATTACCATGCAACCTAGATTTCTTTTGAGAGGGAACCCTAGACCAAAAGCTCTAAGATTAAGGCAATACTTAGAAAATCATCCATTCGTCTTCCAGTCCTCTGGTTTTCGTTTTTGGACTTTTGGAGATTAAGGACTGTGAAAAGAGAAGGAGTAGAGAAGAAGATGCCTAAAAAAAAAAAAAAAAAACAAAAAACTAGGCAAACAACGTCTTTTGCCTTGCACTGCAGGATGCGCTGCAGGAAAATCCTGCAGAGGATCTGTACTCTCATGGCGTCTCCTTTGATGGAGTTTTCGAGATCGCAGAAGATGTGGACGGCGGCTTCTCTGATCCGATCGCCGGAGTGGGTGGAGAAAGTGTGGGAAAATTTGGTTGAGGGTATAATAGTCTAATAAAATATTTAAACAATAAATTTTGTCCTTTATGCAAGACTTTATAATTATGAAGGGGTTTAAAAAGTATAATTTTTTTCTTAGTCCTTTTAACAATGAAAGGAAGATAAAGAGGGTTTATAACCAAATTTCCCTAAAATTTATACAAAAAATTTTACAAAAATATAATGTGACAATATTATTATTGTAAATAAATTTATGAGTGTTGAGCTATAAAGTAAAGGGTTCACATTAAACTACATTTTATATGAAAATTCTATTTGAATTTTTTATTTGTATATCATTACTCTTATATTTAGGGAGTGTTTGGCAAGAAAAAAAAAAAAAAAAGAAGCCTAATTTAGGCTAAAATTCACAAAAAGACAAAATAGACTAAAATAGCTAATAAGACAAAATGTCACATCAAACTTATAATTATTTCACTTTTTTCCTCATAGATATCACATTTAACTACAAAAAAATCCAATAATCTACCCAAATACAAAAATTTTAGCCTACTAAAACAACCAAAAATTAAAATAACCTACTAAAATAATAACTTCCCAAACACCCACTTAATATAGTACGAGTTATGCGTGTACGATATAGGTATGTTTGAAATCTTTAGCCTGTTGTAAAAAAATAGTGATATAGTACAAAGATTAAAAACTGAAACAATTATTAGATAAATTAGTCATGGTTTCCCTATTTATTCTTAGCAGTTAGTGAAGATATGAGTACACCTTATTTGGAAGTTACATAACTTCATATTTGAAATGATACAAGTGAGATGTTAGTATTATGGAAAATTATATAAATTACCTAATTTTCATCTGCTCCAACACTACTCTTTATTTTATCTATTTATTCATATAAATTAGTTTAAAAAATCTCTCAATGCTCTCCAAATGTAGCTAAATAGCTATCCTAGACATTGAAGTAAATAAAATAACATAAAACTAGTTATAAAAAGGTTTAATTCAGTGATAATTAATGCAAAAACAAACCTACAGGGAAAGTAGAGATTGTTGGCCAGATCGAGACGGAGACGACACCTAGTCGGAAGGAGTGACCTCAGGGCCGAAAAAACTGTATTCGAAGACGAAGAGCGAGGATTCGATGCAACTCCTCCATTTTGGTGGATAAAGTTCTGAATTGAAGAAAAGGACAAAGAAGAAGCTATTCCTGATTTCCAAAACTGGTAGAGCCACCAGAGCGTTCTGTCGGAGTGAGCCTTGTGGTGGTGGTGGTGGTGGTCGGCAATCGCAATGGTAGATGGCGGTTTCAGACCATGAAATTTAGGGTTCCGCTGGTGGAAGCAATTATGGGAGGTTGTGTATGAGGCTAACAAACGAGTCTTCAACGATCAGATTGACTTTCATCTAGGGGTGTAAATTTGGCCTAACCCGGTTCGGTCTATGTTGGGCCTTGCGGGTTCCCACAAGCCAAAAAATTAGACCCTGGCCTAGGGGTATTCGGGCCTTGGACAGGCCGGACCTCGAGTCGGACCAGTGGGCCTAGGCTTGGGCTTGGGCTCGGGCTTGCGGTGGGCCTGAACAAATTTTTTTATTTTTTCTATCAAAATTTTATTATTTTTCATTAAAAAAAACATTGGGTCTCAGGTAGGCCGGGCCTTAAGCGGGCCGATGGAATGGACTTCAAAATGATGGCTCAGGGCTTGGGTCCCGGACTGGGCTCGGGTCCGAACGGGCCTAAATGGGTTGGGCCCATCCCGAATCACGAGCGGAATTTGTGTGCTCTGATAGAAAGAGAGAGAGAGAGAGAAAGACAGAGTTGACTTTGATGAGTCATTCCCAAGTGGAAATTGCACAGAAGAAACAACATAAGACAGTCACGGGCTTCAAAACCAGGATTTAACTGTAATTTTACACTTTCCGATATTATTTTAGTAATTTATAGTTTTTAGATTTAAAAATTAAGAAAAAAAATTAAAATTTTTTTGACCTTTGTGATGTTTTGAAAATGGTTTATTTTTTTTGGTTTATTTTTTTAAAACTTATTTTTGTCTTTAGTATTTTTTTTTTAAAATTTTAAGTTTTTAGATTCAGCTTAACTAGACAAATCGAAAAATTATACATATATATATATATTTTTAAAAATTTAAATTAAATTAGAAAAGACAAAAATAAGCCAAAATAAACCATCTTTTTTGGCATATTTTCATCTTCAGTGATTTTTTTTTTTGGAAATTTTCAATTCTTAAATTCTTCTAAACAAGACAGATCGGAAAAGTAAAAAAAGTTGATATAATTTTGAAAAAAATACTAAAGACAAAAAAATTCAGAAAAAGGTGTGACCTTTTTTTTATTTTTTTGGTTGCCAAAATGGGCCTTTGAACCATGATTTTTTAATTTTGTCAATTTAAATCCTAAATTTTTTATTTGTTTCTATTCTAAACCATTTACCTATTTTCGTTAAGTAAATTCGTTAAAAAAAAATATGTATTTTAATCATTAAATTCAATGAAAATGATATATTAGACATTATATATATATATAATAACTAAAATACTCTTTTTTGGTCTAACAAAATTAAAAATTTATGATTTATTTTGGTAAAAGGTTCAAACTCTAGGTTTTTTTTTTTTTTTTTTTTTTTTCTTCTTCTTTTTTTTTTTTTATACAAATTATCCATAAAAATTATACATTTTCTAATAAAAGTTGTATTTTTTGTATAGAGTAATGCAAGGGTTAAAATCCACAAGGTCATAACTAAGGTGCCTAAACACTCTACCATAGAATTTTTTGCTTATATACTTATCCTTTTTTGGTGCACATGATAGCCATAGTAAAATTAACGAAAAATAATATATAAGTCTACTTTTTAAATCTATTTTCTAAACTCAATGATATATGAATGATATGATTACAAAAATGATGAATAATTGATAGGATTTAAATTTTAAGATAAACAAAAGAAAATAAAGAAATCCCCTTTCTTACTTTTTCTTGGCATTCGCATTTCTCAGTATCACTCTTATGATAAAATTATAAAATTAAAAAAAAAAAAAAACTTGTGTTATGAACTAGTATATTTTTGTGCCTAAAGGCACAGTGTAAATATTGTTAGAATCAAAATACGGTTGTAATTTATATGTAAAATGATAAAATTTATAGAGTCTGTAACATTTTTTTAATACAATTATTAAAAAAATATATAGAAATATTATTTTTGTTATGTGTTAAAATGTAAGTTATCTAATTTGTTATAAAAAAAATAAAAATTGAGGTCAAAATATAAATAGATGGTCTGTTTGGTTTGGATTTTCAAATAAAATTTATAATTAGAGTTTGGTTGTATATTTTAAAATTAATTTTTACAAATTTGAAATTCAAAACTTATTTAGTTTTAGATTTTTCAAAAATAATTTTTTAAATTTTAAATTTGTATTTTATTATTTTTTAGTAAACTTTTTAAATATTTTAATAAACATTTTCTACTTTTCAAATCTATTCAATTTGAATATACTTAAAAACTATAAAATTTAGAGTAATGTTAGCCCCGTTTGTTTGGAATTATAGAAAGGGGATTGAGATTGATAGTGAGGTAGGAGCCACTATATGTTATGTTTATTTTGAGAGATGGGGAGGAGACTCCTAATCCCTTGGTATTAGGATAGGCCTTGGAAGGGGGATTAAGATGGAGGAGGTGGATGTGATATTAGAAAAATAATCCTCTGAATTATTTTTTTAAATTTTTTACATGTTGGGCATTTTTTTTGAACATTAATATTTAATTTTTTGTATTTTTTGTTAAGTAAAAATTATATTTTATTTGTTTTATTTTTTTCTAGAAAGTTTTTATTTTTTAATTTTTTTTAAAATTTTTTACAATCGGCATTTTTTTGAACAATAATGTTTAATATTTTTGTATTTTTTTTATTTTATACAAAAATAATTTAATAATCCCTACATCAACAACTATCATCAAAACAAATATAAATTTACTTAATTCCTTCACTAACGACCCCCTCACTATTAATCTCCTTACGATGATTCCCCTTTATTCTATCTCTGAAAACAAACAGGTCTTATAAAATTTACACTTCAAAATTTTAAAAATAATATTTACAATTTTAAATAAAATTGTACAGTAAGTAGTATGTTTTGCGCCCAAGAGAGTGAGATGGCAAACAACAAAACATAGTTTGCACCCAAGAGCCACACACGCATAAAATAAAATAAAAAGAAACCTAAAACTCTGCACCACCACCACCCACCGTCTTTTCTCACTCACCTCACTTTTCCAAATTAACAATGTTAGGTGATTCGAATTTTCATGGCTCTAACATCTCAAAACGATGTCATTTTGAGTGTAAAACGACGTCGTTTTGACACATTCAAGTCATTCGAACCACATATATTCGGGCCATCAAACATTTTTCATTTTTTCCAAATTTTAAATTTCAAAACAAACTCACTCTATGCTCATTTGGAAACTTTGGTTAAAAATAGCATTTTACAGCTTATCCAAAAAAGTTAGATTGGTTTTTTTAACATAAAAGTCATTTAAGAAGGTCCAAAAAGTTACTTGTGAAAGTACAATTATACCCTCCATGTTGTTTAGGATTATACAGTAGAAAGTGTTTATTAAAATATTTAAAAAAGTTCACTAAAAAATAATAAAATACAAATTGAAAATTTAAAAAATTATTTTTGAAAACTCTAAAACTAAATAAGTTTTGAATTTCAAATTGTAAAAATTAATTTTAAAATATACAACCAAACTCTAATTATAAAATTCATTTGAAAATCCAAACCAAACGGACCATCTATTTATATTTTGACCTCAATTTTATTTTATTTTATTTTTTATAACAAATTAGATAAATTACATTTAACCTATTTTCAAATTTTTAAATTATTTTTAAAGTAAATTTTCTAAATTATTTTTAATATTTTGTTTTTTTGGTTAAGTAAAAATCATTGTTTTATTTGTTTTAATTTATTACATGTTTGGCATTTTTTTTGAACATTAATGTTTAATGTTTTTGTATTTTTGTATTTATTTTATTCTTTTATATTTATTTTATATAAAAAAATTTAACAATCCTTACACCAACAACTATTATCAAAACAAATATAATTTTATTTAATTCCTTCCCTATCAATCTCCCTCATTATTAATCCCCTTATTATGAATCATTTTCATTCTACTTCTAAAAACAAACAGAGTCTTATAAAATTTACACTTAAAAATTTTAAAAATAATATTTACAATTTTAAATAAAATTGTATAGTAAATAGTACATTTTGCGTGCAAGAGAGAGATGGCAAACAACAAAACACACTTCACACCCAAGAGTCACACATGCATAAAATAAAAAAAAAAAAAAAAAACCTAAAACATGGCACCCCACCCACCGATCCACCCACTGTCCTTTCTCACTCACCTCACTTTTCCAAATTTTAAATTTCAAAACACACTCACTCTGTGCTCATTTGGGAACCTTGATTAAAAACTGCGTTTTACACTAATTCAAAACAGTTAGATTGCTTTTTTTAACATAAAAGTCATTTGAGAAGGTCCAAAAAACTTACTTGTGAAATTACAATTATATCTTCCATATTATTTAGGGTTATACATGAGTGAAAATGTAAATTTTCTAAATTAGGTGCAAGTCGTTTGGTCATTTATTGTGATGTGACATTATAAACAAATATTAATCAAAAAAAGCCAAAAACAACTTTTAGGCTAAGTTTGGCAAGAGCTTTTTTTGGGCTTTTTGGCTATTTTAGCCACAAAAGACAAAATAGGCTTTTTTAGCCACAAAAAACAAAACATCACATCCAACCCATAATCATTACACTCCTCTCTCACAAAAAAACTCAAAAAAGTCAAAAAGCCAAAAAGTCCTTCCCAAACCAAACTTTTAAGCCCAGGCTAAAAAAACCAAAAAAGCCAAAAAAGCCAAAAAGCCAACCCACTTCCCAAACGGAGGCTTACTAACATCCCAAATCACTTTTTTTTTTTAAAAACCAAAAAACTTGATTAAAAGTTAAAATTCAATTTTTAACCATCTTTCCAAAACACTCCTATCTCTTTTCTCAAAACACACTTTGGTATCCTAAGAAGACGAGGGCAAAATTTATAGTAGAATTTTTGTATTGAATTTTGGGGGTTATAATTTTAATTTATGCGAGTAAGTTTTACTTAACTGTTTGATCCTTTATAATTATGTAAGTAATGATGACTATCTTAAATCTATCTAAAATATTATATAATTTAATCTCAATTAATTAAATTATATTTCATCAGAAATCACATAATATTGTTATTAAATTCAATTGATTAAATTATTAAATTTTGTTATTAAAATCAATTGATTAAATCACATAATATTTGTAATGAGAGAATATCATATTATTTTAATATTTATGTTACAAAATTTTAGAGTGATAATACAATATATTTTGAATTGTTTTGAGAAGTTAATTAATTAACTTTTGACTTTGTTTGATTTTCTTAAAAAAATATATATAAAAAAATCGAAAGATAACATCACCTACAATAGATTAAAAAATTAATTTTTAACTTTTAGTGAAATACTAAAAGAGAGCATCTACACCAACCTCTTCAAAATTTTAGTCAAATTAAAGTTATTTTATTATTTTAGCTAATTATCTGCATCTCCAAGGGAATAATTAAACAAAACTTGTTAGGCATTTTAGCAAATGTAAGTCTAATTTTGAGCTCCAATGGGCTAACTACTTTACCATCTTATTTTTTTGGTGGCTACAATTGAAGAGCCCCAAAGGCTCTCCAAACAATTATGTATGTATATATTTTAGATTTTTGTATATTTATGTTTTGGATTTGGGATTTTATATATTATATATATATATATATATATGTATGTGTGTGTGTATGTAGCAATTTTATATGTTCTTTCAATTCTGTTTGATGAATTACGGAATAACTTATTTTGTATTTTTTTTCTCCTCATTCTACAGGTTTTGTATGTTTGTATGGGCAAATTTATTATATTGCAAATTTATGTTAGTAAAATATCAACAATTAGTATTTTTTATTTAAAAAATTAATTAAGTTAGTTTAAATGATTAGCTAAAATAAAAAGCGTGGTTGGAGAACACAATGGCTAAAGTAATTAGGTAAAATAAAGAGTGTACTTTTTTTGTACTTTAGCTAGTGAAAAGTAGAGAGTGTGGTTGGAGTTACACCTACTGCATCAAACTCTCTATTCTAACTTATTCTTATTAAAATATTATTTTCTTATTGTGTTTGTTAGTCTTTTTTTTTTTTATTTAATTGATAAGTTACCAGCCAAACAATTCTTAAAAAAAAAAAAATTTGTCGTTGGCTGGTTGACTAGCCGGATGTCTGACCAGACTTCCGGGCGGATATTTGATATACTAATTTAGCAATGAACAATACCTCGCTTGTTGTAGCGTGATACTGTAACAAACATAAATTTTGACGATCTGTAAGACCATCTCCAACGGTGAACCAAATCCAGCATCAAATTCAAATTTTGATGAAAAACTTACTTTTTCATGCTCCAACCGTTGCACCAAAGTGATATCAAACTGAGAATTTAGCAAAAAAAACATCAAACTGATACCAAGACACAGATTTTACCAAATCACTGTTACTGACCGTTGGAAAAGCTACACCGGTCAACCACCCGGTTGCCCGGCCGGTTGACCAACCGGTTAACCGGTTCCCTTTCAAATAACTAGGTTCAAACAGGTCAAAAGGTTCAAACAAATTTAAAAAAAAAAAATTAAATCTTACCGGTCGACTGGCCGGTTGACCAACCGGGCGACCTGAGGCTGAATCAGAGAAGGAGCTTGAAGTCTTGCACTATATTCATTCCATTTCCTTGCAAGCAGGGCCCACAAAGAACAAAGAACATCATTCACTGTTCTTGCACTATATTCATTCAATACTAGTCTTGCACCTGAGTATCAATGGCGACAAGGGTGTGTGGAGGGACGTCGAGGAGGAGAAGAAATGGTGATTCAAAATAAAATAAAATAATGGCCTTATCGGTTGACCAACCGGTCGACCCTCACCTTTTGATGCTCACCGATGGAGCAAGTGATATCAAATTGGGAAAATAGTGATTTTTTTACTCAAATTTGGTGAAAAGTTTGGTGAACCGTTGGAGATGCTCTAAGTGAGTTTGATGGAACTAGTTTTTTAAAGTTTGTTAGCTAAAAAATTGTTGGGTATACCTCCTTATTGGAGTGTGGGACCCAATTGATTTTGAAAAAAGAATTTTAATTTGGTTTGGTTTAGGTATAATATATTTTTATATATTATATCTAATTTTGTGGAAATCCAATTCAGTTTGGAAACAATAAAGGTTTTGATAAAAAACCCTAGATTCACAATACATATTTTTGGTATTGGTTTTTCCTAAGAAAAAAGTGTGCAACTACCATACTAGTACATTGGTTCGGTAACAGTGCCAAAGATTTACAATTGGTGAAGATTTGTCAAGATGCTTGATTTGTTCATGCTTATGTTGCCTCTGTTTTGAAGTTGATTTGGTTCGTTATTTTAGGTCTTCTACAAATTTGTTTCTGAAAATTTTGGTTCATCTATTTTGGTGACGTCTTTCCTCTTGTTTATTTGTGATTATTTGGAATTTACCTACGGGTGGTTTGTGAGACCATTCGTGTCTCGTTTGTAATCGTTTGGAAAATTATTTGGTTGATAGTAGAATTGGATTTCGATCCCGTGGACGTACCTCACATTGAGGGAACCACGTAAAAATTCTTGTATTGCTTTTGATTTAATTTTTCCGCATTAGTTTTATTCCCATTGATTGATTTACTTGTAGGGAATTACATATTTTTCCTAACAACTGGTATTAGAGCTTACGGTTTATTTGGGTTTCTTTATTTGTGTAAATCAATGGAGGGAAATGTGGGTCGCATGTCTAGCTTCAATGGAAGCAATTGGGTAACTTGGAAAACTAAAATGAGGACCTATTATTTTGTAAAGATTTGCATGGGCCTATTGAGAGTGATAGTAGCAAATCTGATAATATGAAAGATGATGAGTGGAAAAGGCTTAATCGAAAAGTCGTTGGTGTTATCTATCAATGGATTGATGATAGTGTGTTTCATCATGTTGTTACTGAAACTTCAGCACATGATTTTTGAAAAAAATTAGAAGGTCTTTATGATAGGAAATCAGCCACAAATAAAGCCTTTCTGTTTCTTAAGTTGGTTAATTTAAAATATAAAGATGACAGCCCTATTTCGGAACATCTGAATGAAATAAAGAGTATTGTTAACCAACTTGCTTCTATGAAAATTATTTTTGATGATGAGTTGCAGGCTTTGATGCTACTTAGTTCTTTGCCCGAAAGTTGGGAGACTTTAGTTGTGACCGTTCGTAATTCGGCGCCCGATGGAGTTGTCACAATGGGCCAAGTCACTAGTAGCCTGTTGAATGAAGAAACTAGAAGAAAATCAGCGGGTTCCTCTCATTCAGAAGCATTTGTTGTGAGAGGCCGAAGTAAAACAAGGGGGAGGAGTAAGACTCCTCATGGTCGTGATCAAAGCCGTGACAAATCAAAAGATGGTTCTTTTTCAAAGAAAGACATTGAGTGCTATGATTGCCATGAGAAAGGGTACATGAAGCGAGAATGCCGAAAGCTTAAGAACAAGGAGAAAAGGCGTGACAAAAGTGTGGATAAGAAGCAAGAAGACACAACAGTAGTCACTACCGATGATCTCATGGTCGTTTGTGAAGATGATTGTATCAATTTTGTGGGTCAAGAGAGCAATTGGGTGATTGATTCTGGTGTTTCTTTTCATGTGACTTCTCGAGTTGATTTCTTCACTACCTACACCGAAGGAGATTATGGTTCTATTCGAATGGGTAATGAAGGTTTATCCAAGATTATTGGCATGGGTGATATTTGCTTGGAAACAAATTTGGGCTGCAAGTTGTTGTTTAAAGATGTGAGGCATGTTCTCGACATTCGCCTCAATTTAAGCTCTACTAGGAAGCTAGATGATGAAGGCTTCAACAACAAATTTGGTGATGGAATATAGAAGCTCACAAAGGGTTCTTTGGTGGTGGCTAAGTGCAAGAAGACTCATACACTTTATTCGATGTAAGGAAAAATTTGTAAATGTGTTGTCAATGCACTTGAAGATGATACTTGTATTGAATTGTGGCACAAGCGGCTTGGCCATAAAAGTGAAAAGGGGCTGCAAGTTTTGTTCAAGAAAGAGCTTCTACCCGGTTTGAAAGGTACATATCTTAAAACTTGTGTTCATTGTTTGGCGGGTAAACAACATAGAGTTTCTTTTCATAAAAATGTTGCTTCTAGAAAAGAAAATATTTTGGAGTTGATTCATTCGAATGTTTGTGGTCCTTTAAAAGTTAAAATACATAGTGGTGCTCTTTATTTTGTTACTTTCATTGATGATTATTCAAGGAAAGTTTGGGCTTTTCTACTAAAAACTAAAGATCAAGTTCTAGAAGTATTTAAGAATTTTCAAGCCATGGTTGAAAGAGAAACATGACAGAAATTGAAGTGCATCCGATCAGACAATGGTGGTGAATACATTGGGCCATTTGATGAGTATTGTCGCAGCCAAGGTAATCGGCACCAAAAGACAGTTAAGAAGACTCCTCAACAAAATGGCGTTGCCAAGAGGATGAACCGCACCATTGTGGAAAGAACAAGGTGTTTGCTTTCACAAGCTAAATTGCCAAGATCCTTTTGAGATGAGGCATTGAAGACAACAGTTGACGTGATCAATTTGTCTTATTCCTATCCTTTGAATGGTGATATTTCAAAAAGAGTTTGGACCAGCAAACGCCTTGTTCATGCTCTCGGATTTCGATAGTGGAATCGGATTTCGATCCCGTGGACGTACCTCACATTGAGGGAACCACGTAAAAATTCTTGTGTTACTTTTGATTTAATTTTTCCGCATTAATTTTTATTCCCATTAATTGATTTACTTGTGGGAAATCACATATTTTTCCTAACAAAAATAATTTTGAAGAGCTTGAAAAGAATGCTCTAATAGCCTTTGTATTAATTAGTGTAGAATTGGTGAGCATCCGTAGAAAGCAAATCCACGTGGGTTCCCTCTAACCTTTTCTCTTTTATCTCCATCAATCTTTCCTTTCTCTTTCTTTTTCATTTGTTTTTCTTGGGAAGAAATTTTGTGAGAACCCGAGTATAAAAATTAAGTAAATAATTAAATAATAATATTACAATCTCAAATATTTTGGTGGTGAATTCTAAGGTACAAATTAAATATTATTGGAGGATCTTTTAATTAATTTTAAACTTAGAATAAATTTGTGGTGAAAGCATTTAATTTAGAGGCAAGATTTATTTATTTATTTTTTTTAAAAAAAAATATTGAGGGCAAGTTAGTAAGTATATTTTGTTATAATAATAGTTATATTTTATTTAATTAATGTGTTAGAAAATAAAGTAATATAAAGATAATATTTTAGGGCCTTTTTGTGTAGATACATATGTAACCCTAGGTGGCCTCATACTATTCATAACAGCAGCAGGAGCCACCACGGGAGAGAGAGAAAGGTTGAGAGAAAAGAAGGGTTGCAAACAAGGAGGAATTTTTGGGTGTGGTGGGTCTTTATCTTTCTTCTTCCTTTTGGTTTTGTTTTTATCCTTATTCCATTATTATTTTATTCATTCATGGAGGTTGTAGCTTTATATATTTTGTATATATATATACTGTTAAGAAATTTGAGGAGTTAAATTCATGTATAAAGAATGGGTATTATTCTTAGTTAAAAAATTCTGCGCATAATCATGAACTTTAAAAATCAAGAAACCATATCAAACGGATGAATTTTGAACTGAAATTTTTATAGTAGATTAATTATATATTGAATTGCATATCTGAATTTTTTCATAATTTTTGGGAGTCAAATCCATATAAATTGAGGTATTCAAATCTGTCCACGAAACCAGTCCGAAACAATAAATTCGGGAGTGTTGTTCTCTTTGGGTATAAATTCAAAAATTATTAAATTAGTGTCATTAGAACCGGTTACGAGTCTAGTTTCGTAGGTTTTTGGCCTTGCATTGATTGCTCGTGTATATTAAGAGAACCGTCAATTTCTTTAAAGTGCTGCAGAAAACAACCTGTTTGGATATAATAAATTGTAGATAATTATTTTGATAAGCAAATCAAGTGAAACTAATTGGGTTTGAAACTTAGGATATATTAGATCATATCTGGAGGTTATTGGAATTTTTCGAATAGCGTGGAGTGGGTTTTGTAATTTTGAAAGTTAGCAAATAGGTTGGGAAGGCTTGTTTGAAAACTCTGTTTTATCTTAAAGTCACTTTAGTTAAGTTTCGATCAGAACCTATGTCTTGGGTGGCTTTAGACCGTGAAGAACATGAACTTAGGTAATATTTAAGAGTAACGGTGAGTTGGGTTGAGCCGTGTTAGTGTGCTTTAGTTTGGGGTTACTTAGTTCGTATTCTTTAATATTTTTAAATTAGTAGTGACGTGTAGTTTTCATATTGGTTCAGGGCACTAGTTGGACTTTCATACTCTATTCGAGGATTATATTATTTCGTTTCCAGGTGAGAAGTTCCATGCTACGTATTTTTATAAATGTTCCCCTACCTTGAACTGTTGGAAAATTAAATTATTGTTTTAAGACTAAACTGTTTTGCTAAATTATTTATATTATCAATGGAATCAAATTATTCCTAAAACATGTGTGAACTTGGCATACTGTAAACTATTTGTTTTGGTCTCATGTTTATAATGATGAACTACCATGTTTTGCGAACTGATGTGTATTGATTATTGGGACCATGCGTGCATTTAGTCCAGGGAAATTATTCCACTGTGTGTGGTGACTCTGGCCACTAGGGAACAGATTCGGGTTGGGCCGTGATGACTCTAGTCCTCAACGATTGTAAGGAAAAGACCTTTAAAAACAACTAGGTGACCTTCAATCGGATCGTCTTTGAGAAAAGGCCCAGGTGCCACCCTGAGGATGACTCTTAGTTCGGTATTGGATCCAACGGGGCTTATAGCCTTGAGAACTGTGTGGCATATCATTTATTTTTCTTGGGACCCAGAAAATTATTGGTGTTCATGTTATAATCTGTTTTAAGTAGCAAATGTCGTTTATCATGTTCTTGCGAGACATGAGTATTTTAAGTGTTGAACTGTGGGACCTTCTTTTTTAAACAGATTGTATTTACCAAACTATATGCCAATCTAGTTTCTGTGATATATATATCTTATTTTGGAATTGAGCCATGTTTTCAAAACTGTATTTACTATTCATGTTGCTACCCACTGAGCCATCAGCTGACTTGGTTGTTATCATTTCCAGGTATTAGAAGGACTTAGGGTGGACTCATGGCGTAGTTGAGACTCGATTGCGTGGACCTCTAGGACATTCATTTATTTTAGAGTGTTATGTCAAGTTTGTGCATATTTCTTTGAATTAGGATTATTTTAATATGTGGGTTGTTTATATCCCATAAGTTTGGATGGTATTGATTATGGTTGGTTTGCCGTTTATACTTGTGGCTTTTCACTGGATTGAGGTTGGTTATTTATTGCTGGACTTTTGTATAGTTGTTCAATGTGATTGTGGTTTGTGTTTAGGCTTACGTGTGCCTTGGGCTAAGCCCCTGTGGGCCACGGCCGGTCATACCTGGGTTTGGGGTGTGACAGATTTCCCCTGTCTCTCTATCCATCTCTCAAATTCCACCATTATTGCTCAAGCTTTGAGGTTAGAATGGGAAGTGACTTTGCAAAACTCTTTGAAAGAAAACTCACAAAAAAAAGGTACCAATACGGTATAGATAATATTGGAATAAATTACAAATATACTAGCTGATGTTTGATTAAAATATGAATCGTCTCCTATAATTTTAGAAATTACATTCTAACTTTTGAGATTTCTAATTTCATAACAAATCCCCTTTTATTAATAAATTATCAAGTCAATTAACATTTTTAATGATGTTAAAAATATGTTTCAATTAATAATTTAGGTAATTTTATTATTGTATAGGAGAACAATTATGAATTTAATTTTTTCAGTTAATTCTGTTAAATAAAAAATTATGACAAGGGAATATTTGTAATTTTTCAAGTCATAGGGAATAATCTGTATTTTAAAAAAATCTCAGAAAGTATATTTGTAATTTACCCATAATATTAAGATCAAAATATAATCTTAGTTTATACGTATTATATTAAAATAAGTGGGGTGTGTAGCATTTCTTTATAAAGACACTAAAAAAAAATAAAAAAATATTATTTTTTTTAAAGAACTAATAATTTTATTTATATCACACTCTACAAAACTCAATTAAAAATAATAACTCTCCTTAGCCTTAATATAAATTAAGAAATAAACATACAAAATTTATAATGTTCACCAAAAAAAAAAAAAAAAAAAAAAACAGTCCTGTATTTATTTCACCAATAAAAAAATTATCCTCCAGATAATATTATTTTAATTTGAAGGTGATAATTCTAAGTAACTCTTTTGTCTCAATAAATTGCGGGGTATCTTTGAAAGTCTCGTATGATGACTTTTCTATTGCATGCTTGTATTGCCCTCCCCATAAAAGAAAAGCCATATATCATTTATAATTTTTAAGTGTGTTCAAATTGAATAGATCTGAAAAGTAGAAAGTATTTATTAAAATATTGAAAAAAAGTTCACTAAAAAATAATAAAATACAGATTAAAAATTTTAAAAATTATTTTGAAAACTCTAAAACTAAATAAGTTTTGAATTTTAAATTGTACAAATTA
Source organism: Camellia lanceoleosa (assembly GCA_025200525.1). NCBI lineage: Eukaryota > Viridiplantae > Streptophyta > Magnoliopsida > Ericales > Theaceae > Camellia > Camellia lanceoleosa. The sequence continues at coordinate 24,506,184 of CM045762.1, read as the reverse complement.
ATTTTAAAATATATAACCAAACTCTAATTATAAAATTCATTTGAAAATCCAAACTAAGCAGACCATCTGTTTATATTTTAACCTCAATTTTATTTTATTTTATTATTATTTTTATAGTAAATTAGATAAATTACATTTTAACCTATAACAAAAATAATATTTCTTTATATTTTTTTAATATTTGTATTAAAAAATGTTACACACTTCATAAATTCTATCATTATACATATAAATTTCAACCGTATTTTAATTCTAACAATATTTATATCATATTTTTAAGCACGAACATATACTGTAACGCCTTCAAAATGAATGCATAAATATCACATTCATAATACCCACAGACGTAGGTGTAGACACTCCATATTTGACCGACCTTAAGACTCAAACGTCATCGATTGAGCGCTCGATGATTGTGTATGTTGTGCTCGTTTCGAGTTTTCGGAGTTTTCGGCCGAGTGCCTTGCTTCCGGGCCTCTGAACTCTTTGTGTTTTTGGCTCGATTTGTGGACCAAGCCTTGTTTCCCTTGCCAAGAGACTAGTTTCTGATTTTCGGAGCCTTCGGCCGCGCGTCTTGTCTCGGGATCGCTTAATATTTTCCTTTTGGCTTCGTTTTTGAACCATGCCTTGTTGCCCTTGCCTAGAGGGACCCTGTGGTTTTGTAGACCACTTTTTGTAGTCGTAGACTACTTTTCCCTCGTAGACCGCTTTTAGTGCTCGTAGACTAGTTTTCGGGATTCTCAGCTGCGCGCTGTAGACACTCCATTTTTTACCGTCCTCAAGGCTTGGACGTTACCGTTGGAGCACTCGATGATCATCCATGTTTGCATTTGTTCGAGTTCCCAGAGGCCTCAGCTGCGCGCCTTGCCTCAGGATCTCTCAACTCGTTTGTTTTGTGTTTGGTTTTGCACCAAACGCTTGTGCTTTTGCTTTGAGGGGCAGGGAATGGCTTGTTGGCCATCCCCACACCCCACCGGCCTTCCCTTTGCCTCACCGGCCATTCATTGTTGTCACTGGCCATGGTTTCTTGACACCAATGGCCGGTCGGCACTTTATGTGGCTGACCGGCACTTTTTTTTGGCCGGTGACCTCTTTTGCTTGCCGGTATGCACCTTTTGCACCCTTCAGGCATGGTGCATGCCAGCTGTGCCAGCTGGAATGCACCAACACTCTTCCCCGTGCATAGTGTGGTTGTTATGCACCTTTTGCACCTTTTTTGGTCTAGCTTCTTGAGGAAGCTTGGACCTTTGTCTTAGCTTCCTCAAGAAGCTTGCCAGCTGTCCTAGCTTCCTCTAGAAGCCTTGACCTTCTTGCCCCATTTGCCCCTTTCTTATTTAGCTTCTTTGAGAAGCTTCAAGCTTTGGCTTTGCCTATATAAGACGACCTCCTCCTCCTCCATTGTTAGGGTTGAGCAAAAAACCAGAGCTATACACATATATATCTGATATATATCATCCTCTCTCTCTATATCTCCCTCTCTCTCTTCATTTTGTGTGTGTTTGAGGGCCTAAAGTGTGTGTTTGTTCTTAGTTTTGCACTAAAACACATAGCATTACACCTTACTTCGACTTTGAGAGACATTGAGGGTTTGTTCTTGAGATTTTGGACTGATTTTGGTCAGAAGAGAGTGGCTGGACCTACTGTTCTTGAAGTGTTCTTCAAAGGTAACACTTTTGCTTTATTTTCCCCAATCTTGCATTAGCTTTTGACCTGTCTTTCATGCTGATTTAAGCTTTGTGTATAACTGAAAAAAGTCTTGTTTTTAGCTGCTTTTTAAGTTTGTTCAAGAACTCTTTTGTGTTTGGGGTTGTCTACCCCCTCTTAGGCCTTGTTTGGCCTCATTTTTGTACATTTTTGGTGAGCTCCGGGACCACCTTGTTTGGGCCTCCTCACCACTGAAATCTTGAGGGATTTCAGTGGTGAGGATGGTGTCTTAAGGTCTTAAGAAGGAGAGGGCCATCCCCTCTCCTTATTGTCTTGATTACTTGCATTTTTGGCCTTACAAAGGGGCCTATATTTGCATACTTCTTGAGCTCGGTTCAAGCATTTTTCAGTGGGTTTTAGGACCTCCATAACCCATTTCCAGAGTTAGTTTTTCCATGTTAAGTGTCCTTGTTGCATGTGCTAAGTAACCCCTTGTATGGCCCTCTAAAGAAGCTCATCATTTTTGCATGCATTGGCTGCATTTCAATGGTTATTTGGGCATATTTTGACATGATTTGTTCACTGATTTTGGCTGGTTTGGTTGAGATTTCATGTGCATCATATAGTTGTAATACAACTCATGCTTACTAGCCAATTTTGCATGTTGCCTTAGCTCTTCATGTGAACACTTTTTGGCCATACTTTGAACTAGAAATGTTCATGTTTTGGGACTTCCTTGGTTCTGTCTTTGTGCTTCATAGTCAAATAATGCATGCTTTGTATAGCTATAAGTCAATACATGTGCCTAACTTTGAGTTTCGAGGCTCATCTCATGCATTGGGTGCCATATTTCCATGTTTCGGGACCATTTAGCATCATGTTGCAGTGCTGAAATTACATGTTTGTATGCCACCTTGCATCCCTTGCCATGCCTTGGTAGAGTGGCATTTGATACCTTAGGTTCAGTCCTCGGTTTGCGTGCATGTGTGCACACATTTCGATTGTCTCATTTTCATCTAATGGCCACTGATTTTGGCATGCTTGCGAGCTATTCATGTTAGTTTAAGTCCATCATCACATGTTGTTGCATGCCATGTTTGCTTACATGTTTAGGTTGCGCGCCTAGTATACATTGCTCATTCGCATGTTCATGTTGCATACTTAGCCTTCATGCCTAGGTTGCATTTCATTGAGCATGCATCCCTTGCCTCTTGATCAAACATGATAGGGGTTGGGGCCCTTTGGTGTGTTTTGCGCTTGCATTTCATTTGATATCGAAGTTGCACACTTGGCTTTTGGGCCATCATGCATTGAAATGTGTGATTGATGGCCCGAGGGTCGAGGGCCACATTCCCTTGAGTCCATTACATGATAGAGAGTGTGTTCGTGCATACATTTGCTTGAAAATTCCATACCATACACTGCTTGCCCTCTGTTGCTGTCAACTACAAGTTTCAGCAGGAATAATTGGCCGGTTGGCAGTGTTTAGTGCCAGCCAGCAAAACATGTTTAGCCGATAGCACAAGTTTTGGCTGATAGTACCATTCCCATGGCCAGTGGAGTTTTGTTCTGGCCGGTGACAATCTGGAGCACTCAGGGAGTGATTCAAAGCAGGTCTGGAAATTTGTGTGACCCTCAGAGGGGCAGGGCAGTGTGAACAGAGGCAACAGTGCTATGACAGCGAGTTTCCGGGCGAGACGAGTCAAACATGCATCATTCACGCATTCCAAGGCAGGGCTGCGGCCACCTTCTTTCTATATTTACGTTGTTAATTAAATTAGAAGTTTTGTAATAATTAATTAGCTAGGATAGCTGATTCATTATTCGGACTGTATTATTCTTTTGATCCCTCCGAGTGAGGGCGTATTTGTAATAAGCGTGTGTGAGTGTGTGCATGTTTTCTAGTCCCACGTCTTTCTTCCCTTTCATTTACCCGCTTATGATGGTTAGATTAGGACATATTTAAATTAGCATACCTTATGTTATGCATGCGTGCATCATTCATCTGTATTGCATGCACCGGGCTCGGCGCATCACGCTAACTGTATTGTATTTCAATTCCAAATTGAATACGTGTTATTTGTTGCATTTCACATGCCATGTTTAGGATAGCCGAGCCTGTCTAGATTGCATCTTCGCATGTGTTGCATTAGCCATTTTAAACATGAACTAGGATCATGCATATGATTACTAACTAGTTTCTGTTTTGGCTTGGAGTACTAGGTAAGTTTTTATGCTTTAGCATGCCACATGTGTGTAAATGTTGTCACGATAGCATAATTACCATGAGGCTAGCTGCTTATGTGACATAACTGCCTGAATGCATGTGGGTGGAGGTTAGGTTACTTAAATTGGAGCAATGCATTGAATGCAAAGTTTTAAGCCCACTTGAGGGTGGCAAAATTCATGTCTTAGCCTACTTGCAGGTAGCACCATCAAACCATTTTCAAAATAAACAAACATGAAATCTTTTGTTCCAAATTAGGCGATCTAGTCTATACTTGTTTGCTGTGCGCATAACATAGTAATTCTAGGCTAATAACCAGAACAAGAACACATAATGTTTTCAAAATTGGATATCACAGTTAGTAGAGGCCGATCTTCGGATCGGGCGAGAGGGGGTGCTCATAGCTGACCTTCCCCAATCGTACCCAAGTTCCCGAGCCGAGGCAACTTTGGTGACGACGGACACGTGGCCTTTGGCACCAAGTCAAGGTTTCCTAAATTCCCGCATAAAAAATATTTAGGTGGCGACTCTGTATCTGGCAAAGTAGTCCATGTTTGGCACTTCTTTCAAAAATCTGTTTTCTCAAAACGATTTGCCAGATTTGGACTCTTTGGCTCAGATTAAGAACCGTGACAATTTGAGTCCGAACTGTAGTAGACCCACAAAATGAACAGAACGGGGAGTCATCCTCCCGGGACGTTCGGGGACGTCTACACGCGCCTTGCCTCCCGGACTCTTGTCTTGCATCCTTTTTGGTTTGTTTTTGGTACAAACCTTGTTTTCCTTGCTTGGAGGGTGGAATAAGGGTGGGAGACCAGTTCTTCCCCTTGGAGACCACTTTTCCTATCTGCCAGCCAGTTTTCTGGTTGGCCAACTAGTTTTCTTGGTCTTTGGACCACCAATAATGGTCGGCCACCACGCCATTGCCTTGCTTTCAATGTGCAGACCACCTTCTCCCCACTGTCGACCACTTTCTTCCCTGGCAGACCATTTGAGGTGGTCAGCCGACCAGTGGAAGTAGCTGGTTGACCACTTCAAGTGGTCGACAACTTTCCTTCACCTTTCTGGAGATCTTTTCTAGCCAGCTATAACAGTAGGAGGGCACAGAAACCATCCGCCATTGTATGGAGGGATGGCTTTAGACCTTAAGCTTGTTCAACAAGCTTAACCTTTGGTTCTCTATAAAAGAGAACCTCCCCCCTCTTGCTTTAGGCTCAGATTTTTGCTTAGAAGATATACATATCATCTATCTCTATAATCCTCCATTTTCTCTCTTGTTTTGTGCCTTAAAGTGACTATTCTTCACACTTTTGCACACAAACACATAGTGAAACACCATACTCTTGGAGTTGAGGCACTTTGAGGTTGGTTTTGGAGTTTTTGGACTGGTTTGAGCTCAGAAAAGCTGCTGGAGTTGTAGCTTTGAAGTGGTTCTACAAGGGTGAGTCAACTAGCCCTTTAAAGCTTTATTTTGATTAAGCTTTTGGACCTATTTGCATGCTTATTTTGGCTTGACTTTCTACTACAAAAAAGTTCTGATTTTACATGCTTATAATGTTTGTTTAAGGCCTTGTTGGTGTTGGGGGTGGTCTACCCATTCTTGTGCCTTGTTTAGCCTTGTTTTTGTGCTATCCTTTAAAGCTATTGGGACCACCTCCTTTTGGCCTTCTCACCACTAAAACTTAGAGGAATTTCAGTGGTAGAAATGGTGTTTTGAGGTCCCAAATAGGAGAGGGTTATCCTCTCTCCTTGTGTCTTGAATGCTTGCCTTATTAGCCTCATGTTTGAGCATGTTTGTTAAGCTTGTGTTGGCTCCATCTTAGCATGTATTTGGGGTTATTTTGACATGGAATACCACTGTTTTGACTTGGTTTTGTCATCCCTTGTATGCTTTATACACTTGTAGTGTAAATTTTGCAAACTAGTCTTACATGCCTCATGAAGTAGCAAGTCCTTTTAGCATGTTTTGAGTCCATCTCAATAGGTTTTTGGTGTTGTTTTAGCATGCCATGACTCTGTTTTGGGTTGGTTTGATAGCCCCTTGCATGCTCCTTGCACTTGTAGTGCAATTCCATTTACTAGCCTAATGTGTATCATGCTCTAGACCATCATTCTAGCATGATTTTGGCTTAACTCCAGCAAGATTTTGTTCATGTTTTACCATGTTTAAGGTCTGATTTAAAATATGTTGTTTTGGCCATGCATGCATTTCTTTGTATAGCCATAGTGCATTCTAACTTGTTAACTTTGTGTATCAAGTCCAATAGCATGCATTGCTTGGACTATTTTCATGATTTGGCATCATTTGTTATGAGATTTCAGTGCATGCTTCATGTTCATGCACTCACATTTGTCACTCTTTCCATGCTTTGGAAGGTAAGTTCTTTATGACTTAAGCATGAACCATTGTGTATGCCTTCATGCCTAAGCTTGCGAGCTATCATTTCAGTGTGTTTTTGGGGTTATTTTGCCATGATATAACTCTGATTTTTGTTGGCGAAGCCATCTCATGCTTGGTCTTAGTAGGTGTAGTGTAATCCTCCCTATTGGCCTTGCATATTCCATGTTTCATGCTCACTATGCTAGCTTATTTTGGCTTCCTTCCATACATGTTTTAGTATCATTTTGACATGTTCTAAGACTATTTCGGATTGTACTTGCCATATGCTTCATGTTTTGCATATTTATAGTGCAAGTGCTTATGCTAGTTTCAAGTTTTGAATTCCATAGCATGCTCCATTTGTAACATGTGTATGATTTGGCATCATTTAACATGATATTTCAGAACATATAGCATTGCCATGTTCCCATTTCTTTCACCCTTTGAGTGCCTCTAAGGGTTGTGCATTGTTGCCTTGTTTTTGGCCTAGTGTGTATGCATGCATGCCTAGGCCTTTGAGCCCCCATCTTAGCATGTTTTGGTCCTTTTCTTGACCTATTGGAGCTCTGTCCATGGTTGATTTATCCATTTGTGCCATGTATTGCATGTTTCTAAAGTAGTCCTCTTTGCTAGCTTTAATGCTTAAGGACTCTTGCATGCCTTGCTTGTATTGTTTGAATGATTTGGCATCATTTCTTACTTAATTTCAGAGCATATAGTGTTGTTACACTTCCGCATTTGTCACTTCTTGAGCACTCTTGAGAGTTGTGCTGTTAGGCCTAGTTGATGGGCCAATGCATGTGCATGCATTTCTCTTGCTTTCATGCCATCTTTCGTAGCATTATGGCCACTGTTGTGGCATGACTGGGGTCCGTCCATATTCAGTTTAAGTCCATTGAGCATGTTTGTTCGCATGCTTGTTGTTTGCTTTGTGTTGAAATGCTCATGCTATTAGCATTGTTAGGTTGCTTATGTTGCATTTGCATTGTGTATGCATGCCATTAGCATTGATAGGTTGCTCATGTTGCATTGTATTGTGTATGCATGCATTACATTGTGTTTAACATGCTTGAGTTGCATTGCATGTGTTTGGATTGGGTGTTAGTCTAAGCACGAGGAATAAGGGACTTTTCATACTTGACGTGATGAAACGTGCCTCATTTCTCGGTCGCCGACGCTCTTGATCAAGCATGATAGAGTTTAAGGCCTTTATGTGTTATGTGTGCATTAATTTACATTGATTTGTGCAATCTTGCCTCTTTGGCCATCATGCATCGAGATGCGCGATTAGTGGCCCAAGGGTCGAGAACCGCACTCCCTTGAGCTTACGAAATGATAGGGAGGGTGGTTGCACACACATACATTGCAAATACATTGCCATGTGCCTTCTTGTTCTCTGTTGCAACAAATTGGAGAAGTCGTAAACTTCGGTCACCGACCAGGAAAAACTGGGCCGACCACTTTTTTCCGTCAGAGTACGTAAGTGGTCGGCAGGTGGTTGACATGACCAATAACTGGTCGGCAATGCTCCTAGAGGTTCCCATGGTGGAGTAAATACTATTTGGAGCTTTATGCAATGTTCTGAGGTCAAATGAAAATAAAGGCAAGTTGGGGCATCGCGATGGATTTCCGAACGAAGCGACCGAGCATGCATACACTTCTTGCCTCGAGGCCCCTGTTTTGTTGCTTTCCTTAGCTAGCTTATGCTTTGGTTCTGTAATTAAGTAGTCAATGCACTTAGCTGCTCATTTGTATTTAATTAGATAGTTAGTTAACTTGTTGGTTAATTAGCTTTGTTTTGTACCTAATTAGTTAGCTTGTTAGTTAATTAATTTTGTGATGTAATAATTAGTTTAATTAGCTTAGATTAGCTAGTTAGCTTATTATTCGGACCCTCCGTCGAGAGGACATAACTATTGTAATAAGCGTGCGTGTGTGTGATGCATGTCTTCCAACCCCCATTTCTTTCTATTTTTTACTTACCTGCTTTTAGTGGATAGTTTTAGGGCATATTTCAATTAGCATACTTATGTTTGCATGTTTGCATTCATTCATCTGTATTGCATGCACTGGGCTCGGTGCATCATACAAACTGCATTGTATTCCAAATACACTTTCTTGAATACGTGTTCAACAGCATGTTATTGAGTTGCATTCACATGACATCTTAGAATAGTTGAGTCTATATTAGTTGCATTTTCGCATGTGTTGCATTAGCCATCTTAACATGAACTAGGATCATGCATTGATTTCTAACTAGCTTTCTTTCTTTGGCTCGGAGTACACTGTGAGTGTTTATGTTTTAGCATCTTGCATGTGTGTAAGTGTTAACATGATAGCATGCTTGCCATGAGGCTAACTGCTTAAGTGTTTAACTGCATGAATGCCTGTGGATAAAGGTTGGATTACTTGAATTGGAACAATTCATTGAAATGCGCATTTTAAGCCCACTTGAGGGTGGCAAATCCACGACTTAGCCTACTTGCGAGTAGCAAATCTAAACCGTTTTCAAACAAACGAACATGAAATGTTTTGTTCCAACTTAGGCGATCTAGTCTATACTTGTATGCTGTGTGCATCACATAGTAATTATAGGTTAATAACCAGAATAAGAACGCATGTGTTTTCAAAAATAACATATCATGTTAGTAAAGGCCGATCTCTAATCGGGCGAGCGGGGGTGCTCATTGCATAACCTTCCCCTCTCGTACCCAAGTTCCCGAGCCAAGGCAACTTTGGTGATGACAGACACGTGGCCTTAGGCACGAGTCAGGGTTTCCTAAATTTCCCAAAAACAAAATATTTAGGTGGCGACTCTGTATCTGGCAAAGCAGTCCATGTTTGGCACTTTTTTATTAAAATCGATTTTCCAAAACGATTTGTTGGATTTGGACTCTTTGGTGATTTATGAGTCTTGCATTGCACTTTGCGAGTTTAGATTCAGAACCACGACATGAGTCCGAACTTTAGTAGCTAAGAACAAAATGATTCACGCCCTCGCGCGCGGAGCGGGAGTTCTCCGGGCGGTCTATAGTTTCTGGAAACTCTACTGGGGATTTAGAGAACTTGACTCGAACTCATGATATCTTGTTTTGTTTACACTTATGTGTTTCTTTGCATTGCATTTGCATTGGTGCACCTAAGACACCGTATTCGCCGTCTACTATTCCTGAACGGTTTGTCGGAGGCCGCGTGCCATAAGGTTGACCGGTTATGGGCTCTGCCATGATGGGAACATGAACCTCAGTTGTTACCGAGGCACCCTTTTTTGACCATTCGACCTAGTGCATATCGGAAACTGTAGTGACTATTCCAAATTAGGACAGGTTGCTTACCCGATTGTAGGTTGTTTGAAACCGCTGTGTGCATTGTGAAACCCTAGCTCCTGACAAGATAGGACAGGGAAACCCTACCCCAACATAGGGGTGTTTTGGCTCTCATTTGCTTGCTCTGTGCTTTTAAAGTGTGCCTCTACAGGAATGCATGTATCAGTTTGCAAGTCTAGGTATCAGGCCTGCGGGCATCAGTATATTTGGGGAATCAGTTTTACCTGAGGGTTTCAGATTTGAGGCAGTGATTTGGGAACAGTGATCCGTGTTTGAGAACAGTGTATTCAACTTACAAATGCCAACTGTGTGTTGTCTTTATTTAAGCCGTTATGCTGTCCATTTTTCTGGTTGTATGTTTCCTTATTATGCTTTATTTATCTTTTTGCAAGGTAGTTTAGCACAATTGAATCTGACCAGGCAAATATTCCCCAAGCACTCTGGGTTAGAGGTCGAAGACTTCATCGATCCGCGGATCTGACAGATGGACAACTAGTGTTCCACTCATTACCCCCGGTTATTAGACGAAGGTCAGTTAGGCGCAGTGCATCAGTACAGCGATTACCAGATCAGTGGTCCTTCCCGTCAGTGAGTAGTCAAACTGAGGCTTCCGAGTCTACCACAAAGAGAGATATACCCGCTGTTCAGTTAGATCAGTACATTATGGTAGATATGGAAGAGATGATGCGTCAGCTCCAGGAAACTATGCAAGCCATGCGTGAGATCTTTGCCAGCGAAGTTACCCGCCCAAAGCCGAGGTTATGGCTCAACAAGTGGTGATTGCTAGACTTGAAAGAATAAAGAATAATCACAAAGAAGCCGGAGCATCGCCGCACCCACCTCCTCCCCCACCTAGAGTTCCAATACTCAGGGAGACTGCAAACGTCCAGGAAAATACGGACGTTCCAACGAGGCCGATTCCGTCCCCAATCCTATCTCAACTGTCTAAGGTACCCACCAACCTAGTGGACACAACGTTTGAGTTTGAGGTGGATCCAACAGCACTGAATGTGAGCAAGCTAGAAAAGCTGTTCAAGAAGTCTCAAGGCGTGAAATCCATTCCGGACATAGAAGATGGATACACCGACTCGGCCGTGATGTTGTCGAACCGGTTTAAGATGCCGCACATAGACCATTTTGATGGGTTTGGAGATCCTATGGTACACTTGCGGCTGTTCTCGAATATCCTAAGGCCGATGGGCCTCTCCAGATTACAGAAGCTTCCCCTTTTCGACTAGACCCTGTCGAGTGTAGCGGCTATTTGGTACGCAAAACTGGAGGACTCTGTTAAGAGAAGCTGGGAGGAGATGGCTGAGGCCTTTATAGCTCAATACTCCTACAATACATAGATCGAGGTCACAACCCGTGATCTTGAGACAACCAGGCAAGAGCCAAAGGAGAGCTTCTCCAATTTTGTGACCCGTTGGAGGGCCAAGGCCTTGATGATGACCATCAGGCCGGTTGTCAAAGACCAAATACGGATTGTTGTGCGCAATCTCCAGCCCAAGCTTATACAAAAGATGATCGTCCTCCCTCTTCCCATCTTTGCGGATTTACACGAGATAGGGGTGCAGATCGAGGGTGCCATGAAACAAGGTCTGATTGACCATAAAAGAGAGCAGCCCAAGAGGGCATTCAACCGCAGTAGGAATGCAGGCACAAGTAGTGCTGCAACTGCCAGAACTTCAGATGTGGGCATGGTCACCACCATCACTCCAAAAACCCTTGCAGCTACACCCTTCACCAGTGTGTCTGGAAGTAGCTCGCAAACAGCTAGATATGCACCTCGAGGCCAGAGAACCTTTACCCCACTATACATGTCTCTATCCAAAGCTTTAGGGGTTTTGATTAAGAAATGGCACTTGAAGCCCTTGGAGCCGCGACCATTACTAGAAAAGCTTCCTTCCTCCTATAACCTTGTGAAATATTGTGCCTATCACCAACAGTATGGTCACGACACTGACTAGTGCTTTAGATTACGTCATGAGATTCAGGATCTCATTGACAACAGGGTGATTGTGCCTTCGGAGAAGCCGAATGTCACAACCAACCCTCTCCCACCACATAACCAAGCTCCACCTCCCAAAGGCATCAACCTGATCCAAACTAGGGTTGTGTCATATGACCCTAGCATATATATCACGCCCTCCCACCTACCCAAGCCGGAGGTGTTCATTTTTGACAGCACTGACTTGTGCATGTTGGACATCTCCCAAACCCAACCTGAACCGGTGGTGGTGACTATCGAAGATAAAATTAGGATGACTGTGGAGGCAGACGGGAATGATGATTCAGAGCCTAAGGGGTCTGTGAGCTTTGTGTACAACCCGAGTGGTTACATCACACCAACAGATTAGCCTAAGCCAATGGTAGAATTGCCAGTGGAGGCAGAGATCAGCGTGGTATGGGAGGATGGACCTAATCAGGGGCTAGATGACCTAGAGAAACTGGAAGAGGATATTGCCAACCTTCAGTTGTTCAACGAACAGGACTCAGGGGACGTGACTGTCAACTGGTTTGATCTGGAAGGGTCAGTGGAAGCTACTGGATGGCTTAGCGATGAGCCAAATATTGTTGAGCAGTTTCAGCCAGAACAGGGTCCATTAGAGACGGGGACATCAGCAGTGTCCGGAATGGCCGAGAATTAGAATGGACCGCCGAAGAGCATCGGTGTTAAGAATTTTGCTAGGGATCAGAGCAGTTTGGGTACAAAAGATGCTGAGTAGCAGGCTGCACTGAAGCAGTTCGAGCAGGAAAAGGTCGAAGATCTTAAAAGAGCTAGAAAGGCCAAAGCCCCTGCTGGGATGGAACGTGCTGTGCGCACAAAAATAGTTGTAACGGAACCGGGCAGGTGTCTGTCGGTTGCCGACGGAATGTGATGGGAAGATGAGGACTTATGTCTTGCCTACACTGACGAAGATTGGGGACAAAGCCAACCGGATGATACCTGGTATATCGGGGAAGTCGACCACATGACCAGGAGTGGGCGGTATTTCAAGCCCCCATACTTTGATCAACCAGAGGCATCCGAAAAGGACAAAGAGGCAGAAAGACAGAAGGAAAAACTGCTCGAGGAGGAGGCTGTGCTGAAACAGCTTAAGAAAATCCAGGCAGACATCTCTATCTGGGGACTACTCATGGCCTCAAGAGTTCATAGACAGGCTGTCCTTTCTGCGATGGACAGGGCCAAGCTATCAATCGATACCACTCCTGAGCAGTTGGTAGGGTTGGTTTTTTCGGGAGAAGCTTCCCCGACGTTGACCTTCACTAACAAGGAATTACCGCCTGAGGGCTCAAACCATAATAAACCTCTCTACATCTCTGTGGAGTGCAGAGAGAAATGGATACCAGTGGTCCTTGTCGACACAGGATCTGCTATCAACGTGTGTCCGTCGAGGACGGCATATGTTATCGGGTTAAAGCTCGCGGATTTTGTGCCTATTGCCCAGGTGATACGGGCATACAATAATACCAACAGAGAGGTGATGGAGACTGTACAGATTCGGACTCAGGTTGGTCCAGGACAACAAGATATTGACTTTTATGCCTTGGATGTCCTGGCCACCTTCAATCTACTCCTAGGGCGGCCGTGGCTATACCAGGTGAAGGCGGTCTCTTCCACCCTCCACCAAATGTTGAAGTACCCCCATGGGAATGGGGTAGCCATCGTCTTTGGGAATTCTTCAATTCATCTGCCGCCAGAGGTGTCTACACCAATTCTGGAGATCGAGCATGGCACGGAGGATGTATTCCTGTTAGGATTTACCCTAGCCGAGGCCCGGGTTATACAAGTTATACTAGTTGTTGATGAGGGGCTATACGTCAGCGCACAGTCTGTGTACCTCATGAACAAGCTCCAGCACATCCCCGGGATGAGATTAGAGAGAAGTGGCTAGAAAGGCATTGCAGCATCGGCCGAAGTGCCGCACAACCCGTATACCTTTTGCTTAGGTTATCTGCCTACCAAAGAGGATTAGGTCAGGAGAGGCAAAGAGATGGCCGAAAGAGCCAGAGCAAAGCTGGCCGGGAAGCATTATGAGTTGATGCATCGACCTATCCAGGGTACTCTGAACGGACGCTTCATCCGGAAGGGGGAAGACTTCCCATTCTGTGGCTTCTCAAAGTCATGGCTAAATGCAGAGAGGCGGTGCTTTCCGAGGTTCGAGATATTCTTTGACTTGCAGTTATCTGGGGATGATGTTGCCGAAGAGCAGGCAGACCCACCAGCTGAGGCTGAGCAGTGCAAGGAGAAGGAATCTGAGAGCATAGAGATTGAAATGGGGATAGCGTTGGCTTGTCTACTCTCAGATCTTTAGATCATATAAGAGTGCTTAGGGGATAACTTCTTGGTGTCCATGATCGGGAATGAAGCAGCTGTGAGCCCACCTTCAAACATTCTGGATACATGCATCGCACCCTCCCTCATCTAGCAATACGATGAGAGCTTTTAATCGAGCAACACCAGGTCAGGTAGTGAGCCGGAATCTGATTCCACCGAGTCTGTGGAGTCGGAATCAGGTTCTAGCTCGTTTGAGTCTGAGTCCGGTATTCTTGGGAGTGACAACCTGGATGCCATAGTCCTGTCTAGGTCGTCTTTTTCTTTTTCCTTTGAGTCTGTTATAACAGAGGAATCAAGTGATTCGGAAGAGATTAATGAGAATTGTGCGGCTGTGGCCTTCGAGTACTTTTCTATGCCTTTGATTTATTGCATTAATCAGGACTTTCAAAATTTTAATGAAAACGATGAGGAAGAAATTCCTCCGATTTTGAAATATTTGCTTGATCAAGAGCAGGAGAGTTTTGTAAAACCGCTGGTTGATGAAATCACCATAATTAATGTGGGTACTGAGAAAGACCCCTGGTTGGTCCAAATCGGGTCCACGTTGTCTTCGGAGGAACGCGAGCGCTTAGTCGCTTTATTAAAAGATTTCAAAGATGTTTTCGTGTGGTCCTACGAAGACACGCTTGGAATCGACCCTGAGATTGTACAGCATCGGATCGTTCTTGACCCAGAGGCCCGACCTGTTAAGCAGAAACTCTGAAGGATCTGCCCGAACTGGGCTCTCAAGATCAAAAAAGAGGTCACCAAGCAAATTGACGCAGGGTTCCTGCTGGTATCTAAATACCCAACTTGGTTGGCCAATATAGTTCCAGTGCCGAAGAAAGATGGTAGAATTCGGGTATGTGTGGACTTTAGGGATTTGAATAAAGCCAGTCCGAAGGACGACTTTCCTTTGCCGCATATCGATGAATTAGTGGACTTCACTGCTGGGCATGCGCTGCTCTCATTCATGGATGGGTTTTCTGGCTACAATCAGATTTTGATGGCCCCCGAAGACCGGGAGAAGACTGCTTTCACCACCTCGTGGGGAACCTATTGTTATAAGGTGATGCCCTTTAGGCTGAAGAATGTTGGAGCTATGTATCAACGGGCTGCGACCACGATTTTGCATGATATGATCCATAAAGAGGTTGAGGTGTACGTGGACGACATGATTGTCAAGTCCAAGGAAACAGAGGGCCACTACACTGCCTTGCAGAAATTCTTCCAAAGGATCAGAGAGTTTCAGTTACGGCTGAATCCTCAGAAATGTACATTTGGTGTTACTACAGGGAAAATGCTGGGGTTCTTGATCACGCAGAGAGGTATCGAGGTCGATCCTTCCAAAATCAAGGCCATCTTAGAAATGCCACCACCGATGACTGAAAATGAGGTGTGAGGCTTTCTGGGTAAAGTACAATTCGTAAGACGGTTTATTGCAAAATTAACCTTGACTTGTGAACCACTTTTTGGTCTCCTGAAGAAAGAAAAGAAGTTCTAATGGGACGGTAGATGCCAAGCTGCTTTCGAGCAGATCAAGCAATATTTATAGAACCCACCTGTGTTGTCACCGCTTGAGCTGGAAAAATCGTTGATTCTGTACTTTTCAGTGACTGAAATTACAATGGGTTACATGCTTGTACAGGAGTTTGAGGACAAAGTGGAGAAGGCTATCTACTACTTGATCAAGAAAATGCTGGATTACGAGACCCGCTACACTCCGTTGGAGAAGGCTTGTTTGGCCTTAGTATGGGCTACCAAGAAGCTGCGACACTACCTGTTAGCCCACTCTGTAATACTGGTTTTGAGATTAAATCCCATCAAATATCTCTTCGAGAAACCGATGGTTACGGGTAGGCTAGCCCGTTGGTTGCTTCTATTTTCCAAATTCGATCTGAAGTATATGACGCGCAAGTTAGTGAAAGGGAGAGCGGTAGCGGAGTTCCTAACCGATCACCCAGTGGAAGGGGATAAAGCAATTGAGTATTTGTTCCTAGATGAGGCCATTCTGTATGTTGAAGAAGAGACTTAGACAATGTACTTTGACGGAGCGTCAAACCAATACGGGTATGAGATAGGGGTGTTGCTGATAGCACCCGACAATTCCCGCATACCTTTAGCATTCAAACTTCGGTTTAGAGTGTCGAACAACGAGGCAGAGTATGAGGCATGTATTGCTGGATTAGAAGCAGCCCTAGAACTAGGGGCAAAACGGTTGGATGTCATCGGGGACTCGAACCTTGTTGTATCTCAAGCTAAAGGAGATTGGAAAGTAAAAGAAGAAAAGATGAGAATCTATCACCAGACCTTGGATGTTCTGATTCCTCGGTTTGAGAAACTGAATTTTGCCCATCTGTTAAGAGAGAACAACAAGTTCACTGATTCATTAGCAACTCTATTTTCTATGATAGACATCCCTTTCGGAGTCCGGATGTGTCCGATCATCATTGAACAGAGTTCGTGCCAGCCTACGAGCTGATTGCTGCCATAGATGAGGTACAAGATGAGAATCCCTGGTATTACAACGTCTGGAACTTCTTGGAAAAGGAAGCGTATCCACCAGGGGCAAATCTCAAAGATAAAAGGGCAATTCGAAGAATGGTTGCTTAGTTCATCGTCTGTGGGGATAAACTGTACAAGAGGGGTCATCTCGGGATGCATAAACTGTGTGTTGATGCTGAAGAATCCAAGTGCCTAATGAAGGCCATCCATGGAGAAGAGTGCGGAGCGCACATGAATGGGGTGATGCTAGCCCGGAAGATCCTTAGACAGGGTTATTACTGGTCAACAATGGAGGAGGATTGTATTGGCTTTGTCCGACAATGCCACAAATGTCAGATTCATGCAAATCGCATGAACATTCTGCCGTCAAAGCTGTACAACATGACTTCGCCATGGCCGTTTTCAGTTTGGGGGATTAATGTAATTAGGGCTGTCACTCCAAAGGGGTCCAACGGACATGAGTATATTCTGGTAGCGATAGACTACTTCACGAAGTGGGTTGAGGCCTAATCTTACGCGGTGTTGAAGGCATCGCATGTCGCTAAGTTCATCAGAAACAACATCATCTGTCGCTATGGGGTCCCAAACGAGTTTATTTCAGATAATGGTTTCCACTTCAAGAAGGAGGTGATCGACTTGTTGGACAAGTACAATGTGGCTTTTCATAAGTCATCTACATATCGGCCGCAAACCAACGGAGCAGTTAAGGCCGCCAACAAGAACATCAAGCACATACTGTAGAAGATGGTGGAAACCTACAGGGATTGGCCAGATAAGCTGCCATTTGCTCTTTGGGGCTACCGGACTTCAATTCGAACTTCTACTGGAGCAACTCCGTACTCCTTGGTTTATGGGATGGAGGTTGTTCTGCCTATGAAAGTTGAGGTTCTGTCATTACGGGTATTGGTTGAGTGTCAAATAACTGAGGCAGTTGGGCAGCAAAGCAGGTTCGAAGAACTCATGCTCTTTGATGAAAGAAGGCTGAAAGCACTGTATCACGTTCAGGGTTATCAATGAAGAATTGCCAGGGTTTTCAACAAGAAGGTTAAGTCTAGGAATTTGAAAGAAGGGGATCTTGTGCTCAAAGACAACCGAGCTCCCATCCACAACCCTAGGGCCAAGTTCAGACCCAATTGGACTGGGCCTTATATCATCAAGTCAATTTGGTCAGGTGGAGTTGTCGTTCTGATGGACCTAGATGGCCTAGAGTTCTCCCAACCGATCAATATGGACAAGTTAAAGAAATATTATCCTTGAGTGGCTCGCTAGGCCGAAAACCCAAAAGGGCGACCTAGGAAAAAGTTAGAGCATAAAAAATTTGAAATAATAAAAACTGAGCTCGCAAGGTTGAAAACCCAGAAAGAGCGGCCTTGGCAAAAGTTAGAGTGTAAAATGAGAGGGTCAATACACGAGTGAACTTGAGCCGAATTACGTAAGGCTTGATTCCCATCTTTGGGATACGTAGGCAACTTCATTCCGAAGTCCAGCCATAAACACTTCCAAATCAACTTTGTCCGTGTGATCTTGTTTGGTTATCTTTGTCTATTCTGCATTCAAGAGCTCGGTTGTGATCTCCAGTACAATGCTATTCAGACTAGGGGCAACTTTCTAGTTGATGGGATCCAGGGTTGTACATCTCAGCGATAGATCTCAGGTGTGTCCAGTTCTGATCCATATTGAAAATGGTTTTGAAAAGTTTTAATAAAAGTTGATTTTGCTCAAATTAATCTTTTTACAACTTAGACCATTTTTGGACCAAACGGAAAATTTCTAGTATCCACAATCTTCAATTATATTGATTTCAGTACAAAGTTCTACTCTTGAATACAAATTGAAGTTGCTTTTTATTACATTCATAAAGAAAACTTGAAAGTATTGATTAAAGCAAATAAATTCGGGGCATAGTCAGGTGTTCCTGCGTCCCCTCCCAGAGCTTGTGGAAGCCTCTGATTCCAAAGTAGGCCTAATCTGCGCATCTTCATCAAGCCAAGCTATGCACTTATTAGAGAGGGTGCAACTGAAAATGGGAGCGGGGGCCAAGAGCTCTCTCATTCTCCATGCTGTGGCATACCGAGCTAGCTGTGCACCTCGGACCGGAAATGCAGCCGGGTACTCTATCCCCTCTTCCGAGCAAGTCTGATCATGTCCGAACTAGCGCCGAAATTGGAACGGGAAGTAAAAGACACAGTGTGTCAGGCCGATCAACTGAATCCCGAGTTAGCGAGACATGCTGTAACTCATCACCGGCTGATTGAGCCAAGGGTAGCGCCAAGCAATGTCAGCCGCGGACTTGGTGCACATCCATTCGCACCACCATCCCTCATCTAGGGCATCGACTAGATGTCGCCGGAAGAAATAGCCGCGAGCTAAATATGCTGGGCATGAGTCCATAACCTTCAATCTATCCATCAACCATACCTGGGGAGGGATGAAAAATGAGAGATTAAAGAATAGAGAAGTGTACGTGGAGAGAAGAGTGAGAAAAAATGGTTTTGAGAGAAAAACCAAGCTTGAGGGCCGAGTGATGTGAGAAATATATGTGAGATAGGGTGGGAAACATTACCTGGAGCAGTAGTGGACTCCCCATGAATCTAGTCATTTCTCGGCATTGGAAAGCATCCAAACCCATCAATGTCTCAGCTAACGTCATGGCGATGCAGCTCTTGCCCTCTTTTAAGCCTTGGGCAACTTCAATCAAACGGACGCTAGACCTTCCGAAGCCCGAGGCAAGCAAGAAATGGGACAACATGCACAAGCAAAGAGCATGTCGCTGAAAACCTTGCCAGTGATGGTTGCCGCAGTCCCCGGCATCAGAAAATCGATGAACCAAGCTCGGAATGTCTAGCTCTCCGTCGTGAATCAAAGACCGAGCGTCGTGCATAGTGAAACCACACATCCGTCCTAAGGCTTGGATGTGGCCGAAGTGGAATTGTGGCAAGATTTCTTCATCGCGCTCGGATTCCATCAAAGCTTGGAAGTCTTCAAAGGTAGTATATATCTCTTGTCTGCCAAAGCTAAAAACGTGCGTAATCGGATTCCAAAACCTTGTCGCGGCATGGAGGAATGGAAGACGCAGCGGGGTGCGACTCAACGTGAATAGTGCATTTATGCCGAATCCCCAGAAATTCAGCTTTTCCGAGACATCCAAGGTAGCAATCCAATTTGTGAGATTTTGGACAAGAAACGCTTCCATTTTGGTGCAAAACTGAGTTAGAATGAGGAAACCACGAAGCTGGAACCTTTATGGAGGATAAGGCACTGTTTGGAGGACAAGTGTCAGAAAACTGGACGTCCCCAGGCCAAGTGGTCTGCCGACCAGTTTTTCTGGTCGACCAGCCACTTTTTCTGGTCGACCAGCTACTTTTCTTGGTCTGCAGAACAAAAAACTGGTCGGCAAGCTCTAAAAGTGGTCGGCCATGTGCAAAAATGTGGTCTACAGTTGTATCTTGTCTCTAGAAGGGAGTCCCTATCCTTCCTCTGTGCTAAGATTGCTGAAAGTCCGAGTTTACCTCTGTTTCGGATGCATTCTGTCGCTTTGTTAGCCCAAAATGCATTTGCTTATCGAGTTGTTAAGTTTTGCTTATCGAGTTGTTGCTATTTGTTTATCAAGTTGTTGCTCATTGCTTATCGAGTTGTAAACTTGTTAAAGTAGTGTTGTTGCTTATTGAGTTGAGTTGTTTAGTTTGTTGCGTTGGTTTATTGCCTGACTTGGCAATGCATGGTGTTCAATTTCCATTCAATCTCATTTTTGTGCAAAATGGTGCGATGCAATGCTTAGAATACAAATACAACACTTTTTGAACAAAAAGTCATTTTCATTCCATCATGCTTTCTTTTTACAACATTTTACAAAAAGGTACAAGTTTTTAAGAAAATAAAACTGCCTAAAGCTGTACAATGTGCTACAACTACATGTAAAAAGAAAAATAAAGCAAGAACATTTGTATCGGTACTATCAAGCTCAAGACCGAGAGGCCCTCTTCGCCTTCTTCGGCTGAGCAGCTCTGCGCTACCATCGTCGGCATCTCCGTCTGAATCAGAGCTGCCATCCTTGGAATCCTCCGCAGCGTCATCTCCGCCCTCAGAACTGGAACCGGGGTCATCATCCCTGCCTGCAGATGTCTCTGACTGTAGATGTTCTGACTCTTCCTTCTCATTGGACTCCTCGTTATGTCTGACAGGTGCCTTACGTTTACTCCAGCCGCGAGTCGAGACCCCTCTCCTAGCTGCTCGAGAAGGCCTAGATGGCCCTGCCTGTAGTAGTGCGACCTGAAAAGGGCAGTTTGAATACATTAGCCAGAGTATGTATATCAGATGCAGATGCAAGAATGATGCATAGAGTGTGTGCATACAGATATAGTATGTGAATGTGATGTGTCAGATGTGCTCTACACATATAGTGAATCAATGCAGCGAAATATTCGGTTTCAGTATGTCATCAGAAGTATGATAAATACAAGGAAATTGAAAATTACCGGAATGCCGGAAGCATACAACAACGTCTCCCTCCGCAGGACCATACTCTCGAGCGAGGCCACCACCCCAAGCAATCCCTCAGTATACTCTCTGGGAGGCTGCAGATGCAAGTTCAAGTCATCAGTGAATGAATAAATGTCTAAATATCTGAATGATAAATGAAAACTGTGGAGCATACCAGTGGTGAGTCAGGGTCACTGACATATCGATGATCCGGCAGTGGAGGCTCTAGCGGAATCTGGTAAGGTGTCTCGTACTGCCAGCCCGTCAGCTCCGTCGGAAGATCTGGCCACCCGGCACAATGCCAAGTCGAGGGCATCCCTCTAGCCCTACCCCTCGAAGTGTTGGCCCGGCTAGTCGAAAGGACGTCTGCAGCTCGGGCTCGACTCGATGATGGCATATCAGCAGCTCTCCTGGTGGGGGTGCGAACACCTGTCAGTAGGGGTGAGCATGGTCCGATTTGGACTGGATTGGGATAAAATCAGGACCAATCCGTTATTTACAGTTTCTGAAAAATTGGAACCAATCCAATCCATTTAAATCATGGAACCAATCCGAACCAATCCATTTAAACATGGATTGGATTGGTTTAGGATCACGGATTCACATAGTTAAATAACAAAAATATATATATAACACTTTAATTTCATAAAAATATAAACATAGCGCTATATTTGTTCCACAATAGCAACATGTCTTTCTATAATAGCGACATACTGTTTTAGAATTTAAACAACCATAAAAAAATTGGTTTCACCATAAGTATTTAGACCATTACAAATTAAAACTAAAAACTAACAAACAAAAGTAATAAAAGAAGATATTATGCGGGTTTAGATTTGAGTTTAGGTTTTATATGGAATAAGAGAAGATACTATGGGAGAGGATGTATAATAAAATATAAACTATTTGTATACGGTCCGGATCGGTTCCAATCCGGAATCGTGGGGTTCAATCCGGAACCAATCTGTGGACTACGGATTTTTAATTCTTCAATCTGAAACTGAACCACGGATTCAAAAAACCAATCCAAACCTACCATATTGGACTGGACTGGATCGGATTACGGATTTCACGGATTCCTTGCTCAGTCATACCTATCAGTGGGGGCATCAAGTATGTATGGACATATGTCGCGTGCTCCCCCTACTCCAAGAAAAGAACAGCGTCGGTACCCTACATAAGGTCGTCAACCTCCCGGAGGGTGAGACTCTCTGTAGACCACATGTCTGCCGGAGGTGCTGAAGGGACCTCCTGAGCGGGATTACCCATCGTCTGGAGCATGAAGCACTCCTCGAGAAACCAGACCCTGCCAACTGGTCCCTCAAACAAAATCCTGTATCGGGAGTCGCCCCATGCACCAGCAAACTGGAGCCGAGAATACCCTAGCATGGCTATCCAAGGCTGCCAAGTGATCTGCGGATAGCAAATGCATGAATTGATCAGTTGTCATAAATATGCAAGATAAAACAATGCTGAAAGCATGAAGGATTGAGAGTTCTGGTTTACCTTGGTTGCCCGCACCGTGTCGAAATACTGCTGGAGATATGGTAATGTCTCTCGAGGCTTGGGCCGGCACCGACCATGAAATCTATGTGAATATGGCACACCTAGTGGTGCCTTGACCCCCGGCTCGGGAGCGAGTGTCGGGAAGTAGGCATAAACCCACAAAGGCAAAAAAGGCAAAAGTATCATATCTAATAATATACATAAAATGTAGATTCTTTGAGTCACGAGAATCTGAATCTGAGAATATCTGAGAATCTGAGTATGTAATGTAATGTGTGGTGTATGGTATATGCAGTGTACAGAAAGTGCAAAGCAGAATGAAAAGCAGAAATGTAAATCAAAAAGGCAGAATGTACCTTCCAGGCTCTCCAATAGCCTCCTACTATGCCCTCGCGCTCGTAGGAGGTCGTGCTTATGTAGCAGTAAAGGGTAGCGAGGCCAGCGCCGCCCCAATCAAATTGTTGGACTTGTGATAGGTCTACTAGAGTGCTCAGCAGATATAGCCCAACCTTGTTCCCCCTATCGGAGAACAATGTGGTCCCGAGTAAGAACATCAGAAACCCCCGGGCATATTGCTCTATGGCCTCAACAGTCTCAAGTGTAGTCCTCCTGAACTGCTTGGTGAACCAGATATACCTGACCATGTATGATGATCTGTGGGTTGGCGGATGCTCTCCAAGAAGATAGGTCTAGGCGGCCTTCCACTCAACCATATCAAAGTCATATGGGATAGGCCGACCTCCCACGTCAAGGCCCATCAGCATGGAAAAGTCATACAGGGTCATCGTTATGTCCCCGGTGGTAGAGAAATGAAAGGAGTTGGTGGTGTCCCACCATCTCTCTACCAATGCGCCCAGAAGGGTTTTGCTCGCTGGAAGTCACGACAACCCCATACAAAACGAGCCAAACCTGGCCTCATCTACAATATGCCGAACAGCATCTAGAAGCTCCATGTACCACTCCTTCGCAATGATAGACCCATAACCCCGCATGAAACAGGAAGATACCTGCATGTAGAATGAACAAATGTATTTAGTTTCAAAATTAACAGAATACTGTGTTATGAACTATGTGTTCAGATTGAGCAGTGTTATGAACCGTGTGCAAATAAACAGAATATTGTGTTATGAACTGTGTGTTCAGATTGAGCAGTGTTATGAGCCATGTGTAAATTAACAGAATACTGTGTTACAAACTGTGTGTTTAAATTGAACAGTGTTATGAGCCGTGTGCAAATTAACAGAATACTGTGTTGTGACCTGTGTGTTCAGATTGAGCAGTGTTATGAGCTGTGTGCAAATAAACAGAATACTGTGTTATGAACTATGTGTTCAGATTGAGCAGTGTTATGAGCCGTGTGCAAATTAACAGAATACTGTGTTATGAATTCTGTGTTCAGATTGAGCAGTGTTATGAGCCGTGTGCAAATAAACAGAATACTGCGTTATGAACTGTGTGTTCAGATTGAGCAAAATACTGCGTTATGAACCGTGTGTTCAGATTGAGCAAAATACTGCGTTATGAACCGTGTGTTCAGATTGAACAGTGTGCTATGTTATGTGCTGTGTGCCAAATAAACCGAATACTGTGTTATGAACTGCGTGTTCAGATTGAACAGTGTGCTATGTTATGTACTGTGTGCCAAATAAACCGAATATTGTGTTATGAACTGCGTGTTCAAATTGAACAATGTGCTATGTTATGTGCTATGTGCCAAATAAACAAAATCTCGTTTGCATATGTTAGATTGTTCGTTTCGGCGAATCTAAATAGTGTGCTACGTTATGAGCCACGTGCCAAATAAACCGAATACTGTGTTATGAACTATGTGTTCAGATTGAACAGTGTGCTATGTTATGAGTTGCGTGCCGAATGAACAAAATACTGTGTTATGAACTATGTGTTCAGAATGAACATAATGCTGTGTTATGAGTTGTGTGCCCAATGGATAAAATACTGTGTTGTGAGCTGCGTGCCAAATGAACAAAGTGTTGCGTTGTGAGCTGCGTGCCAAGTGAACAGATTGCTGTGTTACGAACTGTGTGTTCAGAGTGAACAGTGCCCTATGTTATGAGCTGTGTGCCAACTCAGCATTATGCTATGTGTGAGCTGTGTGCCAAATGAACAAAATGTTGTGTATGTAAACATGTTCAGAACGAGCAGATATAATACGTAGCGAAAGTATGAAATGTGCAAGAAATGCAAAACACTTCGTAGAAAATGTAAAAGTGAGGTACGCACCTCACGCGCATGATAAGATAGGTGGGACTCCGACTCCCGTAGCAGCAAGTCTGCGGGCGCCCGTTGCGCGAAATCTGTAAAATGGTAGAAGGTGCTCGGAGGTAGGATGTGCTCCTGAGGGTGGTACCTCTTCGGGTCGAAAGGCCACATCCTCGGCGGCAATGGCATAATGTCTGGCTTGTCCTCCACCCGTGGAGCCCCCTCGTCATACGGAATATGGTCAGCCATATGAGAAAAGGTGCAAAATGAGCGAAATGAGCCAAAATTGCAAAAAGTCAACAAAAGTCAACTCTCGGGAAGAGAAAAAGTCAACAAAAGTCAAAGTCTGGGAAAAGGTGCTAAACTTCGAGAGAAACTTACCTCAAGTGGTGAAAATGGAGAAAGAAGCTCCGAAAACAAATTCTGATCGGTTCAAATCGAAGAGAATCAAAAGTTTTTCGCAAAACAACTTCGCGAGGGCGTTGAAATACACGTATAAAGTGTAGATCTGAGAGAGAAAAGGGTCTAGGAAAGAAGGAGAATGGATTTCAGCCTTGTGTTTGTGAGCAAAAGTGATTTGGAGTTATATACTTAAAGAGCCGACCTTAAAAAGACCAAGTTGTCCCTGTTTTCATAAACTAGTCGGTCGACCAGTTTTTCTGGCTGGCCGACCACTTAGGTGGTCAACAATTGGTCGGCAGCCATTCTAGGTGGTCGATAGCCCTCCTAGATCATCTGTAGGGCTCCATTGTTCTCCCTGTGTCTTTTGGTGATGATTGGAGTCCTTGGCTCTCGAGAAAGTGCAAGAAAAGTACACTTTTTGGTTCGAATTGTCCCTGCGCGAGTTTTAATACAAGTCTTCGATGCGTGGCTCATCATCACTCGTCAAGAGCAGGGTGTATCCTTTTTGAATACGTTGTGATCCCTCCGAGAGGTAAATCGGAGGTTTCGGTTAAATTATTCTCGTTAAGGCTTGTATCTTCTTATTCCGCATTTTACTTTAAATATGCTATTGAAGTCACACCTCTCTCGCATTGTTATGCACACTTTAAGCGCATTGTTATGCACACTACTTGCATTGTTATGTACATTTCTCTCGCAATGTTATGCACACACTATTTGTGTTGTCACACACACTTTGTTCACATTGTTACGCACATTTTGTTCACATTGTTATGCACATTTCTCTCGCATTGTTATACACTCCATCCGCGTTGTCACACCCTCTTAGGTTGCATTGTCATGCACCTTTCCATCCGTGTTGTCACGCACTCTTAGGTGGCATTGTCATGTACCCCTCTATTTGCGTTGTCACGCACTCTTAGGTTGCATTGTCATGCACCTCTTTACCCACGTTGTCACACACACTTAGGTTACATTGTCATGCATCCCCTTTACTTGCGTTGTCACACATGCTTTACTTACATTGTTATGCTTGTTTCAGTTGCACTGTTATGCACCTACACTCCACTTGCATTGTCACGCACTTTTCACTTGCATTGCTACACATGTTTCTATCGGCATCATATGTGCACGAGTTTATCTTGCGTTGATGTTATATCTTGATATAGCATTGATCATGTGCCCTATCATATTGTACCTGTTGAATTTCTTTCTTATGCAGGCACGATATTGTATGTATGGTTCATTTGAATCTGGCGCTACCGGACGATATCGTATGTACCTTTCCCTCTCCTGCGTGTGATACGCTGAGAGATATTGTGTTTGAGACTCCGAGTGTTTCCGATAGTCACTTTTAGCCTTCTCTGCGTAAGACGCAGTGAGAATTGTATAGTTTTTTTACATCCTTTCTGTTGAAATCTGTGGGACTGTTGTTTCATTCGCTTAAACTGTTGCATTTATTGTGTATAATTGTTTCATTACAGCTTTCTTTGCATGATCATAAGTTATGTTCAGCATTGTGCATGTCATTTGCATCTTGCCCCTGCTTGCAGGAGAATCTTTTTGTTATCTTGCCTGTTTGTCTAAGTCTTCGGCCTTGTCAAAAATGGGTCGTCTCTGGGTTTTGACTTTCACTCCCGTTACTTTTTGACTTCTAAGTTCTGTCAAAGAGGGTCAACTGTAGACACCTCATTTTTTATCGATCTTACGACTCAGACGTCATTGATTGAGCGCTCGATGATTGTGCATGTTGTGCTCGTTTCGAGTTTCCGGAGTTTTCGGCCAAGTGCCTTGCCTCCAGGCCTCTGAACTCTATGTGTTTTGGCTCGGTTTGTAGACCAAGCCTTGTTTCCCTTACTTGGAGGGAGAGAGAGGTCTGTAGACCACTTTTTTTGTGGTCGTAGACCACTTTTCCCTCCTGGAGATTAGTTTCCGGTTTTCGGAGCCTTCGGCCGCACGCCTTGTCTCGGGATTGCTTAACGTTCTCCTCTTGGCTTGGTTTTTGAACCATGCCTTGTTGCCCTTGCCTAGAGGGACCCTATGGTCTTGTAGACCACTTTTTGTAGTCGTAGACTACTTTTCTCTCGTAGACTGCTTTTGGTGCTGATAGACTAGTTTTCAGGACTCCCGGCTGCGCGCCTTGCCTCCCGAACTCTTGTCTTGCATCCTTTTCGGTTTGTTTTTGGTACAAACCTTGTTTTCTTTGCTTGGAGGGTGGAATAAGGGTGGGAGACCAGTTCTTTCCCTTAGAGACCACTTTTCATGCCTGCCAGCCAGTTTTCTGGTTGGCCAACTAGTTTTCTTGGTCTTTGGACCACTAATAGTGGTCGGCCACCACACCATTGCCTTGCTTTCAGTGTGCAGACCACCTCCCCCCCACTGCCGACCATTTTCTTCCCTGGAAGACCACTTGAGGTGGTCGGCCGACCAGTGGAAGTAGTTGGCCAACCACTTCAAGTGGTCAGCAGCTTTCCTTCACCTTTCTGGAGATCTTTTTACGGCAATGTAGCAATGGAGGCATGAAAACCATCCTCCATACACGTGTATGGAGGGATGGCTTTAGACCTTAAGCTTGTTCAACAAGCTTAACCTTTGGTTCTCTATAAAAGAGAACCTCCCCCCTCTTGCTTTAGGTTCAAATTTTTTCTTAGAAGATATACATATCATCTATCTCTATAATCCTCCATTTTCTCTCTTGTTTTGTGCCTTAAAGTGACTATTCTTCACACTTTTGCACACAAACACATAGTGAAACACCATACTCTTGGAGCTGAGGCACTTTGAGGTTGGTTTTCGAGTTTTTAGACTGGTTTGAGCTTAGAAAAGTTGTTGGAGTTGTAGCTTTGAAGTGGTTCTACAAGGGTGAATCACCTAGCCCTTTAAAGCTTTATTTTGATTAAGCTTTTGGACCTATTAGCATGCTTATTTTGGCTTGACTTTCTACTGCAAAAACGTTCTGATTTTACATGCTTGTAATGTTTGTTTAAGGCCTTGTTGGTGTTGGGGGTGGTCTACCCCTTCTTGTGCCTTGTTTAGCCTTGTTTTTGTGCTATCCTTTAAAGCTATTGGGACCACCTCCTTTTGGCCTTCTCACCACTAAAACTTAGAGGAATTTCAGTGGTAGAAATGGTGTTTTGAGGTCCCAAATAGGAGAGGGTTATCCTCTCTCCTTGTGTCTTGAATGCTTGCCTTATTAGCCTCATGTTTGAGCATGTTTGTTAAGCTTGTGTTGGCTCCATCTTAGCATGTATTTGGGGTTATTTTGACATGGAATACCACTGTTTTGACTTGGTTTTGTCATCCCTTGTATGCTTTATACACTTGTAGTGTAAATTTTGCAAACTAGTCTTGCATGCCTCATGAAGTAGCGTGTCCTTCTAGCATGTTTTGAGTCCATCTCAGTAGGTTTTTGGTGTTGTTTTAGCATGCCATGACTATGTTTTGGGCTGGTTTGATAGCCCCTTTCATGCTCCTTGCACTTGTAATGCAATTTCATTTACTAGCCTAACGTGTATCATGCTTTAGACCATCATTCTAGCATGATTTTGGCTTAACTCCAGCATGATTTTGTTCATGTTTTACCATGTTTAAGGTCTGATTTAAAATATGTTGTTTTGGCCATGCATGCATTTCTTTGTATAGCCATAGTGCATTCTAACTTGTTAGCTTTGTGTATCAAGTCCACTAGCATGCATTGCTTGGACTATTTTCATGATTTGGCATCATTCGTTATGAGATTTCAATGCATGCTTCATGTTCATGCACTCACATTTGTCACTCTTTCCATGCTTTGGAAGGTTGGTTCTTTATGCCTTAAGCATGAACCATTGTGTCTGCCTTCATGCCTAAGCTTGTGAGCTATCATTTCAGTGTGTTTTTGGGGTTATTTTGCCATGATATAACTCTGATTTTTGTTGGCGAAGCCATCTCATGCGTGGTCTTAGTAGGTGTAGTGTAATCCTCCCTATTGGCCTTGCATATTCCATGCTTCATGCTCATTATGCTAGCTTATTTTGGCTTCCTTCCATACATGTTTTAGCATCATTTTGACATGTTCTAGGATTGTTTCGGGTTGTACTTGCCATATGCTTCATGTTTTGCATATTTATAGTGCAAGTGCTTATGCTAGTTTCAAGTTTTGAATTCCATAGCATGCTCCATTTGTAACATGTGCATGATTTGGCATCATTTAACATGATATTTCAGAACATATAGCATTGCCATGTTCCCATTTCTTTCACCCTTTGAGTGCCTCTAAGGGTTGTGCATTGTTGCCTTGTTTTTGGCCTAGTGTGTATGCATGCATGCCTAGGCCTTTGAGCTCCCATCTCAGCATGTTTTGGTCCTTGTCTTGACCTATTGGAGCTCTGTCCATGGTTGGTTCATCCATTTGTGCCATGTATTGCATGTCTCTAAAGTAGTCCTCTTTGCTAGCTTTAATGCTTAAGGACTCTTGCATGCCTTGCTTGTATTGTTTGAATGATTTGGCATCATTTCTTACTTAATTTCAGAGCATATAGTGTTGTTACACTTCCGCATTTGTCACTCCTTCAACACTCTTGAGAGTTGTGCTATTAGGCCTAGTTGATGGGCCAATGCATGTACATGCATTTCTCTTGCTTTCATGCCATCTTTCGTAGCACTATGGCCACTATTTTGGCATGACTGAGGCCTGTCCATATTTGGTTTAAGTCCATTGAGCATGTTTGTTTGCATGCTTGTTTGCTTTGTGTTGAAATGCTTATGTTGCATTGCATTGTGTATGCATGCCATTAGCATTGTTACGTTGCTTATGTTGCATTTGCATTGTGTATGCATGCCATTAGCATTGATAGGTTGCTCATGTTGCATTGCATTGTGTATGCATGCATTACATTGTGTTTAACATGCTTGAGTTGCATTACATGTGTTTGGATTGGGTGTTAGTCCAAACACGAGGAATGAAGGACGTTTCATTCTTGACGTGATGAAACGTGCCTCATTTCTCGGTCGCCGACGCTCTTGATCAAGCATGATAGAGTTTAAGGCCTTTATGTGTTATGTGTGCATTCATTTACATTGATTCGTGCAATCTTGCCTCTTTGGCCATCATGCATCAAGATGCGCAATTAGTGGCCCAAGGGTCGAGAACCGCACTCCCTTGAACTTATGAAATGATAGGGAGGGTGGTTTTACACACATACATTGCAAATACATTGCCATGCCCCTTCTTGTTCTCTTTTTCAGCAAACTGGAGAAGTGTAGAAACTTCTGGTCGGCCGACCAGAAAAACTAACTGGCCGATCACTTTTTCTGGTTTGCGGCACAAGTAAGTGGTCGGCAGGTGGTTGACAACACCAATAACTGGTCGGCAATGCTCCTAGAGGTTCCCATGGTGGAGTAAATACTATATGGAGCTTTGTGCAATGTTTTGAGGTCAAATCAAAACATAGGCAAGTTGGGGCATCGCGATGGATTTTCGAACGAAGCGACCGAGCATGCATACACTTCTCGCCTCGAGGCCCCTGTTTTGTTGCTTTCCTTAGCTAGCTTATGCTTTGGTTCTGTACTTAAGTAGTTAATGCACTTAGCTGCTTATTTGTATTTAATTAGCTAGTTAGTTAACTTGTTAGTTAATTAGCTTTGTTTTGTTCCTAATTAGTTTGCTTGTTAGTTAATTAATTTTGTGATGTAATAATTAGTTTAATTAGCTTAGATTAGCTAGTTGGCTTATTATTCGGACCCTCCGTCGAGAGGACAAAACTGTTGTAATAAGCGTGCATGTGTGTGATGCATGTCTTCCAACCCCCATTTCTTTCTCCCTTTTACTTACCTGCTTTCAGGTGGATAGTTTTAGGGCATATTTCAATTAGCATACTTATGCTTGCATGTTTGCATTCATTCATCTGTATTGCATGCACTGGGCTCGGTGCATCATACAAACTGCATTGTATTCCAAATACACTTTCTTGAATACGTGTTCAACAGCATGTTATTGAGTTGCATTCACATGACATCTTAGAATAGCCGAGCCTATATTAGTTGCATTTTCGCATGTGTTGCATTAGCCATCTTAACATGAACTAGGATCATGCATTGATTTCTAACTAGTTTTCTTCCTTTGGCTCGGAGTATACTATGAGTGTTTATGCTTTAGCATCTTGCATGTGTGTAAGTGTTAACATGATAGCATGCTGGCCATGAGGCTAACTGCTTAAGTGTTTAACTGCATGAATGCTTGTGGATGAAGGTTGGATTACTTGAATTGGAACAATTAATCGAAATGCGCATTTTAAGCCCACTTAAGGGTGGCAAATCCACGACTTAGTCTACTTGCGAGTAGCAAATCTAAACCGTTTTCAAACAAACGAACATGAAATATTTTGTTCCAACTTAGGCGATCTAGTCTATACTTGTATGCTGTGCGCATCACATAGTAATTCTAGGTTAATAACCGGAATAAGAACGCATGTGCTTTCAAAAATAACATATCATGTTAGTAAAGGCTGATCTTTGATCGGGTGAGCAGGGGTACTCATTGCATGACCTTCCCCTCTTATACCCAAGTTCCCGAGCTGAGGCAACTTTGGTGATGACAGACACGTGACCTTAGGCACAAGTTAGGGTTTCCTAAATTTCCTAAAAACAAAATATTTAGGTGGCGACTCTGTATCTAGCAAAGCAGTCCATGTTTGGCACTTCTTTATTAAAATCGATTTTCCAAAATGATTTGCCGGATTTGGACTCTTTGGTGATTTATCAGTCTTGTATTGCACTTTACGAGATTAGATTCAGAACCATGACATAAGTCTGAATTGTAGTAGCTAAGAACAAAACGATTCGCGCCCTCGCGCGCGGAGCGGGAGTTCTCCGAGCGGTCTATAATAGGAGAATAAAACGTATTTACTTATCAGAGTGTTCTTTACAAAAGTATTACATGTTGACAACAAAAGTAAATACCCTACAGGCTTACAACTTTCCAAGTCGACACTTGGTTACAGCAAAAGAGGGTCAAAAGCCCTTTACAAAATAAAGCCCTCGGCTTGGGAATAAAAAACATATAAACACAAATTAAAAATAAAATCACCAAGCAGAGACTTCAGCCCCGAGACCTCCCAAGCTAAGACCTTGGAGGCAGCATATCACCTGTACCTGAAAATGGTGTCCTATATAGGGTGAGCCAAAGTCCAGTAGAGATATGCTAAATATAATATGAGAATTAACTAAAACATTAGCATCTAACAAATGGTTGACACTTATAAACCATCGTTCAACTTTTTCAAGATCAATCAACACTTACAACCATTTTTCAATCCCTTTTCATTCATTTATCCCAATTAATTCATAATGAGACTATAACTCATATTATTAACACATCGGTCATTAACTCTTGACAATGAGACTACAACTCATAAGGAAACAACACTTCAATTCATCAATAATTTAATAACTAAATATAATATGAGAATTAACTAAAACATTAGCATCTAACAACTGGTTGACACTTATAAACCAACGTTCAACTTTTTCAAGATCAATCAACACTTACAACCATTTTTCAATCCCTTTTCATTCATTTATCCCAATTAATTCATAATGAGACTATAACTCATATTATTAACACATCGGTCATTAACTCTTGACAATGAGACTACAACTCATAAGGAAATAACACTTCAATTCATCAATAATTTAAAATGAGACTACAACTCATATTATCAACACTTCAATTATCAACATCATTTAGATGTATACAAAGTTTCGGGACTTTCACCCTCGACACTCCGGCCAACTTAATTATGAATGGAATCCATCCCCTATCTCCTCCCAAACAGTGGAGTACATCCCCTATCTCCTCCCAAACCATGGAGTACATCCCCTTTCTCCTCCCAAACACAATACATATGCAATGTATTTAAACACTTTATCATATACAATGATCAAGTAAAGCACATATTCAATGTGTAAATTCAACCGTCATATTCAATGACATAATTCAATTGATTAGTTTCGGTTTACCTAATCATCAAACAGTTCTACAACAATCAAGACTATCCTCCATTGATAGCCCAAAGAAGTTATTTCTAAACAGATAAATAAATGTATTTAACAGATATTCCATCAACTTTACCATAGGTGGGTGATTATTCAATCCAACCACACTATCAATTCACAATCCTTCCAAATTTCATAATTTCACAATGAATCTACTATTTATACAAAATAGTCATTTAATTCCCAATTAGGGTTTTTTTTCCCAATTCCCATAACATTGACCCAAAAGTCCAAATCTCACCATTTCAATATTCATACTCTAATCACCCCATCTCAAGACCCACATATACATATAGAGTCTAAAATTGAAAACCCTTTTTTCATAGATTACAATTACAAATCCTAACCTTTCCCATAATTACCAAATTCCTTCATTTATGCAAAATAGCTAATATTCATGTTAAAACTCATAAGAAGGAGTAGTGTATCCCTACCTCAAATGGAGAAGCTCAAAGGAGAAGAGGAAAGAAACTCAAGGTGCTCCAAATCCACAAATTTTTGGATCAAAACAAAGCCCACGCGAAGCTCTACCTTTTTTACAAAGAGACTAGGCTAGAGGCACTCTAGATCAAGAGTATTTATAGAGAGAAGGTGTATTGTAGAGAGAGAGACAACCGATCTAGGGTTTGGAGATAAAAAAAGGATGAAAAAGTGAAGTGTAACCCGTTGCTGCGAACTGATATAAACAAGGCTCGCTCGAGTGAAGGAGTGGTCGCTTGAGCGACCAGAGACAAATAGAACCTTGCTCGAGCGCAAGAAGCCTCGCTCGAGCAAAAAATGAGAAGTTTCAGGTTTGTAACCCAGATGCACGCTCGAGCGCAAGAGTGCTCACTCAAGCGAAAGAACACAAAACATAGACCTCGCTCGCTCAAATGAAGGAAGTGTGGCTCGAGCAAAGAATATCAACCTTCAGGTTTTTCTACCAGGACGCAGACGTACGCTTGAGCGCAAGAGTTCTCACTCAAGCGAAGATACAAATTCAAAGCTCGCTCAAGCGACAAAAGCCTCACTCAAGCGAAGAAGCAAATTTCTGGCCAGCTACAATTTGTTTCAACATCCACCCAACCTGTTTCAAACTCAACCAACACATCCTAAAACTCAAGTGCAAAGAATTAAAGGACGAAAAAGAGATACAGATAACAACATAACCATAGAACTCGAGTCCGGAACATAATAGATAATGGAAGGAAAACCGGGATCGTTATATATACTAATATTATTTTAATTGGAAGGTGATAATTACTAAGTAACTTTTTTTTCTCAATAAATTGCGGGTTATCTTTGAAAATCTCGTATGACGACTTCTCTATTGCATGCTTGTATTGCTCTCTTTACCCCATAAAAGAAAAGCCATATATTATTTATACCTACAAAGCGATATCTTTAAAAGAATATATTATTTTACACCCACAAAGACTAGTCCATGAAAAGTCCTATACAACCAAAAAAAAAAAAAAAATCTATAGACCTCAAATTTTTTATTTAATAAATGATTAAATGTCTCACATAAGTGTGGGATTTATAAAATTGCAGACCCCACTTCTATGTGAGACATTTTGCTATTTGTTTGATAGAAAATTTGATATCCTTAACATAACCAAAAACAAAAACAAAAAAAAAAGAAGAAAAACTAAGCGATACCACAAAGGCAAGTTATGTTTTCGAGTAATGTTAAAAATCTCAAAAGTACTATGAAATCTTTTACCAAATGTCTCACATGAGCGTGGAACCCATATGGGACCCATATGGTGTGAGTCTCACACTTATATGAGACATTTGATAGAATTTTGATAAAAATTTTGGGATCTCTAACATTTTTCCATGTTTCCACTTCTCTCTCCCTCTCAAATCAATATATAGCAAAGCCTACTTTCTTTATAACTTTTCCACTACCAAAGAAGACTAATAGGAGTGAGAAAAATATCCTTTCTCCTTCGCCACCACTACTCCGCAAAAAAAAAAAAAAAAAAAAAAAAAAACCGAACACATCAATTTAGGGTTTAGAATCACAGAACTCACTTGGGGTTGTCCATCAATTCCCTACTCATTCTTTCTCTTCCATCTTCCACCACTCATTCTCTCTACTTATGAGATACATCTTATCTATTTTCTCTCTCTGTCTCATTTCTCCTCTTTCCAAAAACGCTGGTCTCTCTCTCTCTCTCTCTCTCTCTCTCTCTCTTTCTCTCTTTCCTCTCATCCTCTCTTAGATCAAATAACAAACCCTTTATCCCCTTTGTTATGTAGTAGATTGATGTCGATCCATCTATGGCGACGGCGATAATGAGCAGCAGCGGTAGTGATGACTGGAGGAGGTGATGTTATACGACGGTGTTGAGCAGTAGCAGTGGCGATGACGATGACTAGATGAGGTGGCGTTATACGACAGTGTTGAGCAGCAATGGTGGCGATGACTGGAAGAGGTGATGAGTAGCACCATGGTTGGTTTGTGAGACAATCGTCGGAAAGAGATATATCGTCGTTGGAGAAAGATGTACTGGTGGTGTGGTGGGAAGTAAGGCTGTGTGTGTGTGTGTGTGTGTGTGAGAGAGAGAGAGAGAGAGAGAGAGAGAGAGAGAGAGAGAAGGTGTTTTGAAATTTGAAAATTAGGAAGTGAGACTGGGAGAGAAAGAGAGGAGAGTTTATGGAGAGAGTGAGATGAGCATGCTCTCTCTTCTTGGGGGAAAAGAGTGAGTGAGTTTGTTTAGGTGGGTGACCGAGGAGGATAGATGGGTGCAAAGTGAGGTGAGACAGAGAAGGCCAGGTAGGTACAAAGTTTTAGGTTTATTTTTGAAGTGTGCTCTTGGACGGGAAGTTGAAATAGAGTGAGAGAGATGGTTCTCATCTTTACCGTCCATTCTAGCCAGAAATGAATCCTAACCATTCAAATATCTTAGTAGGATATATGTGTTTAGGACAAATTCAAACTAAGCCTTTCATTGTTATATATAGATTTTTCTGAATTTGCTTAAACAATCCTCTCTGTTATGAGCCAAATTGAGCAATCCTCTCTGTTTTGAGCCCAAAATATTTTTCTTTCCAATTTTTCTCTTTCTTTTGTCATAGACATAAAGGAAATATAGTTCTAGAAGATACCTCTAATTTCTTAATTCATTATAACCAAACAAAAAATTGAAATTGTATTTCAGTTTCTCTTTTTATTTTGCTTACTCTTCAAATCACACAAAATCACAATTGACCCTCTAGAATTTAAGATTTCTATAACGTTATATTTGGTTAGGAGATTTGAGAAGGAATTTAGAAAGAAAAAAAGAAAATATAGGTAAAATGTGAATAAAATATACTTATATTTCATATAGTTTCACACATTTTTTTTCCTTTCTAAATCCCTCCCTAAATCTCCTAACCAAACACAACATAAATAGAGAAGAAAGAAAAAAAGAGACTAGAACGGTAATAGAAGAGTATTATGTGGTTAGGGATTTAAAAAATAATTTAGAAAAAGAAAAAAAAAATTATGTAAAATTAGATAAAATATAAATATAATTTATTTATATTTCATATATTTTTTTTCTTTTTAAATCTCTCCAAATCTCCAAATGGGCAGGGGCTCCCGAATCCCCCGTTTTGCCACTTTAAGTAAAAAAAAAAAAAAGAAAGAAAACAAAAAGAAGAAAAAGAAAACAGTTTCTAAAAATAGAAATTAGGGGGATTAGGGGGAAGAAAATTAGGGGGACAAATCATTTTCCTCTCCAAATATAGCGTTGTTAAATTCATCATTTCTCGATGGGACTCATTTAGAGAACAATCAATGCCAAATAACAGTCATTGCACTTTTCACTTGCCACCGCTTTCATTGTAATTACTTATATTATTTTATTCTTTTATTTTTGAAAATAAACTAATATTTTGAGACATAAAAACTACCAGAATCTTTCCCCTGTGCTGATAGTTGTCATCCCATACGTAATTGACTCTCTAGAATTCAAAATTTCGACAAGTGTAAAGAGAGAAAGGACAAAGAAAGACTGGAGATTTATTTATTTATTTTAAGCCAGAGACTATAGACTTTGTAGAGTGTTTTAATGAAGGATCTGATAATGATAATTATAGAGGTCTAAGGAGAATGTTAGGGAGATTTGCATAGCATGATCAGAGCCTCTGCATTGAGCTAAGAGGTTAGTGGTGTTTATTTATTTGAAATTTTTTCTCTAAATTTTTTCATTAATTACATAATATTATATATTTCTTCTCTCTAAGATTGTAAATTATTTAAGTTTATTGTAATATTATATATTAATAAAAAATCATGACGTTGTCTCAAATTATTAACGGCATGAGAGGTACTTTGAGAAATAACACATGAGTTCAAAAAAGTATGTAAGATTTATTGGAAGTGTGGTCCATAATAAAAACTTCACATGTACACCATAGGTTAATGGATAATTTTCTATGAAGCATGGACACCTCTTCGAGGGCCGTGTATCAGTGTCAGACACTTGTCGGACACAGACACGTGTTGGACATACGGTGGACACGTGTCCGACACGCTAAAGAGAGTGTCCTCTTTCTTTTTTTTTTTCCTTTGTTTTTTTGCAGACAAACACGTAAGAGACATGTTTGGACATGTTCGGGACATCGCTGGGTCAAAAATATAATTTCTAAAACTTCAAGTTGGGGTCAATTTGTAAAAAATAAAAATTAAAAATCAATTGCTGACCTAGTTTCCAACAGAGAGAAAGAGAAGAGACTGAGAGAAAGGCTCGTCAATGGTTGCTAGTGGCTTGTTGCTGGTGGGTCGTCGTTGGTCAGTGCTTGTTGCTCGCTGGTCGTTGCTTTCGTTGTTATCGAAGGTATGTTGCTTGATTTTCTTCTTCTTTTGATCTTCTTCTTCTTTCTTTTCTCTTTCAGTCACTCTCTCTCTCTCTTTCTCTTGTTCTGTCCTCTCCTGTTTGACTTTTTTTCTTTTGTGTTGATTCTAACCCCTCTCTCTCTTCTATTTTATTTTTTAATTTTCTTCTTCAATTTTTTTTTTTTTTGGTGACTTTTCTCTCAATGACTTATATATATATATATATTGTTGATTAGTTTATAAGAATAATTTCTTTTTGTTAATTTTAATAATATGTGTTTATTAATTTTATAATTTTATGACATATAATAAATAAATTTAATTATATATATATCAAATGTGTCCTCAGCATGTTGTGTTTCTTATTTTTTCAAAATTTGCGTGTCTGTGTCATGTCATGTCATGTGTCCGCATCCGTGTCCGTGTCCGTGCTTCATAGATGATTTATTTTCCATTATTATCTCAATAAATGTAATGCTTTGTCACGCCCCAAAACTTGAACAATTAAATATTAAATTAAGACTAAATTCGAATCAATATTCTATCATCCAAATCCTAAGGGTAAAACAAAATCTAATTATTTTTGTCTCAATTTGGTTCAAGTAAATTTCAATGCTCAAAAAAAAAAAAATAATAATAATAAATAAATAAAATACAAGGGCTAAAAATTTAAAAAAAAAAAATGGCAACTAAACTATCCATCATAAATTATAACTATCTAATACCTTCAACATTAAAGTAGCAACAAATAATCAAAACAACTTAACTAATGTAAAGTTAGAAAATAACCTACAATGCCAAACTATCAAAATACTAAAGTCATAAAATAAATAAATAAACTAATATCAACCTTAAATTCTAGAAAACAAAAGAAGTCCGAGAGACAGGTCTTACAACTGTAGTTATTGCTCGTCACCATCGTAGTCCCAACTAATTCTGCAAAGAAAGTTCGACTGTGCTCAAACATAATGCACCCGAGATGCCAAGAGACAAAAAAAGTCAGTATACAAGTATATTGGTATGAGTATAAGATTTGACACTCACGTGTCCTCCAAACACAAACAAAAATACATGTAATTCTTGTTACGGGATAAGACAAGTAGCTCCACCCGTACTAAGCCGAATGGGTAGTTTTTCGAGATACGGTGACATTTAGTTTATTACCCATACACAAGTAAATATAAATTGAGTAAATAAATAAATAAAATATGGTGGATCAGCTCCGCATAAAAAGTTAGTAATGATAGAAGAACCTAGACAGAAATTGACCGAAAAACCTAAATCTGAAAACGAAAAGAAACTGTCCTAAAATGACTTTTTTCGAAAAAGTTCAAAATACGAAAAGTGTTCAGAATAAAGTTTTATTTCAGTTTACGTGAAATCAATGAAGATGAGTTTGTTTCATGAGTTAAAATAATATCTAAAATCTGCATTGCTAAAATGAATAAAAATTATTATAATTAAGATAATTCGATTACAAGTTCTAATTGATCTTTTTAGTAAAAAGTTAAATATAAAAGTTGTCTAGAATTACGTATATATACCTCTGCCCAAATTTCATAATTTATCAATATCGTTTATTATTTTTCGAGATGTACAAATCAAAACAATTCAAACTATACCAAGAAGTTCATATTTAATTTTTTGTACCTTAACTCTACCACTTCGGCCTTTCACTTTCAGCCTAGACAAATATCCCAGTGCTTCCCGTATAACTAATACCACTCCAGAGCCAAACTTGCATGGGAATATCGTCCCGAATTTGACCCACACTCTTAAGACGATTAGCATATACGTACGCGTGTAAATCAAAGCACTTGTCTATTCCTAAGAATGAGGCATCAATATATATATATATATATATATACACAACCCATCATTTACTCATGAGAACAAACATAACAATGTAGAGCCTAAGGAATTCAAATAAAACTCATAATTCTCACTTTTTTTTTA
The DNA here is from genome assembly GCA_025200525.1 of Camellia lanceoleosa. NCBI lineage: Eukaryota > Viridiplantae > Streptophyta > Magnoliopsida > Ericales > Theaceae > Camellia > Camellia lanceoleosa. The sequence continues at coordinate 24,466,374 of CM045762.1, read as the reverse complement.
TATACTTTTTTCTCATCAACACTCAAATAAAATAACAATTCATGGAGTCATGATGGAGTATTCAAAATTTATCTATGGGTTCCTAATTTATTTTAATTTCATATATTCATGAGTGTGATTACATCCATAAAATAAATATATAAAAAATCCTAAATATTACATACACAACTAACTAATATAATTAAAATCAATCCATCATTTTCATACAAATGCAATATCAACCCAACATCAAATAAATAAATAATAACAAAATAAATATAAATCAAGATAAGTAAATTTTGCATTCATAATTATTTTTTAAAGATAAAAAAAATACTTCAAAAATTAATGAAACTATTAAAACAAAATCGTAATCCTTTTTTTCCTCCTCCCCTCTTTCTCAAAACTCCCGTCTTTTTATTTGGTATTTTTGCTCCCCTTAATGACTGCACCCTAGTCACAGAGTCTCTCTCTCGGCTTCTATGATGATTAATCACAGTATCTCTCTCTCGGTTTTTTTTTTTTTTTTAATTATAACCTAATCATTGTTATATTATATTTTATTATATAAATACAACACATACACACACATATATATATATATATATATAATATAAATATTCAAATAAATTATATATAATTAAATATCACATTGAATTCTCATATATCTACTCAATTAATAAAGTCAAAAAAATAAAATCAAATAATAATAATAAATAAATAATGAATTACGAAAAATTAGGATTGCTACATGCTTTTTCGAAAATTGAAATAATGATAAAATTGCATGCTTATTTTATAAATGGCATTAAGTAGTTAAAAAGTAAAAAAGTCATTATAAGTTGTCACATTCATCTCTATTCTTTTATATTTATTTTCGTAAACAGTTAAAACATAACCAAAATAGCAAATTTTCGACAAGCTATGCAATTCTGATCTTTCCATTTTCCATTACATAGAACCTTTTTTTTCTAGTTCCATAAACTTTTCCTCTGGGAAAACATGACCCAACTCTCACATGAGTTAACCCATTTGTTTTCTTAAACGCCAATTCTCTCCTCTCTATCATAAGTCACGGCACAAACCTACACAACATGAATGAGAGAGAAAGAGAGGCTTTTGTGGCGGCGGCAGCAGCTCTACAAGGATGGACCTAGATAGATAGATTACCCCCTTATGATTTAAAAAACCTCTTTATTATAAGAGCTCTGTTTGAGAGCTCGAATTTGGTAGTCCCGAATGCCCCTAATTCCAAAAATGGGGTCGTTTTTGTTTTTTTTTTTATTTTTTCTTTTTCAGCAGAAGAACGAAGAAGAAGAAGAAGGAACGAAGAAGAAGGAGGGGGAGGGGGATGGAGGGGCCCAAAAATGGGGCGGAGGCGGAGGTGGGGCCGAGGCGGAGGCAGGCGACGAGGCGAGGCGACGAGTAGCGACGATCGTGGCAAGCTTGGCGACGATCTGGCGACGATCTCCCTCTCCGCTCTCTTCTCTCTTTCTCCCTCTCCCTCTCTCTCTCTCTCTCTCTTTTTCTCTCCCTCTCCCTCTTCCTCACTGCGTATCAGACTGGAATGGCTGAAACGACATTCGGGGCATTCAGGGGAGAGATATTTCGTTGCACAAAACATTTCTCTTATTATAATAGTATCCATTAATAATTATGTTTAAATTATACAAGCTCGTCTCTTATAATTTTTTTTTTTTTTTTAAAAGGAAAATAATTATAAGTTTTTGAAATAATTTAAGTGGTCACTATCCTATGTTTATAAAACAAGGGTGTTGAAATATGAAATTACAAAATTTGGACAAAATATAATAAAAACATTTAGCTTCTCGAACCTATTATCAAGTACAGGCATTAGGCTGCAAGAAGAGAAGATGGTAAAGGATTAGAAAGTTACTTGCTCATATTTATTGAAAAATATATTATTTAATATATTTTGATTCGATTTTATCATAGATAACTTTAATAATATGAAAAATTATTGAGTACAACTCAAGATTAAATTATCTTATTGAGTGCTATTAGTTTTGAATGTCTTATCACAATAAAGTCCAAGCTTTATCGTATAATCTATTTTTTAGTTTATGTTTCCAAACTCAAGTTGGTCTACTTGCTTGAGTTTCACAGAAGTATTAATGTATATTCTCAGAAATATTTGTGTTTCCTTATTTTTCAATTTTCTTACTTTGGGAACTAACTATTTTAATTGATTTTTTAACTTTTTACAAAAAGATGTTTAGAGAAATGGAGAGATTAGTTGATTTTTTTGGTAGCGGCTTTTTAGCTAAAATAACCAATTTCCAAACCTGGTTACTTGGGATTTTCTATGCATGACCAAACCATGGGTATAATGAATTTTGCCTTATTAAGATGTTTGTGACCGAAAATGTTAAAATGTTTGTATTCTCACATTTGTACATTTTATGTCTGGTTAGTATTTTCTACGCACATAGACTTTTTCTTATTTTTCCCGGTGAACTAATTAGGATTAATTGAACAAGAGCTGCTAAATACCATGGCTATCCCTATTCCAAACAAGGTAAAAAGGATGTGGCGTGTATGGAATCTTCGTGTCGCTATTCTTATCAGTCTCTTCTTCCAAGTGTTGTTGATTTTCATTGCACCATTGCGGAAAAATACTAAAAATAGAATTGTAACCTTGTTGGTATGGGGCGCTTATTTGCTTGCAGACTAGATCGCAGTATTATTTGTTGGACTCATCTGCAGTGGCCAAGGTATTGATTGTGACAAGTATCGTGTGAATGACGACCTCGCTGCTTTTTGGGCTCCATTTCTTTTGCTACATCTCGGTGGCCCAGATACCATTACTGCTTTCTCCCTTGAAGGCAATGAATTATGGCTTCTGTTAGGTTTTTATTCTTGGCAACCCCGTTTGACAAAACTCCTTTGAGTTGTAATTTTATTCACACTTTTATTTCAGTGAGGCTATGAGTTTATTAGATGCGAATCCAAACCCGAATCGAGTCATGCAGAGAAGTTTGTGATGTTAATGCTTTCAAGATTGCCACTTCGCTGATTATTACGGGGGTCGAGCTGAAGCAAAATGCAAAATTGCATTGAAAATTGCATGTCTGCCATTGGTCACTCGAGCCAAGAAGAGCTCGCTCGAGCGAAGGTTTGCTCACTCGAGCGAAGGTTTGCTCGCTCGATCCAAGGAATGCTCGCTCGAGCCACGGATTGCGTCCATACAAAAACCTGAAGAAGTGTATTCCTCGCTCGAGCCAAGGATCCGTCGCTCGAGCCAAGGCACTAGTAGAAATCATGAAAATTACTCTCCTCGCTCGAGCCAGGAAAGCTTCGCTCGAGCGAGCCTCAGAATCCGGATTTCTCAAGGAGTTTGTTTTCTTCCCAATCTTGGATTACTTTTGGTTCTATATAAATACTTGGTTTTCTCCCAAAACTAAGTATTGGATTGAAGTCCTCCAGATCTTCTTTTTGGTTCTTAAAGGTTTATATCTGGGGATATTTTGTTATTTTTCTTTGATGTTTTATTGAGTATTCAACTCATGGTTTAAAGAGAGTACATCAAAGGTTTGTTTGTTATACACAAAAAGGAGAGAGTTGTTCTTCAATTGTGAATTCTGAAGAATTCGAGCCTGAAGCTTTCGAGGGAATCCGGAGTGGCTCATCAGAAAGACAATTCCGTGCTGAAGATGGGGTTGGAAGAGGCACATAGAGGTTGGTTCAATTAGGCGTTGTGAATTCGCTAGATAATTGAGAGTGATACCTGTGTAATTCCTTTATATCTTCTTAGTGGATTGTTCTTGTGGTCATTGCGTGGTTTTTGATCACAATTGGAAGGTGTCCAATTGTGGTTTTTCCACGTAAAATCTTTGTGTCTCTTTCTCTTGATTGTTTGATTGGGATTGTTATATTCTGCTTAAAATTGATACATAATTACAAATCAACATCTAGGAGGTTTCTAGATTTTTCAGCTTCGACACTTGCTTGGCCTTTTCATCCAGCTTGGTGCAGTTGTTTATGCCTTCTGGCAATCAGTCCCTCCCTAACCAATTTCATATCCCAACAATCTTCATGTTTTTTGCTGGAACTCTTAAGTATGCTGAACGGACACGTGCTCTATATCTAGCATGCTTTGGTAATTTAAAACACTCTTTGCTTCCAAACTATGCTCTACTCATCAAGGAAATCAAATTAATGTTGGACAATATTCCATTTGGGATTGTAAATGGAAAGGAACTTGAGACCTTGGATGAAGAAAGCTTAACACCTAACCCCTTCACTGATATTGATGTGGTGACAAATGGGTACATGTTCTTTCAAATTATCAAGAGACTGATAGTTTTTCTGACGTTTACCTTCCCTGAACGACATAAGAGTCGAAAGATTTTCCTTGAGATGACTTATAAAGATGCTTTTTGAGTAATGGAAATCAAGCTCAATTTCATGTATGATGCACTTTATAACAAGATGGTTGTGGTGCATAGGAATATTGGGTATGTTTTCCGCTTCATTTGCTCTATTTTGATTGTGGTTTCCTTTGCATTGTTTGCATCTCATCATAAATGCCAACTCCAACCCTTGGACATTGTTGTCACCTACACTCTTCTTATTGGTGCTGTTGGATTAGTATCACTTGTCAAGCTCATCTTCTCTAACTACACTATAGTTTCCCTCAATAATTCCAATGCTAAAGAAATTGTTTTTACGAACAAGGAAAGACTTTCATTTGGTGAAAAATGTCAGCGATCCAACTTTGTCTCACAACACAGTATGATCAATGACTACATCATCAACGAACAGTTCAAATGGTTTGAAAGAGTAACTGACTTTTTTGGACTCAAGGATTTCTTTGATGAGATACAATACAAAAGAAACTCACTATTGAATGATGATTTGAAAGAGTTCATATTTATGGAGCTAAAGAACAAGGCTCTTCAAGCAGAAGATCCAGAATTTTCCAAGGAGATATGTTCAGCAAAGGGAAATTGGGTTCTCTCGCAATACGATTGTCTTCACCCCTTGATTGTAAACAGCGTGAAAAGGGAAGTCGAATATGACCATAGCCTTTTGATATGGCAAGTCGCTACTGACATATGTTATCACAAAAATGAATATAGCGACGAAGAAAAAAATAGCCAAAATAGGGAATTTTGTAAGATTTTGTCAGATTATATGTTATATCTTATTGTCATGCGGCCTGCAATGATGTCAGAGGTGGAAGGTATAGCGCAAATTAGAATTCAGTACACATATGAGAAAGCCAAAAAGGTCTGGAAATCACATACAAATTCCATGCCCCCAAGCATATTTGAAAATTTCAAGAAATTCTTTCAAAGTAGACAGTCAGAATTGATGCTAAAAAGGATCATAGCGTGCCAGATTCTAGGATTAGAATGTAACGTGGCAGAATGCGGATGCAAATCAATTTTGTTTGAAGGATGCAATCTAGCTAAGGAGCTGAACAAGTTGGGAAGTGAGAGGAGATGGGAGATAATGAGTAGAGTGTGGGTGGAATAGTTGTCATATGCTGCAACTCATTGTGGAGGAATTGCTCATGTCCAGCAGCTCAACAAAGGCGGTGAGTTTATTTATTTTGTTTGGTTATTGATGGCTCATTTTGGTTTGACAGAAAGACTTCCCATTGGATTGTGCATGGTTGGAACCACACATTGAGGACTTGTGTGTATCTTTTTCATTGTGGGTGAGAGACGCAGGGCAAAAGGGTCAATGTGGCAGCCAAGAAAAATATGTTTAAGATTATTATTTATAGCACTTTACAAGAAATTTGAACAAACTTATTCCATTACTATACAATGAAATTTGAAAATACATATCATTGATCAAATAACACAAAATGCGTATTAGAGAAACTAATAATATTTAATCCTATATACTATTTTGATAATTCAACATTGAAGAATAGAGATGCTCTAAGTTTGTTCGGTTCATTAGAATGCAGTGATAATTCTATCAGAATATTCATTTTTACGCTTGGTTTATTAAAAGCTTAATAGAATTGCAAATATAATAACATTCACTATCACAAGAGAATAATCATTTCATAAATAATCAGGAAAAGTTTTAGGAAACTTTTAGAAAGAATCTAGTGTGGTAATTAATTTAAATAATTTCATAGTTAGATTTTAATTTTAAGTTAAGATTTAAGTTAATTCTTGTAAGACACAGTGAGACCAAACATTAATGTTAGTATATTTTAATTTTGAAGTCTTAGTTTGCAAATAATATAAATTTAATTTTATCTTATAGTGATCTATGATTGATAGATTATAATTTAGTGCATCTGATTGCATAACACAAATAAAATATCAAAAACTAATTCAAGAGTAGAGAATCTTCATGACTGTTACAATTAAATTGTGTGGAGTCAAACTTTACCTTAAAAGGCATCAATCTAGACCATTACAATTTAAGAAAATTGCAATTCAGTGGGATCTTTTAAAAATAATTGCAAATTAATAAAACATGTTTGCCACTGTGGAAAAGCGATCACAATTGAAGGAGGTAGAAGAAGTATAACTTTTTAATTTGAGGCCAAAAAGTGTAATGCATAGTGAAAGGCACATATACTCAATTGCACTTCCACTTTCACTAATTTTCCTTCAAAGAGTATTGAATAATTTCTCCATAGGAACCAACTAGGGGAAGGAAATAGGTTTTGTATCACGAAATATATTTTGAAAATAATAATAATAATAATAATAATTTAAAAATTGTCAATGGCATGCCCTCTTCTGTTTCTCCTTATTTTAGGGATTGGACGAATTATAATATAAGATTGAAATTATTAATATGTAACTTATATTTCAGTGTTTCGATTAGATTATGATAGACATTTTACTTAATAGGATTGACAAATTTTTTAGTCCAACAACTAACAATTCAAAACAAACATATAATTTAGATTATATATTTCTATATCTATTGCAAAATAAATGTGGACATTAGAAAATTATTTAACTAATCCAGTTAGATAACTAATCTTACACTAATCTTATAAATTGTTAATTCTTTCACTATTAATCTTACTAATCAAACAATGCCAAATAGAATAAGCTTTATAACCGAGAATAAAAGGAGTTCTCTCAACCAACAAAGCATATGTAGGGACATGAATTTTGAACGACGACACATGGCCAAGGTGGCACCGAAGTGTCAGCCGAGGTGCTACATGTCCAGATCATAACGCCGAGGTGATCTTGGTTAGGCTGAGGTTATCTCCGAAGATACCGGAGTACGGAATAAGCGAATAAGGGACAAGAGTCCTAGAATGAGAGAAGATTTCAGTTTGGGTAAAGATAAGACTCTTAGAGAGTTTATCCTAATCCTACTAGGAGTCCAAGATTACCAGTAATCCTAAGTCCATTAGAGCTAGGCTTCTGTTGGGACTAGGATTGTGTTGGCTATAAAAGGGAGGCACCCCCATGGGTCTAAGGTACGCTTTTGGTATTCTGAATAGTGAGTTAAGTACTTTTGCTATCTTTGAGAGATAACTGGTTTGATCGTCGGAGTGCCCCCAGGTGGACGAACCACTGCCGGAATCTCTTCTTTTCTGTGATAGGTCATTCAGGCATCATCTATTCTGCCGGTACTCTCCAACTGAGTTCCCCTTTTTGGTTGTGTGGTCGGAAATCAACACCCACAATTTGGTGCCGTCTGTGGGAAAGAAAGGAGAATAGTTGGCCAACGACGGACAGAAAGAGAAGGTTGGGAGCGACACTCCTACTGGGAGTGGAAAACCTATAGACCTTGACGTCGAAGAAGACAACTGTAACAAAGAGACTCATGATAAGAATCACGAAGGAAAGGACGTCGGCTAGGAGGGCGACATACCAAAGAAAACGGACCGAAGCGGGTATTACAACGAGAACGACCTCGAGGTATGGAAAGAAAGATGCCTGTGGAGGAACGATGAGGTAAAGGCCATGGCGAACAAATTGGTAGACCTACAAACGGTGGTCAATTTCATGATACAGAATAACGTCATGTAGCCACCATACCCACTACAAGATACGCCGATTCCAGCGACCAAGAAAGATGCCCGAAAAGATGGGCAGAAAACAGTCCCTACAATCCCCCAGCACACCAGAACCGAGAAACATTCTCATCGGCCTTCAAGGGAGGTCGGGCGAGGAGAGTCAAGAAGGGGAGATTCACGGAGAACGCATCATACCAAGGAAGCTGACCCCAAAAAATATCGGCATGTTCAAAGGCAGGAGTTGTGCTTCGACGCAACTAATGGAGAAAGGTCTAAGAGAACTCACATTGACATAGGTAGTAGTGCACCGAAGAGGCTAAAATCCGGAGATAGCCGAGCTCCTGGGCGGACCAAAGAGGACTTGAGGGATTACCTCAAGAGGAAGCAAAAAAATGCCGAGGTAACTTCCCCAGTTAAGCCAAGAACACCATTCTCGGTAGAGTTGGAAAAATTTGAGGCCCTGAAAAGATTCAGTATGCCGAGGTTAGAGATATACGACGGTAAGTCAGACCCCAACTTTCACGTCGGTTTATACCTGAACGCGATGGCATTGTAAACTGGGAACGAACCGTTGCTTTGCAAGGTGTTCCCCTTATCCTTCAGGGAAATCGCATCGGACTGGTTTCAAAAGTTGCCGAAAGGAACTGTGAAAACCTGGGAAGGGCCGGCCGAGATGTTTGTGGCTAGGTTCGTAACAAACAAACTACAACCATTGAGGATAGACGCCCTGATGGCTCTGAAAATTGGCGAGGACGATAGCCTGAGGGCCTATGCCAAAAGGTATTATGAGGTATTCAACCGAATACCAGAATGCAACCAAGAGGTGGCCGTCGTGTCATTTAAAAACGGCCTGAAAGATGACTGTCTGCTTCAAAAATCACTGGCAAAGACATTGCCAAAAAACAAGGAGGAACTTATGGCGAGGATAGAAAAGTATGCCAGGGCCGAGGAGGACACGCCGAGGACAAAAGCGCCGAAACCAGAGAAGAAAAATGGCTCGCCGAAGTGAGGCCAAGGTGATGGTGGACACAACAAACCAGAGATAGGACTAAGGGCTGCACAGGCAGTCACAACCATCTTTTGAATCCTGATTTACAAAGTCTTGGAGAAAGTCTGAAACCAGCCCTATTACAAAGCACCAGCAAGGGTACCGGAGAATTTATGGAAAGAAGTCTTGGTAAGCACTGTACTTACCACAATGAAGCTAGTCATCCGACTCAAGAGTGCAGAGCCCTGAAAGCACATGTAGAAGACTTGGTAAGACAAAGTCATCTAAGGGACCTGGTAGATGAGACCAAGACAAGAGAAGAACAAGTAAGATTACCCCAGGCACCAGTAGCATCGCCACCCCCAACACCGCAACCACAGGGAGGCGGCCCTCGAGTGATCAATGTGATTCACTCAAAGGAAAACGAGAATGAGATTATGGGAGAAACCCAGAAGGTAAAACACTTGCAACATGTGTATCAGGTCGGGAAGAAGAGGCCTAGGGCAGACAAGAGTCAGGGACCAGTGGTGTCCTTTACCGAAGAAGACCTGGAGATGGTGCAACATCCACACAACGATGCCTTGATAGTATCTTTTCAGGTTGGGGAGTGCCAAGTGAAGCACATCCTAATTGACCAAGGCAGCTTTTGTGACATCATGTATGTCAGATGTTACAAGGAGCTTGGCCTTCACCCAGACAATATGGAGCCGTCCAATGGCCCAATGGTTGGGTTCAATGGAACGCCGATGTGGCCACTGGGAGCAGCAAGTTTAGAGGTGCAGGCTGGCACCAAAATGATAAAAACTGAATTCACCATAATCGACACACCTTCCCCTTACAATGCTATCTTGGGAAGGCTATGGCTGCATGCAATGAGGACTGTTCTCTCAACATTGCATCAGCTATTGCGGTTCCCAACAGAGCATGGGATAGAGGAGGTCAGAGGGGATCAACTACAGGCAAAGAACTACTCCATGGCAGCAATGAAATCTACCTGCAGCATACGAGAACCAGAAAGGGCAGAGATCAAAGACGAGGACGTGGAAGTCCTAGAGGACGTCGGCAAGAAGCCAGCCGAGAGAATAAAGAAGCCCTGAAGAAAATCCTCGTCCAATAGGGGGATGAAGAACACTTTTTTCTTCTCAGCTCGGGCTTAGTCGAAGAAGAGGAAAAAGAGCTAGAGGCGTTCTTGAGAGGAAACATTGAGGTGTTTGCCTGGACGCCTTACGAGATGCTTGACATTGACCCCGAGGTCACTTGCCATAAACTGAAAATAGACAGGTCGGCCAAACCTGTAATCCAACGAGTAAGAAAGCCGACGTTGATGCATGTTGAGGCAGTGGAAGAGGAAGTAGACAGACTTCTAAAGGCCAGAGCCATTCAAGAGGTATATTACCCAACATGGCTACCAAATACAGTGGTGGTGAAGAAAAAGAATGGTAAATGGAGGGTCTGCATGGACTTTACTAGCCTAAACAAGGCCTGTCCCAAAGACAGTTTTCCTTTACCCAAGATTGACTAGTTGGTGGATGCCACTTTAGGGCATGGAAGGATGAGCTTCCTGGATGCCTACAGGGGGTACCATCAGATAGCTATGTACCCCCCAGATGAGGAGAAGACTGCATTTATCACCCCAAAGGGGCTGTATTGCTATAGAATGATGCCTTTTGGGTTGAAGAATGCAGGAGCAACTTACCAGAGATTGGTAACCAAGATGTTCAAACACCTAATTGGCTGAACAGTGGACGTATACATCGATGACATGGTCGTGAAGACCAGGGAACCTAAGGATCATCTGGAAGACTTAAAGGTAGTCTTTGACATCCTAAAAACATATCGGCTCCAACTCAATGCATCAAAGTGCGCATTTTGAATTGGATTTGGTAAGTTCCTGGGATACTTGGTGATCAGAAGGGGCATTGAGGCTAGCCCAAATCAGATCAAGGCCATCTTAGAGCTGAAGAGCCCGATGTTGGCAAAACAAGTGCAGATGTTGACTGGAAAGGCTGCAGCCCTGAATAGGTTCATAAGCAGAAGTTCAGACAAGTGCAAACCTTTCTTTAACTTAGTGAAAAAAGCCACAGACTTCTTATGAACCGAAGAGTGCGAAACCGCCTTGACTGACTTGAAGAAGTATTTGACCATAGCTCTAGTTCTCTCAAACCCAGTACCTGGAGAGGAGCTATTCTTATACTTGGTAGTTTCAGAGCATGCAGTAAGTGCAGTAGTAGTCAGAGAAGAAAAAATGAGAGCAAATGGTAGTTTACTACATGAGTAAAACCCTGGTAGATGCAGAGACCAGGTACTTACCCTTGAAGAATTTAACACTGGCTTTAGTAATGGCTTCCAAGAAGCTGAACCATTACTTTTAAGCCCACAAAGTTGTGGTGTTGACTGAACATTCATTATAGTCCCTGTTACAATAAGAGGATCTGACATGCAGAATAGCCAGATGGGCAGTGGCCTTGGGCCAATATGACCTGGAATTCAGACCCAGGACAGCAATCAAAGGCCAAGTCTTAACCGACTTCGTGGCCGAGTTCACACCAGACACCGTCATACATCGGGCTCTGTTGAGTCGAGGTATAGAATGTCCAAGTGAGCAAGGAAGAACCCAGCAAGGGACAGCTGAACAGAGGGACAAAGAGAAACTCAGGCCCTGCAGTATTTACATCGGCGACTCCTTCTGATTGTTTGTTGATGGGAGTTCAAACCAACAAGGAGCAAGGGCAGAAGTAGTACTAGTATCACCAGATGGGCAGATACTGGAACAATCTATTCGTTTGGGGTTCAAGGCCTCAAACAATGAAGCCGAATATGAAGCACTAATCGCAGGGTTAAAGCTGGTAGCAGCCATGGAAGCTGACGAGGTAATAGTCTTCTGTGACTCCCAACTCATAGTCAACCAGGCAACAGGCGAATATGTAGCCCAAGATGAAAGAATGTCGGCTTATGCAAAGGAAGTGGGCAGACTAATAGCCTTATTTCAAAATTGTCGGCTACAGCAGGTAAGCCGAGACGACAATAGCCACGCCAACGCTCTGGTCAACCTGACAAGTGCAATGAAGCCTGGGGAGGCAAGAACGATAATGGTTAACTACTTGCCAGGTCCAAGCATAGAACCACTAAACACAGAGCACGAAACAATGTGTGTGGAGATGAGACCAAGTTGGATGGACGCAATAATAGCATTCCTTAGAGATAGGAAGCTGCCAGATGACCGAAAAGAAGCGCACAAGATTAGACTGATGCCGGCAAGATTCACTTTGACAGCAGAAGGACATTTCTACAGAAGATCTTTTACTGGACCCCTTCTGAGGTGTGTGCATCGTGCATAGGTTGAAGATTTTCTGTACGAGATATATAAAGGAATATATGGAAGCCACGCTGGGGCCAGGTCACTTGCTCATAGGGCCATTACACAAGGGTACTGGTGGCCCTACATGCAAAAAGACGCAGAAACCTATGTCAAGAAGTGTGAAAAGTGCCAAAGGTTTGCACCTTTGATACACCAACCAGCAGCAGACTTAAACCCTGTATCCAGTCCTTAGCCGTTTGCCCAATGGGGCATGGATCTTGTTGAAAAACTGCCTCAAGCAACTGGGCAAAGGAAGTACCTACTGATAGCAACAAATTACTTCACCAAGTGGGTAGAAGTCGAACCCTTGACCAAGATTCGGGACATGGATATGAAGAACTTCATATGGAAGAACATCATCACCAGGTTTGGGATCCCAAGAGCAATAGTTACAGACAATGGGACACAATTTGACAGTAAGCTAATCAAAAGCTTCTGTGAAAAATTCAAAATCAAGAATTATTTTTCGACCCCAAGTTTTCCTCAAAACAATGGACAAGCAGAAGCGTCCAACAAAGTTATCTTGGATGGGATAAAGAAGAGACTACAAACAGTAAAGGGAAAGTGGGTGGATGAGTTGCCCAGTGTACTTTGGGCATATCCGACTACGCCGAGAAGATCAACGGGGGAATCAGAATAACCCCCATGTCAGTTATCGATAAATTATCAATTACATACCGACATCGCTAAACTGGACTACTTATGACTGATAATTGAACCAACTGAAGTACTGAATGGACTGATTGAAAACTAGAACTGAATTGACTGAGCATATCTATTGCATTGCATTTTTATCTTTTCGGTTATTTGATTATCTGTTCGTGTTTTCATGTTTAAACTACAAATTGAAGGCCTTATCGGCGGCCGAATCGAAAATAGATTGATGTTTTGGAACCATTGGAATTTATGTGATTTAATGGTATATTTATCCAAAATGTGATTAGGAATGATTAAACTAGATTAAATAAAGCCAATTAAAGAGTTTATCGAAATTACACTTTTGCCATCCCTAGTGGGCCACTTAGGCAACACACTTAGAGAAACAAAACATTTTTCCTCAGCTCTTTTTGTGCCTATAGCTGACCAAAGTTAGGGAGAGGGAGAGTTAAGAGAGAATTGAACTCATCTTGTGAATGGGCTTGAAGAAATTGTTAGAGAATTGGCAAAATTGGACTCTTAAACCTTGAATACAAGACTAAGGTAGGACATTCATCTTGTTGTTGTTGTCATAGAGCTGATTCTTGCATGATTCATGCTTCATTTTAGAATTAAGTCATGTTGTAGCTCATACATGGTGAATTATACTAGAAATCATGCATGCATGTTTGAATTGATGAATTTTGAGTTGAGTTCATGACAAATTGTACATGCATGCTCATGTCTAAGCTTAAGTCCATGATTTCAACTTGTTTTTGGTATAAATGGCTCACTAGAACATCAGTATTGGAGCTTTAAAATGGTTTAATTTCATGCATGTTTGCATGTTCTTCATATTCTTGAAAATGGGTTTGAATATGGTTTTAATTGACTCACTATTGAGGCTTGAATTCATAAATTGAGCTTTGAAACTGGTTATACATTAAATTTAGATATGTTTTCCAGAATTTAGGCCCAAGAGGTCGAGTTTGGAGTGGTAGAATGCTTGGTTTGAGCTTGGGAGGCAAATCTGGAAATTCTAGATTTGGCTTCCTCGCTCGAGCGAAGGATTCCTCGCTCGCGCGAGCACCTTTGTCCAGGGCTCCGCTCGAGCAAGCATCGAGCGACCATCGCGCGTAAAATCACAGCATCCAGTATTTTTACTGTTTCAACAGACCGCTCGAGCGAAGGATTTCTCGCTCGAGCGAAGCCTTTGATTTTGGAATCTCGCTCGAGCGAGGCTCCTATTTTCAGCAAACTTTGCAAAATGATTTCTAAGTGTATTTTTGCATCCTCATCCCATTCTAGGCATTCTTAGGCCTAGTTTAAGGCATCTTAATGAGGATATAGATGTAGAACACACCAAGGCAAATTAGGGATTAAGTTATGATATTTCCCAACTGTGTAGCTTAGTGTGTGTTCAACCTGTGAACTGTGTAGGGTTGGCGACTGGGGAGACACGCTCTAGCATACTGTAGCCCAAACTCTGTGAGTAACAATTGTGTAAAGATATGTTCAAAATGATTATCTTTCGAATACTGAACTGAACTGTTTACTGAACTGTTTACTGAACTGGTATTATTTACTGAATGAATGTATGTCTTTTATTTCTGAACTTTACTATGGCATCCTTAGCACCTACTGTTTACTGTTACTGTTACAGAGATCTCTGTCGGTTCCCTCGTGGAACCACTACTGTTTACTGATTGATGGCCATCATTACTGTTCGGTCTTTAAGACCTACTGTTTACTGCTATGCTAATGGATGTACCACATATGACTGAATAACTGTTCTGACTGAAAGACTGAAATACTGTTTAATGAACTGTTTTCATTACTGTAAGGACATTTCATTCTTAACCTCTTTACGCATTATGTTATTCACTGGGCTTTAGCTCACTGCTCATATATATATGTAGGTGTACAGGCACCAGACCGCAGCTAGGAGCGTCGGGGTTAGACTCCAGTTTTGTCAAGCCAGCCTTTGTGCCTCACTGCGAGGTTCCGAGTTGCCATGCTATGGCTTTGGGGTGCTTTGTTTTTCCCCCGTCTGTCTCCGTACTGTTTTGGATTACTGTATAGGTATCGCCTATTAACTGCATCGCTATCAAGGGATTAGGTCCCCGACCTTTGTGTATCAGTAAATTTTGTATAGATCTTGTTTATATGTGTGAATGCTTGAAAAATCTTTTTGGCATACAGACTGTCACAGCTCATTGGACATTATTTATTTACTGTATTGGCTTCCGCCAGGCCCTGTACTCTGTTTTACTGTATCACTGTTAAGCAGGCCTTCGGTAATCTCGGATTACTGGCCGGTTACGGTGCTAAACCCATAGGGCCGGGTTTGGGTCGTGACAGAGTGGTATCAGAGCGATACTTAACCACGAGTTATACCCCACACACGTGTCCAAATGAGCTATAGGGTGTCCTAGAAAAGTGATTAGGGCATTTCATGAACTTGAAAAGTGTGTGGCTATGTTATGACTGAATACATGTTAATGTGATAACTGTCTAAATATGCAACTGTTTATATTATAATTGCTATAACTGTTATAACTGCTTATAGTGAAATGGACAATGCAAATGAACCTGAATCATCCGAGGCCAGAATGGCACGAATGGAAAGAATGATGGAACTGATAACTGCTAGACTTGAGCAACAACAGAACCAACAGCCCCCACTTCCTCCTCCTCCGGTACAGCCGGAACCCAATGCAAGTGTGAATGATGGGGATATTATTGCTCTCACCCATAAATTCAGCAAGATGAAACCGCCATCCTTTCAGGGAGGCCTTGAACCGCTAAAGGCTGAAGCTTGGGTGCTTGAAACAGAAAAACTATTTGAAGTGTTTCCGTGCTCAGAGGCGAATAAAGTACTGTTAGCTACCTTCAACCTACAAGAAGAAGCTAGAAGGTGGTGGATGTTGATCCGTGATACAAATACTGTTATGACTTGGGCTCAGTTCAAGGAGTCCTTATTTGAAAAGTACTTCCCACAGTGCGTCAGGGATAGGAAAGTGACTGAATTTGAACAACTGAGACAGGGTACAATGTCTGTGGCTGAATATGAAGCAAGGTTCGAAGCTTGCGGATATGCACCACATATGGTGGACACGACTACAAGAAGGCGTAAAATTTGAGGGTGGCCTTAATGTTGCAATACTTGACCGAATAAGTGTTTTGAAACTACCGACTTTTGTGGGTGTTCTCGACCGGGCATTGATGGCCGAGTCGAACATTGCAGCAGTGAAACAATCTGAAACACCAACAAGTGAATGCCATGGTAAAAGGTAGGGTTTCAAATTCAAGAAAGGCAAGCACAACCCGGCCAACAAGAAACAGAATACGGGGTCAACAACTAGCCCCAGCCAACGGAGTGGATTCATTCCACCCTGCTCTGTATGTGGCAACAAGCACAAAGGGGTTGTCACAAAATATCCGGAGCCTGTTACAGATGTGGCAAAGTGGGCCACATGGTTAGAGACTGTCCCTCTGCTCTGCAAGTTATTAGCAAAGCTACACCAAGCGCAGCAGCGTCAACTGTAGCACCAAAGCCTAACCCCAAAGCTACCGGGAAAGAGCCTATGAGACAGGGCCGAGTGTTCGCCCTAGTACCGGGAGACGTGCAAAATATTGAAACCGTTGTGTCAGGTATCCTCTCTATTTGTACACAAAATGCATATGTATTGATTGATTCAGGATCTACACATTCTTATGTGTCGCATGCTTTCTCACGGAAATTGAATAGACCCTTAGAACCCATGAATTACCTGTTAGCTGTATCATCACCTATTAGGGGATCCATGACATGTGCATATATGTATCCTGCTTGTGAGATTATTGTTGGGGATATGCATCTGTTTATTGATTTATTGCCATTGAACATTGATCATTTTGATGTAATATTGGGGATGGATTGGTTACAAAAATATCATGCCACTATTGATTGTGTGACCAAGCAAGTTGTTTTCCGTCCACCTGGTTTGCCTGAATTTGTGTTTAATGGGAGTGAGTAGTACCTCCTCGTATTTGATTTCTTCAAGGAAAGTGTTAAATTAATTAGAAAGGGTGTAAAGGATATACGTGTTCTGTCTTGTTGTGTCTCTGATGATAGTGTTAAAACTGATGTGAATTGTATTCCTATAGTCAGAGAATTCCCAAATGTATTTCCAGATGATCTGCCAGGGGATTTGATTGACAGGGAGATTGAATTTACCGTTGATGTGATTAAATTTACCACCAATATCTAAAGCTCCTTATAGAATGGCCCCAACTGAACTGAAGGGGTTGAAAGTGCAATTGCAAGAACTGTTAGACAAGAAGTTTATCAGGCCCAGTACTTCACCGTGGGGTGCACCTGTTTTGTTTGTAAAGAAGAAAGATGGCTCACTGAGACTGTGCATTGATTACTGTGAATTGAACAAGGTAACTGTGAAAAATAAATACCCATTGCCACGTATTGATGATTTATTTGATCAGTTACAAGGTGCACAAGTGTTTTCCAAGATTGATCTCAGATCGGGGTATCATTAACTGAAGGTTAAACCGGAAGAGATTGATAAAACTACTTTGAGAACGAGGTATGGCCATTATGAATTTTTAGTTATGCCATTCGGAGTCACGAATGCCCCTACTGCTTTTATGGACCTCATGAACAGAATTTTTAAACCATACCTTGATGATTTCATCATAGTATTTATTGATGACATACTGATCTATTCAAAAAGTAGAGAAGAACATGAACACCATCTGAGACTTGCCCTGCAGACCCTAAGGGAACAGAAACTGTATGCTAAACTGTCTAAATGTGAGTTCTGGCTTGATCATGTTATGTTTTTGGGGCATGTTGTTAGCAAAGAGGGAATTTCTGTTGATCCGCAGAAAATTGAAGCTGTAGTGAACTGGCCTAGACCAACAAATGTGACGGAAGTCCGAAGCTTTTTGGGTTTGGCTGGATATTACAGAAGATTTGTCAAAGATTTCTCCAAAATTGCCCTACTATTGACTCAGTTAACTCAGAAGAGGACATCATTTGACTGGACTGACCAAAGGGAATCAGCATTCCAAGAGTTGAAAACTCGACTTGTGACTGCACCAGTTTTGACTTTACCTTCAGGTACGGAAGGTTATACTGTATTTAGTGATGCTTCCCATAAGGGTTTTGGGGTGTGTTTTAATGCAGAATGGGAGAGTTATTGCTTATGCTTCCCGACAGTTGAGACCACATGAAAAGAACTACTCGACCCATGATTTGGAATTGGCTGCAGTAGTGTTTGCACTAAAAATCTGGCGTCACTACCTTTACGGGGCGACATGTGAAGTATACATCGACCATAAGAGCTTAAAATATTTCTTCACACAGAAAGAACTAAATATGAGACAGCGCAGATGGCTAGAACTGATCAAAGACTACGATCTACAGATTCTGTACCATCCAGGAAAAGCCAATACTGTTACCGATGCATTGAGCCGAAAGTCAATTGCCAACTTAGCTTGTTTGCTCACCGAACAGAAAGAGCTGCTTTGTGACCTTGAAAAATTTGAAATTGAAGTTGTTTTGAGAGAACAAGGTGGAACGCTAGTTGCTATTTCTGCTCAACCGGTATTGATTGAAGAAGTTAAAGAGAAACAGCAACTGGATGACTTTTTGAAAAAGATCATCAAAGAAAGAGAGTCTAAGCCGAGACCGGGTTTCAAATTTGAGAACAATGTACTGAGATTTCAAGAAAGACTGTGTGTGCCGAATGACACTGAACTGAGAAGAAGAGTTCTGCAAGAGGGCCACAATTCAAAATTGTCTATCCACCCGGGGAATACGAAAATGTACCAAGATCTGAAACAGAATTTCTGGTGGCCGGGAATGAAGAAAGAAATTGCCGACTTTGTGTCCAAATGTCTTCATTGCCAACAAGTCAAAGCTAAACATCAACGACCTGCCGGATTATTGCAAGCCTTACCTATACTAGAGTGGAAATGGGAGCATATCACGATGGATTTTATCGTTGGGTTACCTCGCTCCAGAAAAGGTATGGATTCAATTTGGGTTATTGTTGACAGACTAACCAAATTTGCTCACTTCTTACCTGTCAAGACAATCTATAATGCGGACAAATTGGCTGTTATCTATATTGATGAAATTGTGAGACTGCATGGAGTGCCTGTGTCTATTGTTTCTGACAGGGATTCGAAGTTTACATCGAGGTTTTGGCAAAGCCTCTGATGCATTGGAGTCTTGAATTGAGGCTGAGTAGTGCCTATCATCCTCAGACAGATGGACAGTCAGAAAGGACCATCCAGACTTTGGAGGATCTATTGAGAATGTGCGTCCTTGATTTTTAGGGAAACTGGGAAAGTCATTTGCCATTGGCTGAATTCGCCTACAACAATAGCTACCATTCGAGTATTGGTATGGCGCCTTTCGAGGCATTGTATGGCAGGAAATGTCGATCTCCGATTTGCTGGGCAGAAGTTGGAGATGGGCCTTTGCTTGGGCCCGAGATCGTATATGAGACGACTGAAAAGATAAAAGCGTCTGACAAAAAGACCGCAGAGTAGCGAGAAAAAGTTATATGCGGATGTCAGAAGACGGGACAGAGAGTATGAAGTGGGTGATCACGTTTTTGTGAAAGTAACACCAATGAAGGGCCAGACTCGTTTTGGAGTCAAAGGCAAGTTAGCGCCGAGATACGTCGGACCGTATGAGATTATTGAGAAAATTAATCCGGTGGCGTATCAAGTTGCGCTTCCCCCTGAAATGGAGCACATGCATAATGTTTTCCACATTTCGATGTTGAGAGATTATCTCCGGGATCCCTTCCATGTGATTGAGCCTACTCGGGTAGTGTTGAGTGATGACCACACTTACGAGGAACGGCCTATACAGATTGCAAACCGACAGATCAAGAAACTGAGAAACAAAGAGATTCCGCTAGTGAAAGTTGACTGGCAGAACCATGGTGGTGTGTATGCCACTTGGGAAAGGGAAGATGACATGGCTAAGAAATATCCTGATTTGTTCCCGCTGGATCCTGTTTTCTTCCAGAATGAAGGTAACTCGAGTTTAAAGGACTAAACTCCTTATAATGAGGGGAGACTGTAACAACCCCTATACTGTTTACCGATAAATTACTGAATTACATACTGATTACTGCTAAACTGGACTACTTATGATTGATAATTGAACCAACTGAAGTACTGAATGGACTGATTAAAAACTAGAATTGAATTGACTGAGCATATCTATTGCATTGCATTTTTATCTTTTCGGTTATTTGATTATCTGTTCGTGTTTTCATGTTTAAACTGCAAATTGAAGGCCTTATCGGCGGCCGAATCGAAAATAGATTGATGTTTTGGAACCATTGGAATTTATGTGATTTAATGGTATATTTATCCAAAATGTGATTAGGAATGATTAAACTAGATTAAATAAAGCCAATTAAAGAGTTTATCGAAATTACACTTTTGCCATCCCTAGTGGGCCACTTAGGCAACACACTTAGAGAAACAAAACATTTTTCCTCAGCTCTTTTTGTGCCTATAGCCGACCAAAGTTAGGGAGAGGGAGAGTTAAGAGAGAATTAAACTCATCTTGTGAATGGGCTTGAAGAAATTGTTAGAGAATTGGCAAAATTGGACTCTTAAACCTTGAATACAAGACTAAGGTAGGACATTCATCTTGTTGTTGTTGTCATAGAGCTGATTCTTGCATGATTCATGCTTTATTTTAGAATTAAGTCATGTTGTAGCTCATACATGGTGAATTATACTAGAAATCATGCATGCATGTTTGAATTGATGAATTTTGAGTTGAGTTCATGACAAATTGTACATGCATGCTCATGTCTAAGCTTAAGTCCATGATTTCAACTTGTTTTTGGTATAAATGGTTCACTAGAACATCAGCATTGGAGCTTTAAAATGGTTTAATTTCATGCATGTTTGCATGTTCTTCATATTCTTGAAAATGGGTTTGAATATGGTTTTAATTGACTCACCATTGGGGCTTGAATTCGTAAATTGAGCTTTGAAACTTGTTATACATTGAATTTAGATATGTTTTCTAGAATTTGGGCCCAAGAGGTCAAGTTTGGAGTGGTAGAATGCTTGGTTTGAGCTTGGGAGGCAAATCTGGAAATTCCAGATTTGGCTTCCTCGCTCGAGCGAAGGATTCCTCGCTCGAGCGAGCACCTTTGTCTAGGGCTCCGCTCGAGCGAGCATCGAGCGACCATCACGCATAAAATCATAGCATCCAGAATTTTTACTGTTTCGACAGACCGTTCGAGCGAAGGATTTCTTGCTCGAGCAAAGCCTTTGATTTTGGAAGCTCGCTCGAGCGAAGGAAGGCTCGCTCGAGCGAGGCTCCTATTTTCAGCAAACTTTGCAAAATGTTTCTAAGTGTATTTTTGCTTCCTCATCCCATTCTAGGCATTCTTAGGACTAGTTTAAGGCATCTTAATGAGGATATAGACGTAGAACACACCAAGGCAAATTAGGGATTAAGTTATGATATTTCCCAACTGTGTAGCTTAGTGTGTGTTCAACCTGTGAACTGTGTAGGGTTGGCGACTGGGGAGACACGCTGTAGCATACTGTAGCCCAAACTCTATGAGTAACAATTGTGTAAAGATATGTTCAAAATGATTATCTTTCGAATCTTTGGAATCGAATCAATTTCTTGATGGTATTATTCTTGAATGAATGTATGTCCTTTATTTCCGAAATGTCTTGTGGCATCCTTAGCACCCTCATTTCTTTATTCTTGTTATAGAGATCTTTGTCGGTTCCTCGTGGAACCACTCATTCTTGATTGATGGCCATCATTACTGTTCGGTCTTTAAGACCCGTTTACTGCTATGCTAATGGATGTACCACATATGACTGAATAAGCTTCTAATCAAAATCTTGAAATATTGTTTAATGAACTGTTTTCATTACTGTAAGGACATTTCATTCTTAACCCCTTTACGCATTATGTTGTTCACTGGGCTTTAGCTCACTGCTCATATATATATGTAGGTGTACAGGCACCAGACTGCAGCTAGGAGTATCGGGGTTAGACTCCAGTTTTGTCAAGCCAGCCTTTATGCCTCACTGCGAGGTTCCGAGTTGCCATGCTATGGCTTTGGGGTGCTTTGTTTTTCCCCGTCATCTCCGTCTTGTTTTGGATTCTTTGTATAGACCTGTCGCCTATTAAGCTGTCTTGCTATCAAGGGATTAGGTCCTCAGCCTTTGTGTAAATTTTGTATAGACTATACTGTTCTACATGTGTGAATGCATGAAAAATCTTTTTGGCATACAGACTGTCACAACTCAATGGACATTATTTATTTACTGTATTGGCTTCCGCCAGGCCCTGAACTTTGTTTTACTGTACTACTGTTAAGTAGGCCTTCGGTAATCTCGGATTACTGGCCGGTTACGGTGCTAAACCCATGGGGCCGGGTTTGGGTCGTGGCAAATCCCCATTTGCCATGGCTTATGGCACAGAAGCAGTAATTCCACTAGAGGTCGGCATCCTAGGGATCAGAACCCAGGAAGTAGAGAATGGGACCAACGAGGCATTCTTAGCCCGAGATATGGATCTGCTAGATAAAAGAAGGGAGAAAGCAGCAATTCAGCTAGGGGCATACTAGCAGCAGCTTGCCAGGGCTTATAGTAATAAGGTCAACCCAAGGGAGTTTCAAGTCAGTGACCTCGTCTTGAGAAAGGTCGTCGGCAACAAGAAGGATCCTAGAGAGGGCAAGCTTGGTCTGAATTGGGAAAGACCCTATAGAATCATCTCGCTATTGGGCAATGGGTCGTATCAACTTGAAAATAGTAAAGGCAAAGAATTACCAAGGTCCTGGAATACTTGCAATCTGAAATTTTTCTATCATTAGACTTTCTTGTTCTTTGTTATTAGCCGAAGTAATAATAAACTTTTAGCTTGATTTTTTATACTTGTGATACTTGATGATGTTTCTGGAATACATGCATAATTAGAACCTAAGTGGAACTTAAGTTTACATTAGGGGGCAGAGAGTTGGAAAATGGTACTTGGAAAATGGAATTTACAAGCTAAAATTAGTTTAACGTTTGTTGAAATTTAAGTTTACAAGTTGAAGTTAAACCGATGTCACGTTTAACGCTTGTTGAAATTTAAGTTTACAAGTTGAAATTAAACCGAGGTCACGTTTAACGCTTGTTGAAATTTAAGTTTACAAGTTGAAATTAAACCGAGTTCACGTTTAACGCTTGTTAAAATTTTAAGTTTACAAGTTGAAGTTAAACCGAGGTAATGTTTAACGCTAGTTGAAATTTAAATTTACACGTTAAAGTTAGACTAATGTCATGTTTAACACTTATTGAAATTTTAAGTTTACAAGTTGAAGTTAAACCGAGGTCATGTTTAACACTTGTTAAAACTTTAAGTCTACAAGTTGAAGTTAAAACGAGGCCGTGTTTAAGACTTGTTGAAATTTTAAATTTACAAATTGAAGTTAAACCGAGGTTGTGTTAAAGGAGGATTGGATTAAACACTTGTTGAAATCTTTGAAAAAATTTACAAGTTAGGCCAAGATAAAAGCGTTGGTTTGTATAACCGAGGTATATCACCCCGAGAAGATTACACAAGGTGTACTTTGAAGACATGCAAAATATTCTAAGTATAAGAGTCATACAAGAGCAGAAGAAAGAAGACAAACATTCAAAGAAGAGATTAGAGAACGCATTCAGAAAAGAAAGAAGAAACTTCGGCCTAAACATCGAAAAGTAATTGTTCTAATTACAAAAGTGGCACGTCGGCCAAATTAAAGCTTACACTGTTCCAAAAAGAAGAAAAACAAAGTACAAAGTACAGGAAATAAAGAAGAAAACATCAAAATAAACTACTCGGCATCGGCAGCAGGTTGTGTCTCACCCCCAGAAAACAGTTGGGAAGACTTCTCAGCAGCCTTCTCAGCCGCGAGCTCAGCATCAATCTCCTGAAGAGTTTGATCGAGGCTCTTCTCGGCGATTGGCACCTCGGAGTTTGTCTTCTAAGAGGAGGCATCTTTAGAGATATCACCCTCATCATCTTGAGACAAGTCTACGACTTGCTCATTCAGAGTAGGGGACTTGGCCCCAGCTTCCTTCTTTTTCCTCACCAAAACTTCCTTCTCAGACTTAAAATTGTCTTTGGATTGGCTTGGAGTACAAGGGAATGACAGGGGAAGGACGTTGGTATTCTGGAGGGAGGAGTTCTCGGGGACATCAAGCTTTTTGAGGAAAGCCTTCCAACCAAGGGTGAAACCCTTGTTGGCCTGCCTCACTTGCCCTTTGTAGTCCTCCGTGATGTTGGCCGCCCCCTCAGCATACGCCTTCTCATCAGCGGTCTTGATCTCAGCCTCTTTTATGGCCAAGGCATCCTGAAGTTCTTTTTGGGCCTTGACCATCTTTTCTTCGGCCTCTTTCTTTTGGGCCTCAAGAACCTTCTTAAAGGCCTCTGCAGCATCTGTTTTTTCCTCGGCCACATCTTGAGCTTTTATAGCTGCCTCAGCTTGATCTGCCAAGCTCATCATCTTGTCCTTGGCCCTGTTGAGGGACTTCTGTAAAACGGCGACCTCCCTGATCTTGTCGGCCAACTCTTTCCTCATTTTAAAAGCTTGTATTGAGAAGGAGTGGGCGTGTTCGATAGCCTGAAAGAGGATGAACAGAACAAAAGTCAGTAAAATTCTCTGAGTATGAAAGAATGGAGAAAGAAAAATACCGAGTGTGAAAGACTTACTTGAACGGAATGTTAGAGCATCAGACCGAAGTTTTCATACTCGTTCATCTTGGCGTTTCGGTTGAGGTCGTTTGGAAGGAGCAAAGCCGTAGAGAGGGCGATGCCGACTTCGAGGTCAATCGCACTGTTGCCAGTTTTGACCGGCTTGTCCTCGATGGTGATCAGGGGTGCTGTCACGACCCAAACCCGCCCCTATAGGTTTGGCGACGTAACCGGCCAGTAATCCGTGGATTACCTACGGCCTCTGAAGACATTAACAAATATCAAGGGGCTGTGGAAGCAATAATGCAAAATAAACAAGGTCCAATGAGCTGTGATGACATACATGGGACAGAAAATTTTAAAACTTATTTATATACAAAGCATGCCAGTCAAAGTACACCAATATGTACAGAATATTTACATAAGTACGTCCCCAGATCCGACTTTACAAAAACACTACCACTGACTAGCATGAAGTACAAAACTGCCACGGTGTTAGGCTTCAGGCGGAATCTCCTCGGGAGGCGCAACAGGTGGCTAACCAAAAACAAAAACAGGGGGCCATCAACTCTGGCCAGGGTCTTGTGCCGACTCACCTACATATATATAATAAACTGTGAGCGAAAGCCCAGTGAATAATAAACAGAGTAAAAGGGTTGAAATGAATGTGTCCATACAGATTCATAATTCAAATTCAGTTCATATCAAAGCCATACTTGTATAGATCATTTACGGAAATCGAAGTCTTGCGTAAATATCGTGAAACATTCGATAACCCTCACAGTCTGATTGACCCAAAAAGGGCGGCCTTAAAGGCTAACAGTTGACCCGTAAAGGGGCGGCCATAAAACAAACAGTTGACTCACGTGCACGAGCGATCTGATTGACCCATAAGGGCGTAATAGGCAGTTGGCTCATGAGACGTCTGATTGGCCCATGAAGGACATAAGGATCCATAAACAGTTGGCTCATGAGGCGTCTGATTGGCCCATAAAGGAACGAGAACACAATTGAGGCTAAGAATGTCACGCATACATTTCGAGAAACATTGGACAACCATTCATTCATACAGAGACATCATTTGTAAAAGCAGATCTCATTTTATCACCACGTAAAATAAGTATGCAGTTGAACATATCTTTACAATGTTATTACTCACGTGGGCGTTGATACAAGTAGACGAAGTCAAAAGGATCAAACGATTTGCGGCACGTGACCTACATAACACACCACAGATACACACTTTGAAATATGCACTCAAATTGTACAAAACTAGCATCCACGGTTCTAAGTGGGTACTTAACCCCTTACCCTTATTATGGAGCCTTAAACATGGCCTAGGAATGCCTAAGATGGAATGGGGGTGTAAAAATGCCTTAGCAAACATTTTTCAAAAGTTGCTGAAAATAGGGGTCTCGCTCGGCGAATAGCCTTCGCTTCGAGCGAGCTTCCAAAATCAAAGGCCTCGCTCGAGCGAGTATTCCTTCGCTCGAGCGGTCTGATGAAACAGTAAAAATACTGGATGTTCAAATTTTACGCACGATGGTCGCTCGATGCTCGCTCGAGCGAGCTTCCAAAATCAAAGGATTCGC
>CM045762.1:23749373-23840009 GCA_025200525.1 Camellia lanceoleosa | reverse complement strand
TCACATGTTATGATGTTGTTTGTATGTTTTATGTTGGCTCCAGTTGCATCATATTTTCTGCTGTTTTTCCACTAGCATACTGCAGTCTCTGACTCGCATGATATATACTTTTTTCCTCTCTTCACTATTAACAGGTGATGTTTTTTGCTGGGGCGTTTGTCCTCATAGCTATATCTGCAGCAAGAAAAAGTGAAACATGTATTTGCTAATGATTTAAACCCCTTCGGCAAGTTGAATATCTGGAAAGGAATTGTGTTCTCAACAAACTTGAGAGGAAGATAGAAGTATGAATTTAGCCAGTCATGCAAGTATTGTTTAATGGTTTTCAGAGATTCATTTTTTCTATTTAGAAAGTGTGTATATTTATATATCTGCAACTTGCATTCGGACTAAGTTGTATCATGTGGGCTTAATTATTTTGTTTTTTGTATGTCTAGGTTTTTAACATGGATGGAAGGAGGTTCATTGATGCTATGTTTGCGAGTCAAAAGCTCAATCCATCACAATAAGTGGTTGGTAAGTTCTGCCAAATGAACGCTGCAGAGTATCTAGGTATGTAATTATTCTGATAGAGCATAAATTCTCTTCTTCTTTCAGCAGTGAAGTTTTGTATTCTGAAATTAAATATTGAGAGTTGCTCGTATAGCTTTTCCATTTTACTGGGCGCTACCATTTTTAAATGCTACTTACTAGGTGATGTATTGTTACAGGATTTAGATGGTAATAATTACTTATTGACTTCTATCCTTAGGAATTGATGTATTTTACTTAAATAGGACATATGGATGTGATATAGTTTCAAGGTGGCTAACGCTTGTATGAATTTATCATGGGACAGAAGCCCTGGGGAATAGCATTACAACATTAGTTATAGGATTCTTATTTTGGCTAGCAGAGTAAGGTACTTCTGCCATGGCCTACTTTTGGGCTCTGGTTAACTCTTCATAATCACTTGAAAAAGGATTTTTAGATGTGTTTATTGGGGACCCTTATGAGGCATTAAGATTATATTCAGTGAACAGTCTTCACGATGCATTTCTCTTAGATTTAAAAGTTCAGTTCCATCAGCATGTGGAACTTGATGGCAAGAGTTTGAAGATTCAAAGAAATCGCTATGATCAATAATTAGTCATTCAAAATTATTACCTGAATCTCATATAAAAAGAGTGGAGAAGGTATTGAAGTTATACAAGGAATGGAGTATATAATGGAAACCACAGAATATGTTGCGATTTTCAAATTTGGCAACATTAGCATTCAATAGTTCTTCTCTCTCTCTCTCTCTCTCTCTCTCTCAATATTTTTGCCCAATTATTGCAGAGAGAGAGATGTATTCAGGGAATATTTAGAACAAAGCCCAAGCAGAGAGAAATTACCTTGCCAAAGATCTATGTTTATGATTCTCAAAAGCCCAAGATCCGGAGTTCGATTTTCATGAGGTATGTTTCTCACAATATCATCAAAGGGGAGGTAGAGAATAACTTTGGCCTTTCCCGTGACTTAGGTATAGAGCTCTGATTTTGTCTCTTTCTTTCCCTCCTGATTGTGTACCATTTCATTCTGTGTTGGAACTCATAATGGCCGGATAAGAATTGCATTATCAGAAGTGGCATTTGAGGTAGAAATGCATAGAGTCCGCCTTGTTGCACCGGAAAGTGGATGTTGTGTGCATCATTCATTCTCCCCTGAGAGTGTGGCATTCAAAAGCAACGTCAAATATGTAAGTTACTTGGATTTGAAAGATGGAAGTGATCCTGAATTTTGTTATATAACATTTTCAATTTATAAATTAAAATTATATTCTTTCAATATTTATTAAGTTGACAATGTAAATGTAGCAATTTTATGAAGTTTTCATTGTGATATCTGATTAAAAATTGAAAAATGTAAAATAAACAATAATGATGATGCGTACTAATAGCTGGAAAAACAATAGAGCCTTTGTTCAATTGCTGACCATAAACTCTAAAACCTTGAGCTCAAATTATCTTATCAGTTTCTTCAGACATTCGTGTTTCATGTTTGATCAATCCCCAATGCCCAAGTGAGTACAAATCTATAATTGGTGTATGTACATAATCATAAATGATCTTGGCCAGCAAAGAAGCTTGAGGTTGATTACTTCCACAAAAAAATAAAATAAATAAATTAATTAAGATTTAGGTCGCCTTACATTGTGAAAAAATCAAAATAGGTCATGCCTCGAATAGGATAAGATGAGAGAAGTCATTCAGCAATAAGACATGATGCGATATTTGGATAAACCAGCCATTTTGTGATGAAAGTCTTATTTTGGGATAACCACCTGGAAGACGTTAATCTTACATGTGCGTGACAAACGAGCCCAGAAATAACTTATCCCGAGTCATTAATTGTGAATCAAAAATACCCGATAATTTCTATCTCAAAAGAATCTTATCCCACTATTTATCATATGCGAAACATGGTAGAATTTTTAGCTTATAGATAATCTAGACCTATCTCTCATGGTAATGCCAAATGTTCACCAATTAAAAAAATGAAGCAGCAGAAACCCCTCTAGGCTGTGATCCCCAGAGAGGGCCAGACATCTGTGGGACATATATCTTTGCTTTGCAGGGCAGAGAGACCTCTGAGATTTTGTTATTTTCCGTCTTTTATTTGGTGGTACAAACACATAAAGGAGCAGTCTGACAGAGACTCCTTTTTGTTTGTTTGTGTTATTCATACATACATAGTAGAAGAAGAAGAAGAAGAAGAAGCAGCAGCAGCCAAATGTACGATCTTATATAAATAAATAATAGTAAATAGTAAATTGTTATTAAAGAAACCACATGGATATACATGTGAGAATAGTTCTCTCTGAGACTTCTCTGAAGGGCCTAGATTTATTCTGGGCACTGCCTTATATTTGATATTGTTTGCCCATAAAATGCTTGCTTGGGGTGTGTAGAACTTGTACGAGAAAGTGGTCCGGAAGGTGTGAATGCTAATGTGTGTGTGTGTGTGTGTGTGTGTGTGTGTGAGAGAGAGAGAGAGAGAGAGAGAGAGAGAGAGAGGGGCATCAATGCAGTAGTGCCTGGAGGAGATTACTGTATAGATATGAATCTGAACTGAGATATGCTCTCTCTCTCTCTCTCTAAATCTGTATGTGGGTAGAAGAACAGACAAGAGGGGAAGAGGGGGTTGGGGTGATATTTGGCAAGTTTGCGAGAAGTAGATAAGGTTTCACAGAAGTTGCATAAAGCCGAACTAACAGTTACTCACATACCCTGGTTTCCTTTTAGCAACCACTAGGAACCAACTATCTTCACAGATCATGGACGATAATTTTTTATTTTATATTTTATAAGGAAAATGATATTTTACTATTGGATAAATTTTGTAATCTTTTGTCATTGTATGTCATTTATAAATTTATATGATAAATGTTACGTGTATGCATGACATTTTCTTGTGTGAATTTACAAATAAGGTAAAAAAAAAAATGGTAAAGCTGACCTTGCGGTTTATAGCAACCTGTAGATTAATTTTGGTGGGTTTGATGACTTTGTGATTGCAGTTGTGAGAGCATCTAGCATTATTGGGGCTAATTTCATCTGTTTGTTTCAGTATAACACTTAATGCTGTGTTTGACGGGAATTTGGAAAGCAAAGGAATGGGTAAAAGTAGATGAAATGTAAATTAAATATACTTACATTTCATATAGTTTCACACACTTTTTTTTCTTTTTCTTTTCAAATTTCTTCATAAATCTCCCAATCAAACACATTGTAAAAGAAAGTCCTTTTTTTTTTGTGTGTCCATAATGAAATATATTTTTCATTAACTTTTTTTTTTTTATTGTACCAAATACTAAAAAGAACGTAATTTTTTTTTTTTTTTCTTAATGGAAACAAATAGAGCATGATACATTATAATCCTGTAGAGCAGCATTTTGGTTGGACCCATGGTGTTGCTGTGTCTATGGCGCGAGAAAACTATTCAAGACCAGACAACACAAGGCATGGAGAGTAGAAGAACTACTAGCACTTGTGAAATGGTCCCCAGCCAACCTCTCTCTCCCTCTCTCTCCCTCTCTCTCTCCCCGATAGGAATCAAAGCACTTTCTAGGTGGAGGTGGATGAGAGAGAGAGAGAGAGAATCAATGGGAAGGAGATCATCAATTTTGTATTTGCACAAATCCCAATCATTCTTCTGCAGGGCATGATCTCCCTCCCCAGCAACCCAGTATCTACCCATGTCTGCCTATAACCAGCACCCACACAAAACACCCATCTCTCTCTCTCTCGAAAAATTTGAGACCCTATAATTGTGTTGGGTTGAGGAATTTGAGAAGAGATTTGAAAAAAAAGAAAAAAAAAGGTAATTAAAATGTGAATAAAATATATTTATATTTTATTTAGTTCTATACCTCATTTCCTTTCTATTTTCAAGTTTTTTAAAATTTTTTTTTCTAACCAAACATAGCATAAAAATTTATTAAATGTTTTACGGTAGAGCTAACGTGCCAATAATACTGTGTAACAATTTTAAAATTGCAACAATGGTACCTATTTTAATTTAGCCTAATTGGTATGTCTTTCTAAAATTTAAATTAAAATCAAAGGTTAAAAATAGTCTACTAACTCTCTTCAATGTGATTGAGGAGTCCAGGTTCAATTTGAATAGATTATTTTATGTTTAATTTGTGTCATATTTCTTAACAATGTTATCAATTTTGCGTAAGTAGGCACATTATGAAAAACAAAATTCATAAAATCATAATTATGAAGACAAAATTACAAAACGAAAATGACAGTCAAATTATCAAGATCATATCAATTTTACCGGAGATCTTATGGTGTGCATAACATATATATCCTATAACAAAAAATTATAATTTTATTATAAAATTACGTAATAATAATTATAAAATGCATAATCTCATTTTAAATTAACGAATAAAATGTTTAAAATTTTGTAATTGATATTGCAAAAATTTGTGGTTTAGTTACAATATTTTTGTTACGCCAATTTGTGACTTAAATTATACATTTTGTGATTAATGTTATAAAATTTTATAATAAAATTATATATTTTGTAATAGGATGAATATGATATGCACCCTAAGGCATATTTGATTGGTGGATTAGAGCATGGGATTGGGATTATTAATGCGTGGGTCCAAGTATCCTATGTTTGTTTAACATTTTGGTTTAGGATTATTAATCAAATGGATAATTAATCCAACAAATTTGTAGGATTATTAGTAATGGGGTAGGGGTGGGATTATTAATCCAATAGATATTATTCCAATTGGATATAGTGAATACCATACTAATTTAATAGGATTATTAATACTTCACTATTAATTTTAGGAATCAAACATGACCTGAAGGGATGCACATCATAATATTTTTCCAGTTTTACCCTAGTAATTTTTCTTTACCAAAATGCATATCACACGTATCACTCTAGCATTTCAGAAAATTAAGTTAACTTTTATAAAATTGAGTTTTTATTTATTTATTTTGTTTGTAGTCAAAAAATTTAAAATTTTTAAAAAAATTTATTTATTTTTTAGATACACCTAATTTAGATAAACTTAAAAACTATAATATTTATAGAAAAACTTTTATAAATTCATCAAATATAAAAAAATATAAAAATTCAGTATATTTTTGTATTGTTTTGTTTTTTTTAAATTTTAAAATATTTTTCATAAATATTTTATTTTTTAAATATATCTAAGTTATGTATATTTATAAAATAAAAATATCTATTTAAAAGTTTAAAAGATATTATGTAAAACAAAAAAAAATACAAAAAATAAAAAACTTAAAATTTTTAAAAAATCAATTAAAATCAAACTAAAGTACCATCCACGTCGATATTTAACCCCAGCCGCCTTATTTACAAAACAGAACAAAAACCCAATGTGACCCCAAAGACTCACCACTAATCCTTCTTTTGCTATGTGAATTGATTTTTTAATTTTTTTAATTTGTAGTTCAAAAATTTTGTTTGAGATGAATTTTTTAAGCTTTTTTAAGTTTTGTGAGAAAAAAATAAAATGATTATAGTTTAAATATAACATTTTATCTTATTGACGTTATAACTTATTTTATTTTTTTTTTTGCGGTTCAAATAGCTAAAAAAATTTATGTCAAACATAACCTTAATCCTATTTTAAGAAGTAGGTTAAAAACTAATTTTTAAGTTTTTTTTAAAAAAAAATATGCAAAAAAATGAAATAATATAATTAAAAAAATCAAAACGTTAAAAAGTTAATTTTCAATCCAGTTAATTAACAAAATGATTAATATTACGGATCATAAAAAAATATCATAAAATATTTCATGATAATTTTATTATTTTAATTAGTGTATAATATTTTATTATATTTATAATTTAAAAATAAAAAATCTCTCATGATATTTTTTTTAAAATTCATATCATTACTCTAGCAAAATAGGCCGATGGTCCCCAACATAAAAACATACCCCAGATAACGACGTCGTACGCGTCGTCCCAGACTTCTCTCTCATACACACTAACAAACAAGACATCTACATATGGAAAAGGTAGAGCCCAAAGAATTTACGTGGCGGTTTACGAGTGGTTGGGATCGTCACGATCTTCATGCCTTCCAACCCAGGACGGCGCGCTTACCGTACACC
This sequence comes from Camellia lanceoleosa, assembly GCA_025200525.1. NCBI lineage: Eukaryota > Viridiplantae > Streptophyta > Magnoliopsida > Ericales > Theaceae > Camellia > Camellia lanceoleosa. Next base: position 23,833,368 of record CM045762.1, on the reverse strand, counting down.
CTGGGCTCCATATTATGTTTGTTTCTCTCTCTCTATACGTATATCTGTTTCTCTCTCTCTAAAAAGATTATGGAGATGATTGTTGAGATCTTATAATCTTCAGTCTTTCTTTCTTCTTCCTCTTCACCCAAATCGTATCGACAAAGGTGTTGTGTGTTGGGTGGATCACGCGGTTTTAATTTTCTACACTCGTCAAAGAAATCAAAAAATAATTGTACGCATTTATATGCTTGACTAATGAAATATTATGGTAGTGTTTTGTAAATGTGATTTGAAAGTATGAGTTGTATTTTGAATTTGTGTGTTGTAGAATTATGATTTGAGTGTAAAAAGTTTGTTTGGTAAAGAGTTTTGAAAAGAGTTTTGATTTGAGTGAAGAATTGTTGATGTGACATTTGATATGTGATACAAAATTTACAATTCATAACTAAACATATAACTCAAAATTATTTTAAAACACATAAAAAATTTTAAAAATTTCAGAAAATATTTTTTTCGATTATATAAATCAATTGCAAAAAAAAAAAAAAGCTTGGACAAATTTGGCCGATTTGACGTCTCCTTAGCAAAATTTTTGAAAAAAAAAAACAGAGCAAAAGAGCGGCTGAGACAGATTTGATTCCATTTATCAAGAGCCTTTTATATTTTGAACGTGATTACAAAATACTAAACAAACATCATATTGAAACACAGGTGTAGAATCACGTTTCAAAAGCACAACCAAACACAGCCTATAATTTTGTTGACACCATAAAATATTCTTATTATTAGTATTATTATTGTTATTATTTTTAAGATACGTGACATCCTCTTATTCATTTGGAAGTTAAAAAAAGTTATGGAGAACATGAAGGATAAAGTGGATGAGTGGAAGGACACATGATAAGACAATGATGAAGATGAGAGAAATTAATAGTTACTAAGTAGTTATTATTGTATTTTTTTCTTTAAAAATAGTCATTAATGGCTACATTATAAAAGATTCAAAACTCAAATAAAAAACAATTGATTTCTATTTTTCTTGTCATTTATATTTTTGCACTTAATTTTCTACACTTTATTTTATGCACCCCTTTTCAAGCATAGAAGTAGAAGTAAATTAATGGTTATTTTGATTGTTTATTCAATCACCCGCTTATTCACTCAATCATTTTTTTCTCGCTCCTTTATTTTTCTTTTCTACACTTGACAATTTTGAAATCCTTTTCATTGAGGCAAAAGAACACCAACACAATAGCTTAATAATTGGCTTGAATTTAATCTGTAAAGATTGAAAATCTTTACTGACACGCTCACATTTATGATATTTTTATTCATAGAAAATATAAGTCAACAAATTTATTTAATGTTTAGTAAAATTTTCAGAAGATAAAGATAATTGCCTGAAAAAGTCAAATTCACAAAATTCCTTCTTCAACATAGAAGATATGTTTAACAGACATGCCAATACTTAACTGTTAAACATGTATGTCTTCAGAAAAAAAAAAAAATGTTAATAACGTAATAACAGTTGCAAATTTACGTAAAATTTTTACAATTAATGACCAGCTCTTAAATTACCCAGTCTATTTCAAAGCTGATTCACATCTTAATGACCAAATCTTACTTTATATGATTGCTATGCATATGTAACACTGACCCATAATTTAATAAAATAAATTGACATGGACTCAACCCTCTCATGATCAAGATGGTGAGAACTATTTGTGGACTGTTATGTATTGATGTGCAATAATAATAAAGACACAGATTTAAATACACAACTTACTACAAAAAAATATAAATTAATAATACTAAATGCATAAAATTAGGACTCATAATGTCCACAAAAAAATGTATTGTATAGTTAAAATTTATTTTGAATATCTAAGCCATATTTAAATAAATCTCAACCACACAGAAATTTTCCTTACACATTATGTATTCTAATTCTATGCCCCTAACACTGCTTAATATGTATTGAACAATGTCAATGAAACAAATTTTTTTGTGACTGATTCTATATAGTTTTTATTTGTATATGATAAGCATTATTTATTAGAGACATAATAAATATCTTTAAAATATGACCTTATTATTTATGATGTGACAGGAGGTGGAGGCTTATGTAGTTTGATTTTTAGAAATTTTAAGTTTTTTTTTTTTTCTTTTTTTTTTTTTTGATGATTAATTTTGAGTTTATGTCTATAAAATTATTAATATATGCACAACTAACCATTTTGTTATAAAAAATTAAAAAAATTGCATTAATTTAGAACTAATGATTTGTTACTAATTTTGCTACAGCTGACCGTGGGGCTACAATACGCCTACTTGATTATTTTAGCAAAATATATTTGATGAAAAATATGATTTTTTTTTTTTTTAATTTGAAAATTGTATAGGAGGAACATTTTCAAATATGAAAGACAAATGGAAATTTTTATTAGCTTAATAAATATATTTTACTATTTTATTTTGGGAAATTTTTTTAAGATTTCTTGTATTAAGATTTTATAGTATAAATGACATGCAATATTTTCATAGTGGTTGGGATCTCTCAAATTTTTCCAGAGAAATTTCGATCCAGAGAAATTGGCGACTTAGAGAAATTTTGATCCGTGAGAAATTTTGGTTTGCTAAATTTCTCTCGAAGTTAAATTTTTTCTGATTTGCTCACAAATTTCTCCTAATTTGCTCACAATTTTCTTTTGTATTTGACTAATTTTCTCTGATTTACTCATAATTTTCTTTATCTTTTAACCAAATTAGAGAAAATTGTGTCTTGTGACAAAGAAATTTCAGGCAACATTCAACAAACACATACACAAAAAGAGATTGAGGATTGAAAATGCTCTTACTCAAATTTATGCTTGAATCTGAGTTTATTAACTGGAGTAGTTAAATTGAGTATAATAAGAAAACTCATATGAAGAAATATATATATGACATAACTTTGGCAAGGTGCGTATGTGTGTAAAAGTAAATTTTCTTTGGCATTTGAAATTTCTAATCACATTAGACTCCCAAATTTGTATATTTATAGCCAGAGAAATTTGTAAAAATGAAATTCTCTAACATGTTGATTTTCTACAATTTATCCGCAATAAAATATCTCTTTGAGACATGAAATTTCTCCGAATTTCCTTGTGCCTATTATAATTTTTTTGGAATTTACTTACTACTTTCCTTTGAATTTCTTCTTCAAGCTAGTTGTGTGTGTATAATTTTCTAGTATATTGATTTTATTTGTCACGGGATTTGTTTTCCTTTATAGTGAACATTTTAAAAGATTGGGATAAATTTCTATGACGACAAGAGAAATTTGATTTTCTTCCCTTATTATGTTGATTTTCTTGGCCAAATCACACACTCGACTTATAATTTTCTCGCCAAATCAACTCAAATCAATAAATAAGGAACACCTTCACAAATCAACTTGAAATCTATGTATATAATTTTCTTTGGCATATTGATTTTCTCTATTATGAGATTTCTACCTTTAGAGTGAACATTTTAAAAATTGGACTCAATTTCTCCGCAGTGATAGCTAGAAAAATTTGTTGATTTTCTCCGCCAAATCATATATTCCTTTTCGTGATTTTCTTTGGCCAAATCAACTCAAAATCAATGAACAAATCTAACATGTTCTGCAAATCAACTCAATAATGTTCCAAAACAAAAATCTCAACAAGATTACAAAATGTAATTTCCAAATCACAAATTAAAATAAAAAACCTAATGAGAACCACAAATCATAACTAAAAATCTAATGCGGAATCAGAATCCTTACACAAATCAAATCAAAATCAATGAATAAAGAACAAATAACAACTTGAAATCAACTCCACTAGAACAACGAATAACGAAATCACAAAAGGATGGCTATCTTATTTTCGGTCAGAGGTTCTAAACCTTTGTCCATCCACAGAACCATTGCTGCTTTGATTTTTTGCTTTGCTATACTTTGAGAGAGAGAGAGAGAGAGAGAGAGAGAGAGAGAGTGTTTGTGTGTATAGATTTAGAAGAAATTTGATGTCTGTAATTACGGGTGATGGATCTGAGGACCTTACACTATACAAAATATATTGCAGATCTCTTCTACTAGTAAAAATTAGAGAGGGATGTTAGACTAATTTTTATTTTTATTTTTATATAGTGTGTATTCACACTATAATTTGCATATATTTTTAGTCTTTAAAATATGTATCTTGTGTAATTTTCATCATAACATTTTATTGTGTCAATTTTGTTTTCATTTAGGGTTTCACACTTTTTATAGGAGGTTAAAACATAAACGGAGGAGGATCTCTTCTGCCCAAAATTTGGATTGAAAGGTGTTACTTGAGCCTATAGTCCAACATGAGTCTCGTTTTGATAATTTATATTGTTCATTTATTTGATACTTTGTGTATTTCATCCACAAAAAAATTCAAATCGATTCAATAATTTTAATTTGTTCAATTTATTGCATTTGTCATAAAAAAAATATAGGATTTATTTTTAAAAACATAATTGTCATCCATTTATTTGGTAACAAAGATGGTAAAATGAATATGTTACGATTATCGAATTCATTTAATTTTTTGTGTGAATAAACTATACCAAATACCGGACAAAATGAATGATTCGAATCATTAAAATAGTACTTGTGATGGGCTGCAAGGATCCAAATAATACCCTCTCGTTTAGATTTTGGACTGGAGGAGATTTGCCTGCAAAATAAAAATAACTTAAAATAAAGGAAAATGTCATGAACTCAATGATTTATTAAAATTTTTACGAAATCTCTCACATAGGTGTAAGACTTATACAATCTCATATATGTATGAATCTCATAATCATCCGAGAGATTTGATAAAAATTTTAATAAAACAATTTAGGTCTCTGGCACAACCTTAAAATAAAAAATGTAAATGTCACTGTTTCATAGTAACCTCTAGACGAATAATCTCTCTTCGAGATTAGTCAAAAAGGTGAGCAAATATCAATCAATGGATAATATTTAAAAAACAAAAACAAAAATTACTAATAATATATATATATATATCAACTTGGAATAACACAAGCAGAGCTGCAGAGCACAGGCATAAGCCATGACTGGTATTTCTAGTTGGTTCTCAGCATAAACATACACTCACTCTCTCTCTCTCCATAATCAAACCCATTTTGCTCTCTCTAAAACCTATCTCTGTCTCTGAATGCATGGCTACCTCAGTTCTCATGGGTTCCGAGAAGAACTTGGCTGAGTTGGAAGACTTCTCTAGATCCGAGAACACGAAACAGAGTGGAAGAAGAAAGTCGAAATCTAACGAGTCAGTCCCAAAGAAGAAGAAACAACCACAGAGAGGAATGGGTGTGGCTCAGCTCGAGCGTCTCAGATTGCAAGACCAAGACCGCTGGAAGAAGATAACCCAAACAACAACGACAAACCCACTTCCACAATCTCTCAATCCCTTCTTTCCACCATCTTCTTCGTTCCCCAATCCGATTTCATCCAATGGGTTAGCACAGTTGGGTCTCAACCAGGCTTTGATGCGTCAGAGGATTCGAAATGGATGCTTCTCTGGGACTGATTCGTATGGATTTGGAGGTCTGAATCTGGGTTTACAGAGTGGGTTCAATGTGGAAGAGCTCTCTTCAATCCCAAACTTAAGGTCTTATAATTATTACTCTGATGATCAACACTGTGGTCTCTGCCACAAGGTAATGTTTCAAAATCAAAACCCTTTTTTTTTCTTTTTTCTTTTTCTAATCTTTTTGGGATTTGTTGCAGAAGAAGCGCGTTAATGGCGAAAACTTTGGGTTATCTCGTCCGATCAATGGATGTGATTTTCTAGGATTGAATCTACGAAACAAGCGAATTGTCGATGGAGAGAATCAGGATCTCGGCATGGGAGCTCTGGGTTATGGCGGTATCAATGTTGATCAGGTGAAGAAGAAGCCTTAAGCAGATGCAAGAGACTCAACATATAGTGTTTTTTTTATTTTTTTTTTATCAAGTTTAATTACTGAAAGTTGTGTAATGTGTTTGTTATGGAGAATTGTGATTGAAAAAAAATATGATTTGAAAACTAAAATTTTATAGAGAAAAAAAACCCACTAAAATGATGATGTATAAACTTGATTTTATACAAAAATTTTCATATTAATATTTTTAACAAGAATGATATGATATTATGATAATAGCATTTTTAACAGCATAATGATTTTGTTTTTGTTTTAAAGCAATAGAATCAAATTTTCAATATAAAATGATGTGAATTTTTTGCACTTTAAAACTACAATGATCATGGTTTTATCCTAAAATGAGAGCTCCATACAAAAACACATTGTTTTGTATGAAAATTCTATTTATATAGTATTATCTTTTGAAATAATAAGAAATTTTGATTGGCTTTTTAATTTAAAATGGATGAATACAAATTTAACACCATATCATTTTGTATAATTTTTGTGTTTTTAATTAATACGTCATTACTTTAAAAAAAATACATGCATAAAAATTGATCACAAAATTAATCAAGGTACTATGACATTATGTGAAACTCAACTTTTTAAATATTGTATGATTAAATTGTGTGAATAGTATAGAAGTTGATTTTGATTAGGTTTTTGTTTGATGAGTATTGTAGGAAGTGGAGGTTGTGGCTGTTCATAGGAAGGGAAGCTCAGGAGGAGGAGGTGGAAATGTATTCATGGAGTTTGAGTTCTTTCCAGGGAAAGATGGTGTCAGAGGCACTTCTTCCAAGGAATACATGGACTTAACAGGTGGCTCTTCTTCATCAGAAGCTTCAGTTGTTGTTGCTGCAGATCAAGGTTCTTGTTTCAATGCCTCAACAACAACATTCACTGGTTTTGATTCCTCCTCTACTTCTGTTGATTTGTCTCTCAAGCTTTCTTATTAGCAGCAATACACATGGGTCTTGTTTGTTTTTGTTTTTTTGTCTTTTCACATTTGTGTGTAATGCATGTGATCCAAGCACCCAAACACAGCTTTTTCATTACCCTTTTCTTGTCAAACTACTTTCTACTTCCAAAATAGAGCAATACATGTTTTTGATTCTTGCCAATTCTCTCTCTCTCTCAGAATGTGTGTCAGTGATCTCTTGCTTTAATTTTCACCCAGATTTTGTGATCATGCAATTGGTTCTCATTTGATCTTCATTGTTTTAAAAGACTAGTGGTGGGTTTGGGAATACTTGTTTTATTATTCTATGATGAATCCATGATGCTAGTTTACTTGCCACACAAATATATAGAAAGAAAGTAGTCCAAGAAAATAGAAAATACTGTTGGGACAAGTAGACCATGGTCTAGATTAAAATTTAATATGGTATGTACTACATTTAAAATTAATTTTGTATATACATTTTAAATTTGAGTACTTTCATGAATATTTTTTTTGACATTGTTGTATAAATGAATGTGTTCATTGAATTTCTCACTATTGTATTATTCACATTGATGTATTGTTATCACATTATTGAAGTAAAGTGAATTATGTTTAAATTTCAATTTTTTTCTTTATTGCATGACGTAAATAAAAAAATTATAAAATTTATTAGTTTGTATAACATTTTCCATACTAATCATTGTAAAAGAAAATGTTTTAAGAGTTAAGTAGCTAGGATACATCAAATTAATTGTGTTTGTTTAGGTAACATCTTTTTTCATAACCTTTAATTTATTATTTTTTTTTCAAGAAACACTATCAACTGAAATGTCACAATAATATACAAGAACGGTGGTGCTAGAGACCACTAATTTAGTGGCTCTAAACCCACTACTAATGAGGTGGCAAAGCCAAAAAAAAAAAGAAAAAAGAAGAAAAATAGACACAATACATCGTAGCAAAGGGTGGACTCATCGTCACATCACTAGTATTCTAATTAGAGCTCCCACTCATTTTTCTCGCAGAAGAATTGTATAATTTAAAGATGCCCAACATGGTTAGCTCAAAAGTTTATTAAGAACGTAACGCAAATATTTTCATATAGAATGATGTTGTGTTCACTCCTATACATCATACTTTTCCAAATTTCTAAAACACCACCACCACATAATTTCAAATGAGTCTTCTATAAAAATTATGTTAGTGAATAACTTTACATTTATTATTTAGATTGGTATATTGAATTCTTTTGACAAAAAAGAAGAAGCTACAAGGCAGCAATATATGTATAAATTAACATATTTGAAGAGAAAAAAGAGATCCGGCAGAAGAACTGGTAATACAGGTTGTGCAGTAGGAGCTTTTTCTGCAACCCTCATAACTCTATCTCTCTCTACAATTTGTTTTTATTTGTTTTCGTTTTTGTTTTTATGTTTTTGCTTTGAAATTATTATATGGAGAGAGAGAGAGAGAGAGAGAGAGAGAGAGAACTGTCATTATGAAGCAGTTTACTCTGTTATGTTATGCGTGTGTGCTGAAACACGGGAATGCCTTTGTGGGCTTTCTGTTTATGGGAGTCATCAAAAACTCTTTTTGGACTACTTGTAAAAGGAAATGCTTTGGTTATATTGTGTAAATTCCCCTATAAAAAATTAGACTGACTAGGGTTATTTGGAGAAGATTTAACTAATGTATTTTTTAACTTTTTATAAAATATAAGTTAGATTTGAGTTGAGTTTGAAGTGATTTGTTAAAGAAATAATATGACTTAAATAAAATGATGTGACTAATAAAATAATAACTTTTAACTTTTTATCTTTTTTAACATATCTCAAACTTGTCCTAAAATACAAACATACAATACACTGTGCTGACTAATTTTTAACTATATATAATTCTTCAATAACATATACATTAGCTAATTATCAGGTTAAAAATAATGCTGCTATGTTTTGGAAAATTACTAAAAAATTAGTTTCTTCACATTTTAGCTTTGTTGGTGACTTTAATGCGACTTTTTTTTTAGGAGAACTTGACAAAAAGTCAAAAAAATTAACTTTTTGCCAAATTTTCAAATTGCTAACACCGGATATATGATAATATGTTATTTATTGTTTTCATTAATATCTTAATATTTATTTCCCGATAAAAGAACTAATTATAAAAGTCCATGTAATCGGTAATACAAAATAGTGATAAAAACCTGGAAATAGGTCAAAAACTCTTGGGTGACTTAAGAAGGAGTGACACTTCTTCTGTCTTACCTATATTACAACTGGCCTATCACTCGTCCTATGCACGAAATAATTATAGATATTTATATTTATTTTAAATTTTTTTAATATATAAATTATGTTTTTTAAGATTTTTTATAAAAATAATTTAACAATCTTATCACTAATTATAGTGTATGAGAGAAGTTTAAAAGTGCTAAAGAATTATACATGATTGTATCTATAATTATTTGTATGAGGATTTTAAATGTCGATCGTGAATTTTGAATAAATCAATAAATGCGTGTGGAAAGACATGTGGATTGAAAAAAGTTAGTAAATGCTGATCAAGAGATTTTGATTAAATCAATAAATGCTGAGTTTTTTTTTAATAAAAAATTTAAAAAATTCAGATTGGGATATTGAAACTCCCACAGGCCTTGGGGGTTAAAAACCCCATTTTGCTTAATATATAGTATAGATAATTATCTATATATGTGAATTGCGATTTTTAAGTGTTTTTTTTTAAATGTCTTTTTTTTCCCCCCATTTTTTATATTATATTAAAGTTTAATATTTTGATAATAATCATATATATTAGACTTTTCAAGGAATTAATGTCTTCTTTTTTTTATTATATTATATTATAATATACTATTTTGATAATAATCATACGTGTTAGCCTTTACAATCCACTTTTTTTATGCTTGTTCTTAATGCATTAAAGTGTTATTATGAGGGATAATAATTATATGTGTTGGGACTTTTCAAGAAATTCATATGTGTTGAATTTCAAAGAATTTTTTTTATGTTTGTTCTTAATGCATTAAAGTGTTATTATGAAGGTAAGACTTGGGGGTTGAGAGAAATTAATAAATGCTAAGGTTTTTTTTTTTAAATCAAAAAATCAAAAAATTTAGATTGGGAGATTGGAGCTCCCATAAGACTTGGGGTTAAAAAACCCCTTTTACTTAATATATAGTATAGATTATTTGATCAAGTTATCCACACAGAAGTGGGCCCAACAGCCCTGTTGAACAAGGGACTGAACAAGCCAGTAACTGTAAGGAAGGAAGGTAATAACAATCGGAACCGTAAAGGGGAAGCACCAGAAAGGGATGAACATGGAGAGCAGCAGAGAGATTTTATTAATAATGGGGAAAAAGCCCAACCAGAGGCTACTATTGAAGCTATAGTCGACCTAGGAGTGGAACAGCTTGTTCGTTTTGGATCAGACATAGAGAAGAAGGACCCTCAGAGTCATGTTCCCTCAGCTCATGCGCAATCACTAGCAAATAGAAGAGACAAAGGAGAGAAAGTGGCTGTGGCTTTTGTTAGGTCAACTGGGGATCAGTTATTGTTGGAAAATGGAGCAACAGTGAAGGAGTGTGGTCAAGTTTCGGGTAGTAAAATAAAGGGGCAAAGACAAAAAAGAATGAGGAAATTGCATTCTACTCATCAATTCTGCCAAGGATTTCACAGAGGAGCTATATTTAGAGTCATGACACGTGATGTCTTCATCTCTGTCAATCAGTAGTGGTGCTTATAAACAAATTTTAAGCCGAAATGAAGCTCAAGAAACTGTGAAGGTAGGGAAAGTTTTGGGTATTGAATTTGGGGCTAATGAAAAGAGTGTTATCCAGAAAATTTCGGAGATGGACATGCAAGATGGGAAAGACTAACCAAAAAAGGGGTGAATGGTGGTGATTAAGTCTGCATTTGCAGAGGATTTTGCAGTCAAAGTTTGTTCCATAACGAAAGTTCTATCATGGAATGTTAGAGGCTTGGGTAAGCTCGAGAAAAGGAGGAGGATCAGAAATTTCATAAAATCAAAAGGGGTGGATATGGTGATAATTCAAGAAACTAAAAAGTCAGGTATTGATGAGAGATTTGTTAGATCTCTATGGGCAGAAGATGAATTGGGGTATATGAAAGTGGATGCAGAAGGGAGTGCAGGGGGTTTGTTATGTCTATGGAAACCTCATGTGTTCCAGGTGAAGAATTGTTGCAGCTCTAGGAATTTTATTCTGCTATCAGGTCTGGTTTATCATAGCTTTGATTGTGTTATTGGTAATGTCTATGCTCCTAATGATTGTAGAGTTAGGAATCAACTGTGGAAGGTCCTTTATAACTTGAAAGCATCCTTTCCAAAACCTTGGTGTTTAGGGGGGATTTTAATGAAATTAAAGCTATTGGAGAAAGGAAAGGCTGTGTGAGAAGAGATAGGGGGATGCAGGAGTTCAATGAATTTTTAAATAATATTGAATTGGTTGATGTCCCTATGCTTGGTAGGAAATATACATGGAGTAATTCACAGTCAGGTGCATGTTGGAGTAGGATTGATAGGTTTCTATTAAATGCTGAATGGCTTGTGTGGTTTAACTATAAGTTATGGGGCTTGCCTAGAATACTGTCTGATCACTGCCCAATTTTATTGAAGGAAGATGATAGGGATTGGGGTCCCAAACCATTCAAATTCTTAAATGCTTGGGTGCTTCATCCCAGCTTTCTTAAAGAAGTTGAAAAGGTTTGGGTTGGTACACAAGTGGAAGGGTGGGCTGGTTTCAGAATTATGGTCAAATTGAGAACACTTAAACAAGCACTGAAGATTTGGAATGTGGAGGTATTCGGTCATGTGGAGTCCAAGCTCAAAGTCAGCCGAGGCCGAAGTTACATTCGTGGGACCCAACAAATCAAGAGAGAGATCTTGTAGAAGATGAAGTTAGACAAAAATTGAGATCGTGAAGTGTGGAAACTTAGAAAAAGGCTAGAGTGGATCTCGGCGTAAATTCGTGAATTGGGCCTTAAAAGGGACAAAAACACCGTATTTCCATATTGTGGCATCAAGAAGGCATAGTAAGAACATCCTTGATTCATTGAAGATTAATGGTACTTATATGAGGACCTTACGAGTTGAAACAGTAAGGGCGCTCACTTTAAAATTGTTCTCAAGTTTGGAAGATTAGACCAAGGCTAGGGGGTGAGTTTAGAAGCATTGATCAAAATCAGATTCAATCATGTTTGGTGAAGGAATTTTTAAGAGCAGAGGTTTGGGCAGCAATCAAGGAATGCGATGGCAACAAGGCTCGGGTCGATGGATTTAATCTCACTTGCTTCCAAAAGGGATGGAAATTTATGAAGGATGATAACATGAAATTCAAGCAAGAGTTTCATGGTAATGGTGTATTGGGTAATGGAATTAATTGTTCTTTTGTGACTCTCGTCCCTAAAATAGTTAGTCCAGAATCAATTACAGACTTAGACCTATCAGCCTTATTAGTTCACCTATAAAGTGGTGGCTAAAGGTCCGCCAATGTAATGAAATTAGTGTTGCCAAAAATTATTGATAGAGTCCAATCAAGATTCCTAAGTGGTAGGAATATTATGGATGGTGTTCTTGTTGCAAATGAGTTTGTGGATTGGTAGAAGAAGACTAACAGAAAGGGGATAATCATAAAGTTGGATTTTGAAAAAGCCTATGACACTGTTAACTGGAATTTCCTTATCCAAATGTTAGAGAATTTTGGTTTTGGAACTACCTGGACCAAATGGATAAATGAATGCATATCCTCTGCAAGAGTGTCAATTCTTGTTAATAGGTCACCATCACCAGAGTTTTGCCCTAAAAAAGGTTTAAGGCAAGGTGATCCTTTATCTCCTTTCTTGTTTAATGTTATAGCTGAGGGTCTGAATATACTCATATCAAGAGCTAAAGATATGGGTCTGTTTAGAGGTGTATCTGTAGGTGCTAATGGGTTGAATATATCTCACTTATAATTTGCCGATGACACAGTGTTGTTTTGTGTCGCTGATGGGGCACAAATTATGGCTATAAAAAAAATTCTTAGATGTTTTAAAGTAATTTCAGGTCTAAGGATCAATTTTGCTAAAAGTGTTGTGTGTGGGGTGGGTGTGGCAGATGTGGAGGTTGATGAGTTTGCTGGGAAATTGAATTGTCTAAGCAACAAATTACCATTGAAGTATCTAGGATTACCACTGGGAGCCAGCCCTAGCAGGAGTTTGACTTGGAGGCTAGTTGTAGAGAATTACATGTCTCTTTTTAAAATACCTGAGTGTGTTGCAAAAGAGATGGATAAGATTCAAGCATCATTTTTATGGGGTGATTCTGAGCGTAGTAGGAAGTTGCATCTAGTTAGGTGGAATGAAGTGTGCGTGAGTTTGAAACAAAGAGGGTTAGGGATCAAAAACATCCGGCTAGCCAATGATAGTTTGCTTTTAAAATGGTGGTGGAGATATGGGCAAGAGGATGAGGCACTGTGGAAGATGGTTGTTTGCGAAAAGTATGGTTCAGTTGGGGGTAGATGGTTCCCCGATAAGGATGTTCACGGTCCTATATCGCAGCTTTGGAAAGACATATTATCAGTGGCCCAAAGGAATGACAGTATTCTCCAATTTTATAAGGATAATGTGGAAATCTTAATAGGTAATGGGCAAAGAATCAGTTTCTGGAGAGATAATTGGTTGGGTTCAACAAATCTTTTATGCCAATTTCCTAGATTATTCCAGTTGGTAAATGATAAAGAGATTTCCTTGAATGTTCAAGTAGCCAGAAGAGATAGTCAATCTGGGTGGTTTTTCAATTTCAAAAGACCACTTCAGGCTTGGGAAGAAGGAGAGTTGGTCAGATTAACCATCGCCCGGGGTCGCCTTTTTAAGAAGTGATGTAGTCGATACTTGTTGGAAAGGTCGCCACCAGTGTATTTTTAAGGTTAATGCTCGTGCTTGGGGTATGCTCAATGATGGTCCTGTCCATAGAGCAGTTGATCTTATCTGGAATAATTTTTCCCCACCTAAAGCAAAAAAAATTTCTTGGTTAGCTTGGCGAGGAAGACTGAAAACTAAAGATTTACTACAAAGGTTTGGAATTCTAGAGGGGGAAGATGTCCTAAATTGTGTATTCTGTTATGAGGTCAGAGAATCTCTAGACCATGTTATGCTACATTGTTCTTTTACTTGGAAAATCTGGTCTGCTACTATCGACAGGGGTATTCAAGGGTATTTCCCACATCCATAGATGGTCTTTACTCGTGGTTGGGTTGGAAGTTTAGGAAGAAAGTTAATCTGGTGTGGAAGGCCTTTCTAGTAGTAGTGTTGTGGTCTGTGTGGAGTTATAGAAATGAGTGTGTGTTTAAGGCAGTCCAGCCCAATGTCCAGGTTCTGTGTGAATGTATCAAGGTGAGGTTAGCAATTTGGATGAGATCCTAGTTCAGGGATGCTTCATTTTCAGTCAACGATGTTGTGTTTAACTTTTCACAAGTCAGGTGTTGTCTAGGATCACAGTTGGTGAATTCTGTCCTGTTATGTTGCTACTAGCCTGGCTCAGCTGTGAGGTTGTTAACGACTAGATAGGTTGCTATTGTGTTGTTGTATTGTACGGATTGGTTGTTAACTAGGTGGGAGGTCTGCATTTGGGTTGGAAGAACTCATTTTGGGTGATCTGTATTGCCTTGGTCTGAAAGGTGGCTTCTCTAACCTCTCACATCTGCTGCTATATGTGTTTTGGCCTGGTCTGGATACTTTGCTGCTATATGACCAAGATTGGTTTGTAAATTTGACTGGTCTAAAATTCTGGAGTATGTTGGCGTGAAATTCTGGCTGGGTGTTAGTCTCCATCTGCTGCCGTATTGTTTTGGTGCAAGGTTTCAGTTTCAATTACCAACAGGTAAGGTTTTGCATTAAGGATGTTGGCTGAGTTAAGATTTCTGTTAGTGTTTCTATCTTCATCAGTGGAGGGTGGTCTGCATCAGCTTTGGCCTTGTGTTTCTTTGGAAATGGTTTGCATTGGTGTGAGGTCTGCTGGGTGTGAGGTCTGCTGGTTTGCATTGGAAAATGGTTTGCATTGGTGTGACTGGTTTTGTTTAGTGTTAGGCTGGCTGCACCAGTCCATAATCCAATTCCATGCTTCTTGGAGAGTGGTCTGAATCTCTGGAAGGTGGTTTGCATTGGTGTGAAAGTGGAGGGTGGTCGGCATCAGTTTGGCCTTGATTTCTTTGGAATATGGTTTGCTTTAGAAGGGCAGCTGTTTTGCTCAGTGAGGCTTGTCACCGGAGGTCTCACCGAGGATGGAACTGCTTGTTCGAATCTATTGATAGCAGGCACCGGTTCGATCTATTTGCTCGCTTAGATAGGGAAGTGTTCTGCTTTATCTGCTTTTAGCGAGATACTCTCACCGTGGTCCGCTTCTACGTAACGGAGGTGTATGGCCGGGTGTCATTGTATTTTTGATGCTATTTTGCTGTGATGTTGCTATTTTAGGTCAGTTTGGGGCTACTTTGGCACTGGTTCTGCTCCTGCTGGTGTAAAGAGTACATGGTGTCCCTTGTTTGAAGTCTGTGTGAGAAGGCAGCATCAAACAGCCATGGTCATTGCCAGGTCTCTGTGATCTCAGGATTGAGTAGCCAGATTATGAAGATTTGACTGAGGATAGTTGAGAGTGTATTTAGTTTAGTGTATGCCAATGCTTTTGTCTTATTTGTTGTCGTGTTGGGTGGTACTCTTTCTTGTTGGTCTCTCACCAACTCAGGGGGTGCTAGCAAATGATAGGATGAGTTAGATGGTGCCAACCTCGTTGGGATGATTTAGCTCATTATGATACTTTTGCATCCCCTTTTCTTTTTATTGATATAATTTGCTCTGTACCTGGTACTTGTTTATTTCATCAATAAAGTTCTTTCTTTTTTGCCGATCAAAAAAAAAAAAAAAAAACTTATCTAAAAATTTAAATTTTAATATTATGTTTAGTTCATAAAATAGAATGGTCATTCTATTAAAATGTTCATTTTCACATTTTAAAATGTAATCGTCATTCACTAGTATAAGGAAATGGCCGTTGTAAAATGAGGCTAAGAAAAAATCATTCAATTTTAATATATTTTCATTTCAATAAATCAAATATTATCTAAGAGAGAGAGGGATGACTTTATTATTTATATTATCAAAAAGTCTAGACATACTCTTCTCTATAAACTAGCAAAAGACATGTAAATGGTGAGATTTAAAAACAAAATCTATTGCTAGTTCTAATATTAAATTGTTAACCGTCAAGTTATTAAAAAAATTAGTAAGGTTATTATTTATATTTCAACAATAATGAACTTTAAAAGAAGGGAGAGAGGGAGTCTATGGATTACTGCTTATTAGTTAGGAAGCTGCTAGTGGTTCCCAATTCACAGTTGCCACAGGCTGCTCTCAGCTAGCAGGCAACAGCAGCAGCACACAGTACAAAAATATGAGAGGAGAGAGTGGAAGCTCTCTCTCTGCTTTTATCAACTCTCGTTCCATTGGGTGCTCAGTTTCTTCTTCTTTTTCATTATTTACTACTCTTCTCTTTCTTCGAATTATATTGGATGGAGAATTCTTATAGTTTAACATAAAGGCTAGAAATCATTGGTGTGTGTTTTCTAAGGAGAATGTTTAAGGAGAAATTGCATTTCAAACTGATAGAAGAAAAAAAAAAAAAAAATCACTATGTTTGTTTTCAGTTTTTTGAAAATATTTTTCAAAAAAATTTATTTTCTTGTTTTTCGTATTTTTTTTATTTTTACTGATTTTTTTTTTTATATTTTTAGACACACTTAATATAAATATACTTAAAAAAATATAATTTTCATGAATTTTTTTTTTTAAAAAATCATTAAATAACAAAAATATAAAAAAATACAAAAATTCAATATATTTTTCGTATTTTTGTATATTTATTAATTTTTTAAAATATTTTTCACAAATATTTTACTTTTTAAATACATCTAAGTAAGGTGCATCTAAAAAAATAAAAAAAAAGCTTAAAATTTAAAAAATATTTACTAAAAACAAAAAAATACGAAAACACAAAAAACTAAATTTACACAAAATTGAATTCAAAAAACTGAAACCAAACACATTAAATCTCATTTTCACGAGGTGTAGGTACTTTTTTATGTGTCAGATTTGTTCATATAATGTAATTATTTTGACATTGTTTCACAAAAATATTCAGTGTGTTTGGTTTGAGTTTTCTGGATTAAGTTTTTTTAAAAATTGAGTTTTTTGATTTTCGGGTTTTTTTTAGTGAATATTTTTAAAGTTTTAATTTTTTTTAAAATTTTTTTGGATGCACTTTACTTAGATGTATCTAAAAAATAAAAAAATTGTGAAAAATTATTTTAAAAAATTAATAAATACATAAAAATACAAAAAATGTACTGAATTTTTGTATTTTTAGTATTTAGTGAATTTTTAAAAGATTTTTTTTTTACATTTTAGGTGTATTTATATTAGGTGTGTCTAAACAGTAAAAAAAATTGCTTAAAATATTAAAAAAATTCAGTAAAAATAAAAGAACATGAAAATAAAAAGTAGAATTTTTGAAAAGTGTTTTTGAAAAAATGGAACAAAATAAGCTGATTATTTTTCTAATGTTTAATGGACTAGTTATGATCCAATAAAGTTAGAAATATCAAATGTATCATTGAAATATAGGCCTTGTTTGGCAAAGGCTAGAATAGCCAATTTTAGGCTAAAATTCACAAAAAGACAAAATAAGCTAAAATGACTAATAAGACAAAATATCACATCAAACCCATAATTATTTCACTTTTTTTCTCACAAACATCACATCTATTATAAAAAAATCCAATCGTCTTTCCAAACACAAAAATTTTAGCTTATTTTAACCGACTTCCCAAACAAGGCCATAATATTAAAGTCTCACGCTAAGAGCAACTCCAACCACATCCTCTTCTCAAGAGGATGAAAATAATATTTTTTTATTCAAAAAGTAAATATAGAGGAGGTTACTACTCATTCAAACTCCAACCACAAACTTTCATTTCCTTCATTCAAACTCCAATCAAAAAGTAATTTTGTTCATTAATAAATATTTAATTTTAAAATTTTTGTAAAATATATTTAATATTATACTCATTTTAAAGGTATGATTTTATACTTTTATTGATGTCAATTTTATAAAATTAAATTTACACATTAAAAATTATTTTGAGTACAATAAGAAGTGTAGAGTGAATAGTGTTTTAGAGGCTCCTTCATTTTGTTTATCCTCCCTTCATATTTGAAGGATCAATCCATCTTCCTTTATTTGGAAGAAAGAAATGAAAGATAGGTTGGAGTTCAAAATTAGAAAGGATCCTTTATATTTGAAATTTTGAAGAATGGGTTGGAGATGCTCTAAGTCTTAGAATGTATTCCTAAATGTTTTTGTTTTGTTAATGAAAATGTGATTACCATATTATTCTATATCATTTTTATGTATAAAAATTTATATGTTTAAAATTTTTAATTTATTAATGATTGTAACATTTTTGGAAAAAGTAAAATAAAAAAAAAGGCGTGGACGGCAGGATTCGAACCTGCGCGGGCAGAGCCCACATGATTTCTAGTCATGCCCGATAACCACTCTGGCACGTCCACTTGTTATGGAAGTTTTTCAACAGTAATATTATTTAATATATATTAATCCAATATTGAAAAATAGGTTTCATATCATATGGTCATCTTGCAAAGCCCAAGCCTCGCTTTTGAAGTAAAGGTTGTGGGTCAGCACATGATTTACCTAGCCCCGACTAATTTGGTTAATCAGTCTTAACAATCTTTAAAGTGGACAATTATTATTATTATTTTGTTGGTTTGACTATTATTATTATTATTATTATTATTATTATTATTTTAATTTAGAATCGTGTCTAAACCATAATCTTTTAAACTCACTTTAAAAATGTAAAGTTGAGGATAGTATCACTCATTTAATTATATGATTCGACAACAAATATGAGTTAAATCGGAGTTGCATATGTGATGAATAGATGAACATATCCACTAACCAACTAGAGAATTGTTGGTTTGATTAATATATAATAAAACTTAATACAAACTTTTAAGAGTAAACCACTTAAAAATTGAATCCTCATAGGGACACTCATTTAATTGTATGATTCGGACAACAGAAAGATCAATAAGAGTTAAATCTGAGTTTGACACGTGATGATCAGATAAATATATCCACTGACCAATTAGAAAATTGTTGGTTTGATTAGTATATAATGAAATTTAATACAAACTTTTAAGAGTAAACCACTTAAAAATTGAATCCTCTAACTTCATGAGGCACCACTAAAAAAAAAATCAACAAAAAAATTAGATTATAAAAGAAATTAATAATTCTTACAATCCGAAGTACCTTGATAATGAAGATCCTCTCAAGAGTCTGAAAAGCATGAGTGTGCCTAAGTACTTGAACACCTCAGTGCCTTTGTTTGGGGGAATTATGCATGTTCGTTAGAGGATGGTGGCTAAGAATTCATGTCTCGATTGTAACACTTGCTGATTTTTTTTCTTCTATTCTCTTCCTTTAACTATTTAATTTTGTCTTCACATTTAAACATACCGAAATAAAAGTCATGCACAAAAAGCATGTGTGTGCTTCCAATTATGATATTACTGTTGAACACGTTACTAAATCTTCATGAATCATAATATTTTCCTGATATCTCTATTGATAAGAAACTTTATTCAATAATTTATAGAAGTTTTATTCAACCCTTCCATTTTCTTCTTTAAAATAAACATTAGTATGAGAGAGAAGAAAAAATAAAAAGTTATTTACATAGAGACCTCTAAAATTATTAAAAAGATTATTTTGACCTCTTAAATTATAAAATTTAATAAATAGACCCTAAACTATTAAAAGTATCACTTTGATCACCTAAACCGTAAAAGCTTATGAATAGACCCTAAATTATAAAATATACCAATTGGACTCACGATGGGGTCAAAAGAAAACACGCCAATAGTTTAGGAGTTTATTTGTATGATTTTATAATTTAGAGAATAAAGCAATACTTTGCAATAGTTTAGGAGGTCCATTTATATATTTTTATAATTCAAATAATATTTTTAAATAATTTATGAAGTCTCCATGTAAATAACAAAAAAATAAAAAGAAAACAACACAAAAGATAATGGGCTTTACTTTAATTTACAATCCTCTTATCCAATCCACCAATTTCCTTAACCCATTCCACACATAGAAAGAAAAGCCCAAACCAGGAAAACAAAGGGAATATAAAACCACTTCTTCTTTGCCTACAAAAGGAAAAATTCTCATTTTCTCAGTCACTTTTCACAGTCCTCCATCAAAGAAAACAAAGAAAAGCCCCCAAAAACTCGTGCCACTGTCAACGATCAAACTCCCAAACACCAACAAAAAAACCCTAATTTTCTCTCTCCACCACCACCATGCAGCCGCCGCCGCCGCCGCCGCCGGATTCCGACCTCCCCTCCTCGCCGCCATCAAAGTAAAATCCTCCCCACGCTTCACTCCCTCCGCCACCAACACCCCCACCGCCGGCGCCCAACGCCGCATCGGAATCGCCGTCGATCTCAGCGACGAGAGCGCCTTCGCCGTCAAATGGGCCGTCCACCACTATCTCCGCCCCGGCGACGCCGTGATCCTCCTCCACGTCCGCCCTACCTCCGTTCTATACGGCGCCGATTGGGGCTCCGTCGATCTCTCCATCGTCGACGACTCTAACGAAGCGTCTCAGCAGAAACTCGAAGACGATTTCGATATGTTTACGAACACCAAAATTTCTGACCTAGCTCAGCCGATTGTTGAGGCTCAGATACCGTTTAAGATCCATATTGTGAAGGATCATGATATGAAGGAGAGGCTGTGTTTGGAGGTTGAGAGGCTAGGGTTGAGTACTGTGATTATGGGGAGCCGAGGGTTTGGTGCGACGAAGAGAGGGAACAATGGGAGGCTTGGGAGTGTTAGCGATTACTGTGTGAGGCACTGTGTTTGTCCCGTGGTGGTTGTTAGGTATCCGGATGAGAAAGATGGTGGGAATGACGGTGCTGAGCCTGTGGTTTCCGTGGCTTCTGCGGCGGAGGATGAGGATGAGCCCGAGTATCATGATGCTACCGATGATCGGAAAGGTTTGGTTTTTTTTTTTTTGCTTGGTTGTTTTTAGCGGTTGAATATGAAATTGAGCTGTTTAATTGCTTTGATTGAATGCTGCAATTGGCAATTGGGATTTGGAGTTTTGCCTCTTATGTTATCTATAACAGGTTTATTACGAGAAAAGTTGTTGCTTGGTTTATTCGGAGGTGATTAGTGCATTATACATAATTTCATAATAATTGTATGTTCTGAAAGATATCATATGTTCATTGTGAGAATGTTTTAGACATTTTCATATGAGAAGTTTGTGTTGATGTATGTTAGAATTCTATATTGCTTGAGTAAGAAAATCCACATATTGATCTGTGCATGAACCAATAAACAAAATCAAATGTATGACACATAGAAGCTTGAAAAAAATAACTGTTTAGCAGAATTGAGCATCTAGATTGGTGTGTACTTGTAGATCTATGGTGCTAAGTTCATTGTGATTTAGTGTGTTCGATGTAAATAAAGAAAGACACATTCTTTAAAATATCTTAGATTGACCCGAGTTAGTAGTGGCTTAGAGACTAAGGCAAGCTGTGCGCTTTCTTCCTATGGTTGTTGTTTTCCTAAAATCTGGAAGGGAAGATTGCAGAGGAAAGAAAGCCCTGCATTTATTCTCAATGCAGAGCATCTGTTGTCTTGTTATTATGTAAATTTGCATTGAATTTCCCTAGATCTTAAAACTTTTGTGATAGAGATGTGGCTTTTTTCTCTAAAAATCTTTTTGTAATAGTGAAGAATGTGCTTGATAATTTTGGAATTGGTTGTTGTATCATGCTTGACTTTGACTGGCTTGGTCAGAGGCAATATCAATCCTGGTCATTGAGGAATGTTGGTGACAACCACCTACAATGAGTGATAATTAAAAAATGACGTTAGTACTTTAATAAGCCTAGAATTTGAAGGTCAGGCCTAGTAGTTGTTTGTGTGCTTGTATCTTGATAGTTGTTGTAGTTCTACTGACTATTAGGTTTGAGTGAGAAGGGCAGCCCAAATATTGGTGAGGTGTATTTCTATATTGAGAAAATAGTGCAAATTGTGCTGGTTTGGGTGGATTGATTCTAAGATGAGGGATGGTACTAGCAACATCACCAGTCAATGTAGTCTGCATATGATTATTCAATGTTTAGACATAGAGGAGTACAATGAGTAACACGGTTAAATTTGCAATACTGCAAAGAGTAACTAGGTGTTGTCAAATAGCAATTGGATCGAATAACCTAAGTTCGTAGAGTGTATTGGGATAGTGAAAATGACGCAGGGGCAACCTAGTATTTGTTGTATTCTGGGGTTGTGTTGCATTTCAAGGGAAAGTGGTGGGTTTAGTGAGAATAAGAATAGGGTTTGTAAATCTATGGATGGCAAGCTTTTGGTTCAGATTTTGAATATCAAAGTAATGCAAACGGATTTAAATTGGCAAGAATTCAGCAAATAAGAAAGATAAATACAGAGATAATTACTTTACTCCACAAGGGCTATTTGAGGTTCACTGAATTGCGAAGAGTTCAACACTCTATTCTTTAATCAAGGATTTTTTAATATTTTTTAAGCAACTCTAAATTTGAAATATAGCAAAGGCCCCTCCTTATAGATGCTAGAAACCACTAAAAACAATAAAAAAATCCTAAAAGTTGTCCCATCCAATATAAAAACCATACAGACTCAAAATTCAACAAAATAAGTAGTTTCTAAACCAAACCAAATGAAAACTAGACAACATAGAAATTATTAAGAATAAAATTTTTTAGGAAACATGGCTTTTTAAACTCTATAACAACTTAACTAATCCAAAGTAAAAATAAGAATTAAATGACCCACAACCAAAAAAGGAGCCCTAAGAGGAAATTAACTAAAATACCCCTATTCTAAAAACTAATTCATTTTGAACATGTTTCTCCTCCTTCGTGGATAATGTGGCTGCGAATGATGGTCTAATGATTTTAATGAAGTCGGGGTCAACTTTGTTGTGTATACACATACTTTGCATGTTTTAGCACTCTTATTGGTCTTTTGGTCCAAAATTCTTTTTGCAATTCATCACATTAGTAGAGACGTTTTCAGAAAACACAAACCATGTATAACCAATTACATGAGGGTTCGTTTTTTATTTGTTATTTTTTTCATAGCACCTTGAAAATTAGCATGTTTGTTGGCTAGAGCAGGCTTTTTAAATTTTGAGCTTAATTGGTGATGCATTATGAGAAAGGCTAACCTAAGTGGTTAAATATCATGGAAAGGTTAAACCTGCCATCGCTAGTGTGTCCAATGATTTGATGCAAGGATGTAACTTGTGAAGTTGAATGAGGTATTTGCATGGAAGGGCAGTAGCATTTTAAATTTCAGGCATCACTAGCTGGTAATGAATGTAAGGAGCAGCATATTGTTGGTAGGGTATGCGTTGATGAATATTAAGGGACTCTGCATTTGTGGTTATGGATTAGGATATGAGATACCCATTACTTAGGCATTTAATAGGCTGTACTTTCCAAAATATGAGGATGCTAGTTCAGTATTTTCCTTGAGCAATCAGATCAACGACAGCATTTAAATGCAGGAGGCACAGCATACTTCAATAAGTTCAGACACTCACTTTGAAGCACTCCTGGGAATGTTGCTACATCTCTTGGATATGTGCACTGCTTAAAGATAAATTTCACAATTTTAATCCCTTGTCTAATATTTCTTTGACACTCCCATAGGTATGATTGATAATCAGTCAGCCCTCAAGAATTAATGACTCCTTTTCTTGTAGCACAAAATAAGAGTACTGTGTATAGTTCACTTTGTTGCAAATTGCATAGTGAGATAAACTCTAGACTCGAGGTTACGGCATGATAACTTTCAGAAAATGTGTACTTTCAGTTATATAGGTTGAGTGACCATCATGTACAAAGTAGAAGTTTGAGGAATGGAGATGTGGGAGTATCCATTGTTGAAATTAATGAAGTTCTTTTCTATGTGTTGAAGAGTTCTTGAATTGCCAATATGAATCTTATTTATTTCTTTCAAAATACAAATCTATACAAATCTACTTCTTGTTATTTACAGAATGTGCCATTTTACTAAGGATATTTTGCATCTTGGAATATTAGTTGTGAAAAGGTCTCTTTGCAATTATGCTTAACTGGAAGTCTGGGACTAAGGAGTGAAGACGAATCCACAGGAGTAACATATTTGCATGAATGCTAATGTATAATTAAAGGTTACTCTGCAAAACCCTGTTATTCTGTGTGGTTAACAGTTGTAGTAGTTTCATTTAATGTTTCCAAATGTTGACTAATTTGGGCAATTGAATTACTAAAACCAGAGGGTGGTTATTAGCCTAGTTTGGAGACCCTCCTTCTAGAGTGATCTGGGTGGCATGTTATATGAATATATATCATTATGGTATACAAATATATATACTCGAAGGAATATTCTTATCTCAAGTTGCATCGAATTAATATTTATAATATTACCAATAATTTACTCAGTTTGATATACCACTTTCTTCTTATACGGATTTTCATTTTGGAAGTAGATTTGGTCATTTTCTATTGGGTTTACCTGAAGTTGATTATTTAATAAATTGCAACTTTTAATGGCAGATACCTAGCTGGAACTAGGAGTCAGGTCTGGATTCCATTAACTGCCGGTATGATTCCCTTTCTTTCTTTCTTTATTTATTTTTTGTAAATGCAATATGAGTTTTAATGTCACAAATTTCTTCTTGGCAAATTTCTTGTGCTTGTAACCACAGTTGTCAAATTGGGATTTGAATCGTGAATCGAAATGGTATTGTTCCAAATCGAGAATCGAATCAAATCATAAATTGTAAAGATTCGGTCACCTTTTTTTAAAATTACATAGAAAAATAAATCTACACACTTAGGTATTAAATGTATCTAATAAATATGAAATATTTAGACTTAAATCAATGAAAATATTATTTTAAATGATGATCATGTGGTCTAGGTAAGAAGTTAACATGGGTTCCCATATTTACCATTTCACAGTTTCCCTTTTAGATACCATTTCTTATCAACCATTCTTATTAAAAAAGCAAATAAAGACAAACTTTCAATTTTCAAGTGACAATAACTCAACAACAATGTTTTTTTTAACTTTTTACAAGGTTAAAAAACCAAAATCTTCAATTTTTTTCTCTCTAAAATCTCACTTGATTCATTCAAAAAATTTATTTTGTAAATGCAAGTACTTGTATAAAATTGAATATGTAAGCTTATAATATTGTGGAGAGAGAAAGTTCATTTTTTCCGGCTAAGATTTGAGTATTTGAGAGTAAATAGGGAGAAAGTCTAAAGATGGCATATAGTAATCCTAAAGACCTTAAAAAGGTTGTGTGAACCCCTTTACAACAATAAAAAATTAAAAAAGAAAGTCAAATATCTATTTTAGTGATTCACGATTATTGATTCGGTTCACCGATTCATTTACGATTTATAGCTATTTGCGATTCACACAACCTGTTTGTATTGATTACCCATTGAATTGAATCGTACGATTCTAATAACAGAGCTTGTAATTGATCCAATGTTTAAGACATGCATGCATCCCTATGCTTACAACATTTTGTAGCCGCCTTCTTTTGTTTTTGTTTTGATTGATATACTTTCTTCTCCATGCAGCAGTTGTTTCTGATGTTTCAGTGAATTTCTGACGTTTCTTCTTGCTTTTCTTTTGGTGATGTAGAAAGTGTAAAAGGCGTCTGAGTGACAAACTTAAGCTGAGTGGTTTGAGAATTAATTAGATGTTATTGATGGGTGGATCATGAGCCACGTAATTTGAATAGTGATTGTTCACTATGTCTCTCCTTCCCAACTAATTCTCATTTGTTAACTGAATTGTTATATGGTTTGATGAGATTCTGGGTTTAGGACTACAAGAAACTATTATGTTCCGCACTTTCTGATGTATAAAAATTCAGCTTTTGCATGGTTGTAGGAAAATAAAAATCTGTTGCTCCTATATTTTTTGCTTTTAATTTGTTTTACATAAGCATGATCAAGGATGTCTAATTGTTATGTCTGCTTTTCCTTTTATTTTTTTCCTTGGTAATCAATAGAAATGTGCATACCCTCGATGAGATTTTGGGTTTAGTTCTGATGTATAAAAATTCATTTTGCATGGTTGTAGGAAAATAAAAATCTGTTGCTCCTCTATTTTTTGCTTTTAATTTGTTTTACATGAGCATGATCAAGGATGTCTAATTGTTATGCTTTTCCTTTTATTTTTTTCCTTGGTAATTAATAGAAATGTTCATACACTCTTAGGTTTGGAGACCTTTAAGTAAATTTAGGTTTTCTGCCATGTTGCAGTAGTCTGACCTCCCCCTGCAACAGTACAGAACTCATGAATGTTGTAACCAAACAAGGTTATAACTCTTTGCTGTCAACTGGTGAGAGCAAAGATAAAGGTCCAACCCATTCAACCTTACAGGTAACTATCAAGTTAAAGAGTCATCAATAGGAATTCAACACAAAGACTACTGAGTTTACGATTAGTAGATCTCAAGGGTTGGTCCCAGGTAACAAAAATGGTATCCAAGCCCGCTTATCAGACTAAGCCCAACAGGCTGCTTTTTCCTACTGGGTCGGGCTAGACTGTTGGACAAAACCTTAGACGGGCTCACAGGTAGGCGGCCGAGACAATGGGGCAGCACTTCAGGGATCAACAGGCCATCCCCACAGTTAGTGCGCGGATTTAGGCCAATGGACCAAGATTTAAGTCATATATATATATATATCCGTTTGTGTGAGCGAATGTATGAGGGCTGAGGTGGAGAAAGGGGTTGGTTTATTTTCTGTGGAGGCATGTGGTGACAGAGAGGTGGGGATTTGCAGTGTAGGAGAGGCTGGGGGTGGAGAGGGCTTCAATGGAGGTGGGGCCTGCTATGGAAACTGTAGTGGAGGGGGGGATAGAGAGATGGGTAGTGGGGGCAGGGATAGAGAGAGATTATTTAAATAAGAAAAGAGAGAACATAGAACACGCTTGACCCTCACTCAAAAATTGAAAACCCACTTTTTAGGTAACTTTTAAAAAAATAAAAATCAGGGAGTATTAGAATTCCGCATAGAGCTACTACTACCAAATAGCTATTTTCAGTTGTATAAAAGAAAACTTAAAAAAAAAAAAAAAAATTGAATAAAATTAGTATTTTTAGAATTTTCTCATCAAGTTCTATCAAATAAGATCTATGTTGACTATGAAATTCTTAAAACGAAAAAAGTTATTACTGTCGAAATTGATATAAATAGTAACATGTTATTTTATTTAAAAGTTACTTTGCTTGACAGTAACATGTTATCCTGTCTCATACTAGCATGTTATTCTATTTGACAGTAATATGTTACTCTGATAATATTGTTAAAAAAAAAAAAAAAAACAAAAGATATTTTATTTTGTCTTTATTTAATTATGCATTTTTTTCTTAAGAAGTTTGTGAAGCAAAATAAATTGGATTGTCATTTTCACCAAATAAGAGTTTAATGGAGGGATTATGGCTAAATTTCTATAAAAAAAATAAAATAAAATAAAACCCACCAAATATGCTATAAGAGAATACGTGGAATATTAGTAGCATGCAATCTATCCCAAGTTATTATCAGTGTTTTGGAGGTAAACCACATTCTTACTTCTTCTTCATTTTGTTTTTCATGACCCATAACATTTACATATCAATAGAAAAGAAACAATGCATAAATGTAATGTAATACTTCCGTTATGAAATGATGATCTTAGTACAGATTTTAGAGTAAATGCACCAACAAAATATTGCAACTCTCATAAATACTCTATTTGATGAAGAGGTGACAAAATTCAATTTAATTCCTTAACATTGCATCATGAATTTGTGAAATAATTAATCAAAAAGAAGTTAATTTTACTCCTTTTTTATTTTTTATTTAATGAATCCCCACCTTTTTTTCCTCCACAAATTAATCCGTCCATAAACTAGGTCTTGAACACAAGATAAATGTTTAATTTCAAATTGATTGGTTTTAGCAGAAGACAAAAATAAGAAAATAGTTCTATTCATTCTAAAAGACCATGGTGGATCATAACCTCATCCCATGTTACAACAATGTTACTTTATAAATTTTATACAATAAAGAATGAATATCAAACAAAAAATATATATATACACAATTAGATGTATAGTTAGATCACATATTATGAAAAATTATTTTCACATATTAGATCACATATTATTTTCATAATATGTGATCTAACTATGTGTCTCACGCCCTAAAATGGTGCTTCCAAACGTGAATGGTCCCAATTGAAGTTAGATCACATATTATGAAAGAATTAAAATGTTGTATTTGGAAGATTCTTCTCAAACAAGGCCATATAAAGCCTTTTATATATGGAGTTTTTCAAAATGCAATATATAACATGAGTGAACATAACAATGATCTTATATATAAGTATGTAACAACACAAATATAATGATTAATAAAACATTGCGACAATCTAATAATACTTACTTCAATTAGGCCAAAAAATAAAAAGGTGTTAAAAATTGTAACTCCAAACTGAATTATAATTGCTCGATAATAATTTGAATTAAACAATTGAAACTAATACTTAATTAAACTAAACAATTAAAATTGTAAAAGTTTTGAAACTTCTGAAAATTATTCCAACATTGCCTGCAACTAAATTTCGTGCTTAATGACTTCTAGGAAAATCTGAAATTGCAATGGCTATTCATAGTGGGCATGTACAAAAAAATAAAAAATAAAAATCAAATTTATATAACTAAGATTTCTTTATAAGCGCACACATAATTATTTTAGTTTAAATTTACATTTTACGAGTATTATTATCCTCAATTTATACAACTAAATTTATGTTCTAATCAATTAAATCCAAGTTGTTGCTATGCTTTGTTAGAATTAATTGAACTTTAATTGATTGATAATTAGAATTTTTTTAAAATAGAAAAATCATAAAATGAAACTAAACCAAATTGATTTCTATAGTTTGGTTATATAACTTAAATGACTCAGATATAGTTTCAAAGGTTCTAAAATCATAAAAATTAGTTCGGTCTTAGATCTAACTTAAAATCGGACCAATATGATTTATGAATGCTATTAATTCATAGCTGAGACCTAACTTAAAATCGGACCAATATGATTTATGAGCAAAGCTGAGACCTAACTTAAAATCGGACTAATATGATTTATGAATGCTATTAATTCATGGCCAAAATGACATCTGAATAAATAAATACATTCACCTTTATTTGCATGACAAAGAAAAGTTTTAGGGCGTTACAAAATCCAATAAAGGACATCCTTATTAGATAAAAATCATAAAAGTAGACGAGATCTATCTAGTTTTATTTTTAGAATCTATTTTTTAAAAAATAATAAAAATTAATTTAGTGACAAAATAATGAAAAATTTAAAACATTCATTATTATTATTATTATTATTTTATTTTTGTGGGAAAATAATTTTTAAAGATTCAAAAACATGTTTTTTCACTAAATTAATTTTTAAAATTTTTCAAGAAACAGATATTGAAAACGAAACCAAACAGAATTAATTTACGCCCATCTCTTCCATCCATCGCTTGGATCCATCCATCAAACCAGGACTCAATCTGAACATGAGAATGCAAAACTCCATCTGATTGAGAGCTCCATCACCATCCAAATCTCCTTCTGTCAACATGCATACGAGTTCATCGTCTCTCATGTCCTGCAGACCTAGCAGAAGAGTGTTTCTCTTCAAGCTCTCGAACGTTATGAGTCCCTTTTCCACGTCCATCAACAGCCGGAACCCATTACACAGCTCCCCCATGAACCCGTCCTCTCCCAACCGCTCAATCATTGATGGAAAATAATCTTCGAAGAGAAATGGATCATCAGTTGCTAATTCCATTGTGGAGAGTAATGACATCTCTAAAGGGTTATTATGAGAGAGAGAGACAGAGAGTAGACAATGAGAGATCAACTTAAGGGGTAGAGAGAGATATATAAAGAGAGAATTATTATGGTTGATATGAGCTTCATCTCTCTGTCTCTCTCTCTCTGAGCTTTAACTTTGAACTGGGGGAACATTCTCCTTCCTGGAAGTTGCATGGGATGGGATCAAAGGAGTGTTTAATAAACCAGGTTTAGGGGGAAAATTACAATAAAACCACACTTTCAGGATTACAGTGCTAGTAATTAAAGGGCTGCTAAGGTTGAGTTTCTCTCGTGTTCATATTTAAGTCTGAGAGAACTTAAGTTGTCTATTTTAATGATTTAAATTATTCTTTTCATAAGATTTTTTGTGTATATAATTTATTAACAAAATTAAATTGATATGATAATCCTAATATTTTTATTTTATAGTACCTATCTAAAAAAGCATAGTCTATTTTCATCAGTTCTTTTTCACCTTTTTAGTGAATTCATTATAAAAAAAAAAAAAAATGGTTATAAGATGTTCACATATAACCTGTTGTTGAGAAACAAAAATGTATTTTTATTAGGTGATTTTATTTATTTATTTTTTTGTTAATTGTTAGATTAGTTCGTAGAGAAGTTGAACTCCTAATTCCTCTTTTGCAAGTACCAAAGTATTGTTTCCATGATATTAAACCACAAGGCCATGAGATTGTCGTTTCATTTATTGAAAGCATAATGTATATAATGCAGATCTATCTAATACTCCAAAATTATTTATCAAAAAAAAAAAAAAAAAAAATCTAATACTCCAAAACTACGTAATGATTTTTCACGAAATGGAAACTATGGACAAAAGTAATAACTGTTCGCTAATTGCAAGTAAAGATTTTGAATCATCTCCATCACTTTTTTCATCTTGTCATTATTCAGTACTCGGTCATTATCCAGCACTTGATCCAAAAGTCATGATTTAGCGACTAATTATTACATTTTATTACATTTTGATCAAGTAATGAATAATAGCTGGACAAAAATAAAATAAAATAAAATAAAATGTTGTAGAGGATCCTCACCCTTAAAATAGTGGTGCAACTTGGGTGTCAGTCCAAAACCCTAAAATGAATAGGGTTGAATTTTGAAGTATTCATTTTGGTGAAACAAATAAACAGTAGATATTTTGGCAAGTAATGGTTAAGTATCCTATGTTCATCTTCCTTGAAAAATTGTTGGCATCAACTCTCAGATAATAAGGAGATCAAAGATGGTGCATTCTTCTTCTGACTTTAAAAATGACAAACAAATCAATGGTTTTAGGAACCTTTTCATAGTTATGTTTTGTTGCTTACTGAAGGGTAGTGTAAATCTGGACAATTACTAGACATTAACGATTCGATTAGGATATCAAACTGACAAGTCAGTTTTGGAATAAGGATATTTTTGTATTTTGTGTATTTGTAACTTGTAAGACTAATATATGTAGGTGGGGTAATTATTTTTGTTTCTCTCGTTTGTTACTTTTTAAATTATAGTGAGTCATAGTAATTGTGAATGTAACCATAATTTTAAGATTAATCACGTAAATTTCATTTTCACGTGTCGCAAGGGATGATTTTGAGGTAGGTTTCTACCAATGTTCCAAATATCGACTGATATATATGTTGAAATTTTGAACTTTCAACATTAATATTTATTGATATAGATCAGTATTTTTTGATATTAGTCTATATATGACTTTATTATTGATAAAGATACATTTTTTTGACACCGTTACTCTTACAACTATCTACTAAATTTGCACATAAATTTTTCACATAAATTTGAACAAAAGAGAGACAATGGGTGAGGTGAATTGAGATAAGGATGTGAGCCCCCACCTCTACACTAAAGAGAGAGTATTTTGTATAACAAGTATACGATACTAGTTGCACATAAAATTAATTTTCAACAAAAACTTACACAAAAGATAGACAAGGTGTTCCATCCCTTAGCTCTATTTTTTTTTTTTTTTGTAGGAAATTAGATTTGTTAGTTTGTTAATAAAAATAGTATACTGAAATGTATTACTTAAAGAGACTTTTACTAGTTTATCAGCTTGAACCCTTGACCTTTTCCTTGTTGCAATTACACGCCAACTTGCCACAAGGGTGTTGGCATCCCTTATCTCTATTATGCGGTAGTTTTTATGGAAAATGTTTTTTTTGCAAATAGTACTATTACTCTAACAACACGGTTCATCTATGATACAAAGAAAATGTTAATACCAGTCCTTTGCGCAGTCAATAACATTGATAAATCTGTAAAAAAATATATTAAAATATATAAAAATTGTATATAATGTATAAAAGTTATTAAAATTGCGCAGTTAATAACATTGATAGATGTATAAAAAATACGTTAAAATATATAAAAATTGTATATAATGTATAAAAGTTATTGAAGTTTTAATTTTTTTAACATTTTTTTCTTCTTATTGATAGTCCATTGAATTAACATGACCACTAGACAACATTTTCCCATGAGTTTGGAAGATTGAGAAAACAGTACGGAAATCCAAACCATTTATATTTTCCTTTGGCTAACGATGAAAGTACTGTGAGAAATACTCTGTGATACACATTTTGAGGATAATGAAATGGAATGGACTGCATTGAAAGCCATGTGTGGATTTGTGGCTGTTTCTTCATTATATTCTCTTGTAAGGTCAAGTACACAATTAATGGATATAGACAGTACATAACATTTCCTTTTGTTTTTTTTTCTTTGTGAATTCTAGTAGAAAACGATGTGATGGTGAAACATATGAGAACATTTTTCTTTGGATTTTGTTGCAGCTCTTTAAGAGAAGGAAATTTCATTGCACTTTCCTTGGTCAATTTATACTAATCACATTTTCACACAACCTTTTGCACTCCAATCCAACAAATGTTGAAAATCTTGTATCCCAAATTATTTTTTTTAATTGAATATATAGTTGTAAGAAAAAAAAAATTGATTAATTTGTATAATGTGATATTTTAATTTTTTATTTTGATTTTTTTTTAAACTTTAAAACTATTTTAACTAAAAAATTACAAACGAGATGGGGCCTTAAGTTGTGCAAGGGGAGAGAGAGAGAGAGACATTGGGTAGTTTCAGCTAAATTTGGACGGTTCAATCACAGAAATTGACCTAAAATAGGCCCAAAAAGCACTAAACTAAACCTTCCAATCTAATTAGTGGACAGAAGTTTGTCATTTTATTTTAGTACAACACTTGGTTCATTTTTAATGATTTTCATTAGCTCATTTTGATTTATTTTAGTTAATGGTATGGATAAACTGCAACGAGCCGGCCAATCTTAGGCTTGTTTTGTGTAGTTTTATGGGATTTTTACTAACCGGTCCTGAGAGGGTAATTTATATGAAAATTGGGCCGAGCTGGGTAATGGGCCGTTATGGGCCACAGTACGAAAGGCTGAGTAAAAGAGGCTTAAAGTTACTCCGGTCCAAAAGAGGCTTAAAGTTACTCCGGTCCAAAAGAGGCTTGAAGTTACTCCGGTCCCAAAGAGCTTACGGTAAACTCGATCGTCACACACAAAGTTATCCCGGTCGGGACCACGTTATTGATTATCCCGGTCGAGACATACCATGGTTAGCACTAGGAAAACCGAGGTAAGAGCAGTAAATGGAAGAGCCGAGCTAAAGTTATCTCGGTCTAGTCTGCGGCTTAGCATAGCCATGCTTACCTCAGTCATATTGGAGTCCGACCATGGTAAAACT
The DNA here is from genome assembly GCA_025200525.1 of Camellia lanceoleosa. Lineage (NCBI taxonomy): Eukaryota > Viridiplantae > Streptophyta > Magnoliopsida > Ericales > Theaceae > Camellia > Camellia lanceoleosa. The sequence goes on along the minus strand of CM045762.1, from coordinate 23,799,653 downwards.
ATCTCACTTGGTTTAAGCAGTGAGGAGAGTGTTGAAAGATAAGCATTATCTTTCAGGAGTATGACTCTTAGGAGGACTTTGCATGAAAGAGTAAGAGTCCTACTAGGATTGTGCCAGACAGAACCTATAAAAGCTCACAACATCACCTATGGAGAGGTAACACACAACTTTGATTCCCGAATACATAGAGCTTTTTGTCTATTTGTCTATTTTGCTGACGTAGGCATTGGAGAGGTATCCGGCATACACCCGCCGGCTAGCTCACGTTTGTGTTTTCAGGGAATAAAGCGACGTCGTATGGAGGAGCGCCATCTTGATCAACAGGATTATACGTGAAGGTTTATTTCTTTCCCGTACAATTGGCGCTGTCTGTAGGAACAAACAGAACGAACAAAACCTCTTGATTAAGTTTTCCTTGCTAATAAAAAGTAATGGCGCACAACGAAGATTTGCCACAGTCCGCCATCGATGGACAAACCCCAGAAGGAGGTGGGAGGCGCGAAGGTTTGCCTCCTGTCCCCCCCCATGGCGGACTTGGAGCCCCAAGACATAACCCCAGGAGGGATGCTAGAGGGAGGTGGAATAACTGTCACACCCCAAATCCGGGCATGACCGGCCGTGGCCCACAGGGACTTAGCCCAAGGCACACATAAGCCTAAACATGAAGCCAAAACCATAAAGAATAAATGTGATGATAGGCTAGAAATAAATAAATCAACACTCAATCCAGTGACGTACCACAAGTGAAAAACAAGTCATAACCAACTTCCTAAAAATATATATATACTAAATGGGACACAAACCGCCCATAAAATAAAATAATTCTAAATAAAACCCAACCACAATGTATGCACAAAACTTGACAAAGCAACCTAAAACAAATTAAATAAATGCCCTAGAGGTCCATGCAATTGAGTCCCTGCTACGCCATGAGTCCACTCTAAGTCCTTCTAACACCTGGAAATGGTAAACAACTAAGTCAGCTGATAGCTTAGTGAATAGCAACATGGATAGTAAATACAGTTTTGAAAACAAGGTTCAATTCCAAAATAAGATATATATTACAGAAACTAGATTGGCATACAATTTGGTAAATACAATTTGTTTCAAAAAGAAGGTTCCACAGTTCAACACTTAAAATACTCATGTCTCGCAAGAACATGATAAACGACATTTTCCACTTAAAACATATTATAACATGAATACCAATAATTTTCTAGGTACCAAGAAAAACAAATAATATGCCACACAGTTCTCAAGGCTATAAGCCCTGTTGGATCCAATACCGAACTAAGAGTCATCCTCAGGGTGGCACCTGGGCCTTTTCTCAAAGACAATCCGATTGAAGGTCACCTAGTTGTTTTTAAAGGTCTTTTCCTTACAATCGTTGAGCACTAGAGTCATCACGGCCCAACCCGGATTTGTTCCCTAGTGGCCAGAGTCACCACACACAGTAGAATAATTTCCCTGGACTAAATACACACATGGTCCCAATAATCAATACACATCAGTTTCGCAAAACATGGTAATTCATCATTATAAACATGAGACCAAAATAAATAGTTTACAGTGTGCCAAGTTCACACATGTTTCAGAAATAATTTGATTCCATTGATAATATAATAATTTATCAAAACAGTTTAGTCTTAAAACAACAATTTAATTTTCCAACAGTTCAGGGTAAGGGAACATTTATAAAAATACGTAGCATGAAACTACTTGGAAACGAAATAATATAATCCTCGAATAGAGTATAAAAGTCCAACTAGTGCCCTGAACCAATATGAAAACTACACGTCACTACTAATTTAAAAATACTAAAGAATACGAACTAAGTAACCCCAAACTAAAGCGCACTAATACGGCTCAACCCAACTCATCATTACTCTTAAATATTACCTAAGTTCATGTTCTTCAAGGTCTAAAATCACCCAAGACATAGGTTCCGATCGAAACTTCACTAAAAGTGACTTTAAGATAAAACAAAGTTTTTCCAATCTATTCGCTAACTTTGAAAATTAAAAACTCACTCCACGTTGTTCAAAAAATTCTAAAATCCTCCAGATATCAACTAATATATCCTAAGTTCCAAACCCAATTGGTTTCACTTGATTTTCTTATCAAAATAATTATCTACAATTTATTATATCCAAACAGGTTGTTTTCTGCAGCACTTTAAAGAAATTAACGGTTCTCTTAATATACACGAGCAATCAATGCAAGGCTAAAAATGTAAGAAACTAGACTCGTAGCCGGTTCTAATGACGCTGATTTGATAATTTTTGGATTTATACCCAAAGAGAACAACACTTCCAAAGTTACTGTTTCGGACTGGTTTCCTGGACAGATTTGAATACCTCAATTTATATGGATTTTGACTCCCAAAAATTATGAAAAAATTCATATATGCAATTCAATATGTAATTAATCTACTGTAAAAATTTCAGTTCAAAATTCATTCGTTTGATATGGTTTCTTGATTTTTAAATTTTGCAATTCTGTGCAGAATTTTTGAACTAAGAATTACACCCATTCTTTGTACATGAATTTTACTCCTCAGATTTCTTAACAGTATATTTATAGACACAAAATACATAAATCTACAACCTCTTCATGAATGAACTAAATTATCATAGAGTAAGGATAAAGAACAAAACCTTAAGGAAGAAGAAAGATAAAGACATAGTACACACCCAAAAATCCTTCCTTGTTTGCAACCACTTTTTTATCTTCTTCTTTTCTCTCAATCTCTCTCTCCCCGTGGCTGCCTCCTGCTGCTGCTATAGAATGTATTAGGCAACCTAGGGTTATGTATCTAAACAAAAGGCTCTAGTTTGTTATGTCTTTATATTATTTTATTTTCTAACCCAAAAATTTAAATAAAATATAACTATTATTATAACAAAATATACTTACTAACTTGCCCTCTATTTTTTTTAAAATAATAAATCTTGTCTCTAAATTAAATACTTTCACTATAAATTTATTTTAAGTTTAAAATTAATTAAAAGACCCTCCAATAATATTTAATTTGCACTCAAAGATTCAATATCAAAATATTTGAGATTGTAAAATTATTATTATTTAATTATTTACTTGATTTGTATATTCGGGTTCTCACAATAACAGCCCCTGTCACTCTCGTTCACAAAATCTTGACAGGCAAAGGCGGAGGATTGATCCTAAAATTCTGGAGGACCGCGTAAAGGAGCAGGACGAATTAATACGACGGATGGCGGCAGACATGGAGATTATGAAGCGCCAGATGAAGGGAAAATGAGTGGCGACAGGAGAGGGGCGCAAAAGCAAGACGCCCAATCGCCACTCAGAAGACCGTGGTAGGCATACCACACCATTACAAGCAGAAAGTAGAAGCCTCAGAACAGGCAATAGTCAATCCAGAACCTCCAGGACTCGTTGCTCTAGGTCTGAGAGAACGAGGACTAAGAGGTCGTATACTGAGCGAAGCACCTATTGGCCCTCGTGCACGCACTAGACATCATCTAGGTAGACGGAGTTGCCAAGATCATCCGACTTACGGACCGTGCTGGAAGAAAGGGCGCGATGGAAGGAGGATAATAGGGTGTGTGACCCTCGCAGGGTATCTGCCCTACAGCGGTTGGCTCATCGGACGCATGGAAGCGTTGAGGTTGGAATGCCATTACCGCGCCATGCCTACGAACCAACAGACAAAGCATTAGCGAGGCTGCAGACCTCGCCGTTCGTTCCGGCAATCGAAAACGCGCCCTTACCTTCAGGCTTCCTCCAGCCCAAATTCACCACGTACGAGGGAAAGACAGATCCCTATATGCACCTGAGCCACTTCCGCCAGGTTATGGCGGTATATCGTCGAAACGAGGCTTTGATGTGCATCCTCTTCCCATCTAGCCTTGGCAACCTAGGCTTGACTTGGTTCGAAAAACTTCCAGAAGACAGCATAGCCTCCTGGGCGCAATTGGCGGAGGCGTTCGTAACAAGGTTCAGAACAAACACCAAAACGCCAGTGGAGATCGACTAGCTTCTCTCCATTGACATGGGCGACAAGGAGACACTTAGATCCTACAATAGTTGCTACTGGGAGACCTTCAACCAGATTGGGGATTGTCCTACCAATCTCGCTATCGCACAGTATAAAAGGGGCCTTTCAGTTGGGAACAGACTAAGGGACTCAATCACTATGACGCCACCTCTAACGATGGAGGCCTTAATGGAAAGAGTGCACCAGCACATTAGGGTGAAAGAGGATGGCGCCCGTGCTAAAGCAAAGTCTAGCACGATCGCAGTACCAGATAAAAAGACCGCGGCTAAGGTCAACGCGGTAGAACGTCCGAACAAAAACGGATGAGGCAGGCGAGACAACGGAGAAGACCAGGATAAAAGATGGTTGAGAGTCCACACTGCCATTACCACGGTATTCAAAAAGCCAATCTACCGGATTCTAAGCGAGATACGCGATGAACCTTTCGTCAGATGGCCTGCCAAGCTAGGAGAGGCTCAGAAGGACTACGACGAAAGATCACGGTGCATCTTCCATAAAGAAAAGGGGCACCGCATTGAAAATTGTACACCATTGAGACAGCATCTAGAGAAGTTGGTGGCAGCCGGTCACCTGGACAAATACATTAAAGGAGGGGCGCAGCCAGCCCCCCAGAATGACAACCACCCGAACGAAATGCTAATCGACGCCCTACCTCAAGGCGTGATCAATGTGATACATAGAGTATGTGAACCTGAGCGGATATGTGAGCTCAGAGGAACAATCAAGAAGGCTGAGCACTTAAGGGAGGTACTAAGTGCTCAACCTACCATCAAAAAGGGGAGAACAAAGGCCACGAACGTCATATCCTTTTCAGATAAAGACTTGGCCAGGATATATTGCCCTCACAATGATGCCTTGGTGGTCACTCTCTGAGTCAAGGATTTTGACATCAAGCGGATTTTGATCGACCAAGGTAGCTCGTATGAGATAATGTACTACGACACCTTCAAACAACTGAAATTGGAGGACAAAGACTTGGCACCAGCTGTGTCCTCCCTGATTGGATTCAACTCAATGCCAGAGTGGCCAGTCGGCAAGATTATCCTTCCAGTCAGGGCAGGAAATGTGACAAAACAAGTGGAATTCTGGGTGTTGAAGGTCCCTTCCACTTACAACATAATCTTGGGAAGAACATGGCTGCATGCCATGTGAGCGGTAGCTTCATCCTATCATCAAGTAATGCGATTCCCCAACGAAGCCAGGGTAATTGAAGAGGTCTTTGGAGACCAAATTATGTCCAAGCAATGCTTTGTCACAGTTAATGGCAGCCGCGCTGCCAAGGGATATGTTCATTCGGTGGAAGAACTTGAGAACAATGAACTGTTCGCAGATGTTGGCAAAGCAGCTAATCAAAAAGCGGTGGAAGATTTGGTAGAGGTAAGAATAGATGAAAAACCTGGATAAGTTCTTTCTGCTCGGTTCGTTGTTGTCCAGCACTGAGAGATTAGAGGTCTTGAAATTCTTGACCTCTAACATCGAAGTGTTCGCCTGGACACCCTATGACATGCCAGGCATTGATCCAAACTTCATCTGTCACCAACTCAATGTCCACCAATCCGCCAGACCAATCATTCAGTGCACTCGTAGATCGACACTCCACCACGCCGAGATAGTAGCGGAAGAAGTAGGAAATCTGCTAGAGGCAGGAGCTATCAGAGAGGTGCACTACCCCAGATGGATTTCCAACACAGTCGTGGTGCCAAAGAAGAATGGCAAATGGCGTGTCTGCGTCGACTATAAGACAGTCAACAAAGCATGCCCAAATTACAGCTTCTCCCTACCACGGATAGATCAACTGGTAGACCTAACGGCAGGGCACAATCGACTTAGCTTTCTTGATGCGTACAGAGGCTACCATCAGATCGCCATATACAAACCAGCATCAGAGGTCACGCCCTTACAAGTCCAAGAGGATCAGATGTTACAAGGTCATGCCTTTTGGCCTAAAGAACGCAGGGGCAACATTCCGGAGAATGGTCACCAAGATGTTTGAGCCGTTGTTAGGCAGAACAATGGAGGCTTACATTGATGACATGGTGGTCAAGAGCAAGGATGAGAACGACCATCTAAGGGACCTAGGTGAAATGTTCCAGATTTTGAATAGGCACAAGTTGCGCCTTAATGCATCTAAGTGCGCGTTCGGTGTAGGATTTGGAAAATTCCTAGGCTTCCTGGTAACCAACCGAGGTATAGAGACACCCTTCGGATCAAAGCTATTCAGATCCGGAAAGGCCTAACTCAAGAAAAAGTATAGCATCTCACCGCATGGCAAATGACTCAACCGATTCATTAGCTTGGCCGTCGAGACTACGACCATTTTTTCAAGCATTAAAAGCCAAGTTCGAGTGGGATGAAGAATGCGACCGCGCTCTGGAAAGTTTGAAAGAATACATGTCTTCTCCACCACTGCTTGTCACCCCAATACCTGGAGAAGAACTTTTCCTGTACCTAGCAGTCTCTTAGCATGCAATTAGCGCAGTATTGGTCCGTGCGGAAGGAATCCAACATCTGCCCATCTTTTATGTTAGCAAGACATTGCTGGGCGCCGAAACAAGGAACTTACCACTGGAAAAACTGGCCTTGGCCTTAATGATGGCCTCAAGGAAGTTGTCGCACTACTTTCACGCCCACACCATAGTCGTCCTCACAGCTTTCCCATTAAAAGCTTTGTTTGAGAGAGCGAACTTTTCTGGGCGAATTTTGAAGTGGCAGTAGAGTTGGGACAATTTGACATCAAGTTCCAACCCAGAACCGCGATAGAGGCCCAAGCTTTGGCAGACTTTGTCACAAAATTTATCCCAGGAAGTCATCATATCTGCGCAGTCGACCTGACTGACACAACCAAACTAGGGATAGAAGTTGATGCCGGAATAGCGCAACCCCTAGTACAGGACACTCACGAGACCCCAAGATGCACGGAGTAAAGAACGCAAGGAAGAAGTGAACCATGCTACACCAAGCCAAGACTCAACAACAAACAAAGACTTGGTACAATCAAATAGCGAGGGGCAGACAGCAAGCATGGACCTTGAAGAAAACACCAGCAACATTCTTGATCCCACGGCATCATCTGATCCCTTCACTTGTTGGAAGTTGTTCGTTGGAGAGATGTGGAAGCTCTTTGTAGACGGAGCATCCAACCGGCACGGCGCAGGACTTGGCATAGTCCTCATCTCACCAGATGGCCTAGTTGTGGAGCAAGCAATCAACCTTGGCTTCCCAGCATCAAACAACGAAGCAGAATATGAAGCACTTCTTGCAGGTCTCAAATCAGCATTCTACATGAAGGCCACTGAGCTAATAGTTTATAGCGACTCACAACTGGTGGTAAACCAAATTTCGGGCGACTATGAAGAAAAATATGACAAGATGGCTAAGTACCAAGACTTAATCAGAAAAGAGATCAAGAAATTTGAAATAGTAAGGATAGAACAGCTTGGCAGGGAGGAAAACAGCAGAGCAGACGAACTTGCAGGCTTTGCTTCAATGGCAAATGTATCCATCCCTCATTCATTGCTTATTGACTACTTACCAAGACCAAACATTGAAGACCCCGAAGCAGAAGAGGTATGTTGCGCCGAGTTGGGCCCTTTATGGATGGATCCCATCATAATGTTCTTAAAAGACGGCATCCTACCAGAAGAAAAGAAAGAAGCCAACAAAATTAAAGCAAAGTCGCAGCGATTTTGGCTCTCCTCTTCTATGGCATTGTACAAAAAGTCATTCTCAGGACCGTATCTAAAGTGTGTTCACCCCAGCAAAGTGGAAGCATTTTTGTTCGAGATACACAAAAGTGTGTGAGGAAGCCACCAAGGAGGAAGATCGTTAGCTTACAGAGCCATTTCGCAAGGATACTGGTGGCCATACATGCAGGCAGACTCGGAGAAGTATGTAAAGAAGTGCGAAAAATGTCAGAAGTTCGCACACCAAATACATCAGCCAGCCAGAGAGCTCCTACCATTGACCAGCCCATGGCCCTTCGTAATGTGGGGCTTGGACATAGTAGGACCACTTCTAACAGCACCCGGAAATAGAAAGTTCTTTCTCGCAGCAACAGACTACTTCACAAAGTGGGTAGAAGCAGAAGCACTAGCATCAATAAAGGAAAAGGATGTAAAGAAGTTCGTTTGGCAGAATATCATCACTCGGTTCGGCATACCAAAGGTTCTAATATCAGACAACGGCACTCAGTTCGACGGCAAAATCTTTAGAAGCTTTTGTGAAGAATACAAGATAGAGTTCTACAATTCTACACCGGCATATCCCCAAGCAAATGGCTAAGCAGAAGCATCAAACAAGGTTGTCTTGGATGGACTGAAGAAAAGGTTAGAAAAGGCAAAAGGCAAGTGGGCTGAGGAACTTCGTCATGTCTTATGGGCTTACCACACCACACCTCAACGATCAACAGGAGAAACACCATTCTCCTTAGCATACGACATGGAAGCAGTAATCCCATTGGAAGTTGGCCTCCCCACAATCAGAAGCAAAAATTTTGATCCAGACTTGAATGGAGAAGCCATAGCATTGGAACTCAACCTCGCCGAAGAAAGACAAGAAAAAGCACTGGTTCACATTGCCTCGTACCAACAAGAGTTGTCTAGAAAGTATAACAAGACGGTGCATCCAAGGCAATTCAAGATCGGAGATTGGGTACTACGCAAAGTGATGGGAAACACCTTGGTATCGGGAGATGGCAAGTTAGGGCCTAATTGGGAAGGATCTTATAAAGTGGTCGGATTAGCTGGCAAAGGGGCATACCACTTAGAAGATGAGGGCGGCAAAGTAATTCCCAGGCCATGGAACACTACCAATCTCAAACTATTTTATTTTTGACCTTTCTTCAGAATACTTGTAATTTTTCTTTTCCCCAATAAAACAAGTAGTTTTCTTTTCAGCACAAGTGTTTTATTCTGTAAAAATCGTTTTAGTGAGTTAGGGGCATTGAAAACACGGTTGGCTGGAAAAACCAACACCCTTCCTAAGCCCAGGATAAGGATCCAGGCTGCAGGATGTCTGGTTGGAATAACCAAACACTTTACTCTAGGTTGGCTGGAAAAACCACCTTAGAGATTGGCTGGAAAAACTAACACCTTTCCTAAGCCCAGGATAAGGATCCAGGCTGTAGGACGTTTGGTCGGAATAACCAAACACTTTACTATAGGTTGGCTGGAAAAACCAATACCTTTCCTAAGCCTAGGATAAGGATCCAGGCTGCAGGACGTTTGGTCGGAATAACCAAATACTTTACTCTAGGTTGGCTGGAAAAACTAACTTAGAGGTTAGCTGGAAAAACCAACACCCTTCATAAGCCAGGATAAGGATCCAGGTTGCAGGACGTTTGGTCGGAATAACCAAACACTTTACTCTAGGTTGGCTGGAAAAACCAATCCAGTGGTTGGCTGCAAAAACCAACTTAGAGGTTGGCTGGAAAAACCAACACCCTTCCTAAGCCCAGGATAAGGATCCAGGTTGTAGGACGTTTGGTCGGAATAACCAAACACTTTACTCTAGGTTGGCTGGAAAAACCAACACCTTTCCTAAGCCCAGGATAAGGATCCAGGCTGCAGGACGTTTGGTCGGAATAACCAAACACTTTACTCTAGGTTGGCTGGAAAAACTAATCTAGTGGTTGGCTGGATTAAACCAACTCTTGGTACTCTTCAGCCGAGGTAAGTACCTTGGCTAAAGAGTGGTTGGCTGGATTAAACCAACTCTTGGTGGATTAAACCAACTCTTGGTACTCTTCAGCCGAGGTAAAAGATCTCGGCTAAAGAGTGGTTGGCAGGTATACTTATAGTTGCAATGTTAAGACCAGGATAAAGTATCTCAGCAAGAGAATGCTGTACCTCATCCAAGACTTCAGTTAGAAAGTAGAGTGCAAACATAAAGATCAACCGAAATTAGAGTTGGAACAAAAAACCAAACTTCATTGAAAATTCAAAGGGTGTACAAAGGGTAGGGCCTCAGCCCGGTTACAATCTATGTCCAAAAAAAAAAAAAAACAAAAAAAAAAACAAAAAGAAGAGAACTACAAAGTCAGGCAAACAGATCATCAAGATCAACATCAAGTTCAACTCGCAGCCCGGTTTCTGTTGGAATCTCAATTTCGGTCGGGAGTATGGACTCAGTTGGAGGCACGGTTTCAGTGGGTAGTTCGACAGTCAGGTCTTCTACCGTTGGCTCTGCCCGAGCTGATTGATTGGCAGGATCGTTGATGACTGGGGTATCATTGGGCTCGGTTTCTTCATCGTCCAAAGCTTTGAGAAATTGTTGTTGAGTCGTAGCAGCATACTCCGCCAGGGAGCTCAGTATGAAGTACTGAGGAGGATTGAAGACCTCGGTCTCAGACCCATAACCGAGCTGCACCACGGCACCCCTCCACCCACATTTAAAAAAGAGATCCTTTGCAGCTTCACACTGCCTAATGTATAGGGCTTTACCCTCTTTAAAACCCCGGTCCTCTGCATTCTCTAGCTTCTTCTCAAGCTTTGTTATTTCGACTTTCTTTTTTCCTTCGAGCTTGGCCAGCTCGCGCAGGTATTTATCTTTCATCGCGGTCAGGGCCCTTTGTTTATCAGCGTTAGCCGAAGTAACTAGTCCGGTTAGACGGGTTACCTCGGCCTCTAGCTCGGCCGTCTTTTGTTGGGATTTTTTTAGCTCGGCCGTTTTGGCTTCTGCTTCTGCTATGGCCTGCCTTGTTGTTTTTCGGAGTTCCAACACTCGCTTATGAGCGATGTGGTTTTTCTGTATGGCCTGCAAAAGAATGGTAAGACACTTTTTCAATATAACCGAGGTGAAAGTTTGGAAAAATTTCTTGAAATCAAGTAAAAGGGCAACTTACCAGCACCATCGATTTTGTGGACGAACGAAGAGCCTTTAGCTCGGTCAGGTGGTCGTAGTGCCTTATGTCGGCCAGAAGGCAAACACCTTTAGCCAGGTTGAATGCCATCATGTGGTCTTTTTCGGCGACCACTGAATCAATATCGGTGATAGCATGGTTTTGAAAAGTGATTTTTGGAGCCCACTTGGAGAAGGTAGCTCGGTCAGAGCGCTCCGGTGCTGGGCTCGGTGGAGGGCTTGGAAGAGTTGTTTGTGGAACCACGGTTTCGTTTTCGTCAACAAGGCGTGGCTCGGTTGTGGAAGTTTGAGCACGCTTGCTTGGCCGCGATGACGAAGGCTGTTGGGTTGGCAGAGCTGCCACGATTTCTTGTGTTTGATCGGCTGGTGGTACCTCGGCCGGATTAGTTTCGGTCAGAAGGGCTCGCACGGCTCTCTTCTTGGCGATCTCTTGTTTAGCAGTCAGAGGGACTAGATTGATCTGGGGCAAGGTTGGGTCCGGTTCAGGCGAAGCTTCCAACAAAAAATCAGTTACCTTGGTCTTTCGCTTGCTACTGTATTGATAGGTCGGCTGGAAATTTAGTAGCTCGGTCCAACTTCGATTTGGATAACGCAGCGCGGCGCGAAGGGTAACTAGGTTGGGGTAACTGTATAGCGACTTGAGGTGGGCTGAATCTGTATAAAGAAGGCAACAGTTAGCTCGGTTCAAGTATTGAAAACCAAAGTAAAGAAAGACATGCTATGGAACCGAGATAAACCTACCAACTACACCCTTGTTCCAATTTATTCTGTCCCCAGGGATCTGGGCTTGATGGTCCTCAAAATTCCTAGATACCCAGAAAAAATTGTCGTCGTTCACGTCTTTATTTGGAGTATCTTTTATTATCTTTTCATGTCGGCATCTTATTCTTAAATAATAGACCCATCCATCTTCGGCGGAGCCTATAGAGTATTGGTGGAAGAGCTCGGCTAAGCCGAGGTTAAGACCAGTCCCCCGGCGATTTAGCTCGGTAATGCCGTTTATTATGCGGTAAGAGTTGGTGGAAAGTTGGGTAGGTCAAAGGTTGGTCTGCCTAAGGAATTCGTAGAGAAGAGGCTGAACAGGAAATCTTAGTCTGGTTTCTATTATGGACAAAAGGGTAAAGGGAACAAAGCCGGGGTTTCCCCATGGTGTGATATCTAGGTCGGCTAAGGTGAGGTGAACATCGTCAGGGATGTTATAATCCTTTCGGAATTCAGCCATACCACCAGGTGTGTTTACTAAAAACCTATATTTTCCCATTTATGGTTTAAGTTATGAATAAATTAAATTTGAGTTTTGGCTCGGTTGGAAAACAATGCTGAGTAGCTCAGTTGAGCGCTCAAAGGAGTGCCTGGGCAACCTAAGTCTGCAAAGTGAAAAAAGAAAAGTGTTAAGCACTGATCATTGGACCGTGCTACAAGAAACAAAGGCAAGATAAATAAAGCCCTAGCTCGGCTACGCGTGGTACTCAGTTTTAGCTCGGTTTGAGCAAAGGGATTTAGCTCGGTCGAGCCTTTGGGACAGCTTTCTTAGTCCGGTTTTAAACTAAGGAAGTTGGTCTAAGCTTTAGCTCGGTCAGCGTTGAGGCGTTCTAGTGCGGCATTGCGCAGACCTAGCGCGGTTCGGTAGCTCGGCTAATTGAATCAAACGGTGGTTTGACTTATGGGAGCTACAAGTATGGCACAAGTTTCAGTTCGGTTGCCAGGTATGGTTAGGCTTGCGACCAAGGCAAACAACTTCCTAGTTCGGTTGCATGGTTATTTGGGATCAAACCCAGTGTTTCTACAGATTATTTTATGAGTTCAAGTGGTTCTATTAATAAGTTTTTTCCAGAAAAATGCATGACCAAGCAGAAAATGTGTTTTGCAAAAACACAAACAGTATGCCATGGATTGTAAAAAATAAATGCGAAAGACAACAAAAACAAGGCAGATTTGAGTAGCTTACCAAGACAAGAGGAAGAAACTGAAAATGAAAGCACCAACAGTGAAGAACACGAACTCAGCAAGCTCAGGGTCGAGGAGGTTCAGAGGCTTGCAAGAGAGAGAAGGTGAATAGTAAAGTGAATGATTCAAAGCATTAGGGATGGTTTTGTGAAAAGAGAAGGGCTAAAGGTGGGAACTGTTCAAAAAACACGAGGTACGAAGACGGCGTGACAGCTGCCTTCAGCCAATGAGAGCGTGCCACGTGTCCATGGAATGAGAAGCGATTCAGTTGCTATGATTGAAGAGACGTTTTGACCAGACAAGGTACAGCCCGGTGTGAATTTAGCTCGGCTGGAAAGGCTAAAAGAGTTTTAGCTCGGCTAGAAAAGCTTAAAAGTTTAGCTCGGTAGTAAGATTAAAGTTTTTAGCTCGGCTGGTAGACAAGGTAATCCCTATCATGCTGCGCAGATGGAATTAAGAGGCAATTGAGAGGGTAATTTATATGCAAATTGGGCCGAGCTGGGTAATGGGCCGTTATGGGCCACAGTACGAAGGGCTGAGTAAAAGAGGCTTAAAGTTACTCCGGTCCAAAAGAGGCTTAAAGTTACTCCGGTCCAAAAGAGGCTTGAAGTTACTCCGGTCCCAAAGAGCTTACGGTAAGCTCGGTTGTCACACACAAAGTTATCCCAGTCGGGACCACGTTATTGGTTATCCCGGTCGAGACATACCATGGTTAGCACTAGGAAAACCGAGGTAAGAGCAGTAAATGAAAGAGCCGAGCTAAAGTTATCTCGGTCTAGTCTGCGGCTTAGCATAGCCATGCTTACCTCGGTCATTTTGGAGTCCGACCATGGTAAAACCATCTCACTTGGTTTAAGCAGTGATGAAGGTGTTGAAAGATAAGTATTATCTTTCAGGAGTATGACTCTTAGGAGGACTCTGCATGGAAGAGTAAGAGTCCTACTAGGATTGTGCCAGGCGGAACCTATAAAAGCTCACAACATCACCTATGGAGAGGTAACACACAACTTTGATTCCCGAATATACAGAGCTTTTTGTCTATTTGTCTATTTTGCTGACTTAGGCATCGGAGAGGTATCCGGCATACACTCGCCGGCTAGCTCACGTTTGTGTTTTCAAGGAGTAAAGCAACGTCGTACGGAGGAGTGCCATCTTAATCAATAGGATTATACGAGAAGGTTTATTTCTTTCCCGTACAGGTCCCACTAATTGAATCTATTATCCATTAGGTGTTAAGTTTCTATGTTATGCACCAAGAAGTCTTATAATTTTTTTTTTATCTTGATTTTGCCCCTGTTACTAGCTGGTTAAAATCCCTATATAAATCATCCCAAACACTTTCTAAATCTTTAATTGTTATGATATTTATTACTCATTAATTTTTTCAATTTGTATTAACTTCTCTCTTGATCATTTTTTCAATACTTTTCTTCTTTCTCATCTCTCTCTCTCTCTCTCTCTCTAAAAAAAATCACCATTGCAGCAATGGCCATGGCCATCCACTTACAACCACTATCGTTGCCCGTCATTAACCACCTCCACCTCCACCTCCACCAGTCACCATCACCACCTTCGCCGGTCACTACCACCATCATTGTTCACCAACCATTTCCACCGTCGCCGATCTATACTTCACCATCTCTCAATCATTTGATTTGCTCGCCTAACATTGTCGTTTTCCTTTCTCTTTGTCATTACCGTCGCTCTTCCTTCATTTGCCATCACCGTTGTTTTTCTTCAATCATCGATCCACCATCTTCAACGTCGAACTTCACCAATGACTTCAAATCTAGTTGTTTTCAATGCTGATCTACCGTCTTCGGCTCCAATCTGGTACTTTACATGGTCGCCGATGAGATTGACACTCTTTCTACAGTGTGTTGGTGAAGATCTATATTTGTAAAACATGTTGAACTAATCTGATGAATTTATCACTTAATTCAGTGATAAATTTATCACTGATTTGTTTAATATGTTGTGGACTACTATTGTTGGAATTTTGGAATTTTGATATTAATACAATGATAAATTTATCACGGATTTTTGTTCATGTTATATTTATCACCTCTCTCTTCTTCACTCCATCTCTCTCTTTTTCTCTTAAACCAAATCTGCTGTATGAGTGATAAATGTATCACTAATAGATTTCTTTGAATCTTATGTTGATTTGTGAAGATGATGACGAGATTTTTTATTTATTTATAATCTTTTAACAAACAACTAGTGAGAAATTTATCAGTGAATGTGTTTATCACTGCTAAATTTATTACTGAATATGTCTTTAAATCTTGTATTAATTTATGACGATGATGATGAGATTTTCTTTTTGTAAATTTTCAACAAACAGTTAGTAATAAATTTATCATTTTTGTCACTAGAGAGAGATGAATATGCTGTATGATTAATCTATTAGTGATAAATTTATCGTTGATTTGTTGAATATACTATATATTGTTGCTGATTTTTTATATTTATACAGTGATGAATTTATCACTGATTTGTTGTTGTAGATGTGAATATGTTGGATGGGTCAATCTATCAGTGATAAAGTTATCAATGGAAAGAGGACAAAGAGTAGATGGTAAAGGCATCATTATGTTGATCTACGACACGAAGGCTAACAATTTTCTACTAAGGTCTTTCCTTTTCCTTTTCCTTTTCCTCTTCATCTTCTCTCTCTCTCTCTCTCTCTCTCTCTCTCTCATTCTTTTTCTTTTTCTTCTTCCTCTTCTTCTGTCACCATCAAATCTTAGGAGATAATGGCAGTAGTGAGCGCCGAAGGTTGCTAGAGGTGATCGTTGACGGTTGAAAGTAGTCGTCTATGGCTAGAAGTGGGAAGTGGTAGGTCATGACAATGATTTGATGATTGAGTTGTTAAAAGAGGTGTAGAAAGGGTATATTGGGGATATTGAGAGGAGAAAAAATGAGCAGGATTTACAGGTAAATAAATATGGTCAATAGGACTGACCCGTAAGTCCCCCTAGGTTTTTGTAAGATACAAATTGATACAAACCAAAATTACATTGGATTGTTTGCCATAAATTTCAAAATAATAATAATAATAATAATAATAATAATCATAAAATTTGACCTTATAACAAATCAAATGTTTAAATTTTAATTTCTTCATATTAAAACCTAACTTTTAAATTAGGCATAATTCTAATAATTTAGAGTGATTCTATTTACACACCAGCCTTTGGCTTAGTACACATCATTTATTTTGTTCGAATATTAATTTTAACAAAATATAAATGTTCAACTATTTACTGTCGAATAAAATATAAATGTTTGGATATCAATTATCGAATGAATTTTTTGTTTGAACAATTATTTTTTATTTAGAGGTGGATATTCGAATATTTTATTAATTTTTGTTAATGAAAACAAACATAAGACCATCTCCAATGGTTACTCAGACTTGTCATCAAATTTTGAATTTGGTGAAAAATGACTCTTTTTTCTGCTCCAACGGTTTTATCAAATCGGTATCAAATCTAGTATTTCACTTTTCTTTTATCAAACTGAGGACCAATGTGACTTTCATCAAATCACTGTTCATATTCGTTTGATTTTCACTATCGATTGTCTCCCAAATAACCATTTCAAGGCAAAAATTTGTGAAAAAATTACATTGGCCGGTCGAATCCCCGATTGCCCCCCCAATCATCTATCCAGTTGACCCTTCGGATGACTACCTAAAGGCAAAATTTTGAGAAAACTTCACACTGGCCAGTCAACCGGCCGGACATCTGCTCAATCAACCGGTGTTTTAATGAAATTTCAAAAACCTTCGTTATAGCACTTGATATCAAATAAAATTTTTACTCAAATTTGATGAAAAATTTGATACACCATTGGAGATGCTCCAGGAGGGATATTTTTGTAAATTCATCTACCTCTTTCTTTCTCTCCATCTTCTCATTCACTCTCTAACTTGGATCAATCTAGCTCTTCTCATGGAGTCGATGAGCAATTCGTCCTAGCCCAAATCAATGGAGAGTTAATCTATAGCGGAGAGTACACTCCAATCAAGAAGAAATTGAAGCTCTAACAAAGAACATCTTTGAACTTAGAAGAATTCCATCTCCATTATCCTCATTAACTTCTGTCATCAAACCCATCTTTCCATTTTCCAGACAAGCCCTAGTATTTCTATTTGCATGTTGATTATTTGAATGAAATCTCATCTGGGTCTTTGCTACTAAGATGTTCAATTTGTATTTTTGCTTCATCATGGTAACAATTTGGTAGTAAACAAACACACTAGGAATGGAGGAAGAGAATATCAAATGGAGAGTGGCTGTGGAGATGGTGTAAAACCCAAGTTATGTGTTGAATTATTTTTTTGGATAGATTAATAATTAAAATAAATTGTATGGGTAATTTAGTAATTTTAAGAATTGGGTTATTAACCCTAAAATAAAAATAAAAATAAAAAGGGAGGGGAGGGGGAAGGGGTTTCATGTTATGTTGTATCATAATTTTATAGAGGGTTCAAGGGAGGCTGTGATAGGAATTGAGGGCTGCACGTTGGAGATATTCTGATACAACCATTGACTGGGGTAAGATTCTTTTTGTATCACCAGTTATTAATTTTCTATTGATAAATAATAAAAAAATAGTCAAAGTTTTATGTAAACCTGTATGTGCCTAATTGGTTTTAAGAGCTTGGTGAATGGTCCCACGTGTGGAGTGTAGTCTAGGTAAAAAGTAGAAACAGTGGAGCAGTTTGGGTGAGTGTGGTTTGACATTTGAGTTTTACACATTGGGTAAGGTGTGTTTGACTATTAAATTAGGTGGATTGATTTGGTGTCTCTTGGATTTTAAGCATTGCATATATATAATGGGTTCTTGTTGATGTGTGAAAGACATCAAAATATTAATTTATTTGAGGTTCTATTTATTAGGTTTGTGTGATTGAATTGGTGAACCTGGGTGTTTGGAGTTAGTGTGGTGGAAAATTATTTTAAGCGTTTGAGGTAAGTAACCCTTTATTACCGTTGGTTCATTTTTATTCCTATTGAATCGTTTGAAATTATAAATATTTATTTATAGCCTTCCTGTTCTCTTAAAATAAAATATGGGTCAAGTATAAAACATTGGATATTATTATGAAAATTATTTGAATATTTTGTGAAACAATTCTGAAAATTGTACCAAATGTTTATTCTGAAAATATCGAATATTTTATTTAAAAGTTGTGTACTGTTTGACTTTTGAACATTACTCTTATCTGACTATGATTTGGACCCTAGCCAATGGGGGTTATTTATTGGCACAGAAGCTAGTTTCTTTTGGGGCTTCACCACCGGCCTAGGTGTGGTTCTAGGCTTTGTCACAGGCTAAGTGACCATAGTCACCAAGACTTAAGTTTTGCTAATCGAATCATTGAACCATCTGAATATTGAACCATCAATTTGAACAACGAAATTTCATCGAATTACCTCATTGTCTTTTCTATTAAAATGTATTGCTACACTATTTATTTTCAGCTATGAAACCATCTTACAAAATAATTGTTCATTTATTGAATTGTAGCAAAAATATATTTATTGGTTATTGACTATTTTTTATTTTATTTTATTTTTTTGTATACTTTATCCAACTAGTAGTGATGGTTGGTTATTTGTTGGACTGTCTAGCTTACCCTTATTTTACTTTTTTTTTAGATTCTAAGGAGTAGAGTTGCATGGGTTTTGTACTTGTGGGAGTGCCGGAGTAGGACTATGATTTGAAGTTACTTTTTTGTTAGTGGAATATATTAATGGATTTGGTGGACAATTTCATATGATAAGAATTATTTATTTTTATGGATTTTGGCTTTATGATAATTAAAGATTTAAATTGAGTATTTTATATTGTTGGTTTATTTGATTGGACTCTTAGCCTTGCATGCTCACTTGGATGAGTGTGCGGCGTTGCCATGGGGCTTGGGATGTGACAATTTTGTGGTATCAGATCTAGGTTGTAATTTTACAAGCTAGTATAGAATAGTGGTGAGGTTGGGTAGATGTAGGATTGGGAACACTTATATTGTTAATTTTATTTATATGTTATAGGGATTTGAGAATGGAATAAGATGATGTTTTATTATTGATGCATATAGGTTGCAATGGAACATGAGGAGACATTGGCAAATATGGCTAGGAATACATGCCAGGGTCAAACGAATCGACGAACTAGTAATAACAACCGGTGAGGGAATGTGACTAATAATGGTAGTGGTTCTCAAGCAGTTGGATGAAATCAGGGGCAAGAGCTGGGACAACAAGAACAAACTGCAATCCCCAATCCAGATGGGTGGTTCAAGTGCTTCAAACTTTGGATGAGGTGGTGCAACAACACACTACCATAGGGAATAACTTGACCTGACTTATGGAGCAACAACAACGGTTGCAGCCGGGAGTTGGGCCACAATCGAGGCCACATTGTAACATTATTGAGTTTAAGAAGATAGCCTTGGCATTTGAGGAAGCCACAGACCCTTTGGAGGTTGAAAAATGGTTGACAGAAATAGAAAAGTTGTTTCTCATTTTTGAGTGTACGGATGATCAAAAGGCGACCTATGCCGCGTTTATGCTACAAGGGATAGCTAATGATTGGTGGCAAATGGAGAAGCGCATACATGAGCATGATGCCAACCCATATATATGAGAAAGGTTTAAGAATGCATTCAATGAGAAATACTTCCCTAGGAGTGTTCGTTTACAAAAAAAGAGGGAATTTTTGAAGTTGGAGCAAGGGAATAAGACGGTTACAGAATATGAAGCTTAGTTTACGAAGTTGTCTAAATTTGCACCAGCATTTGTAGCAAACAAGGATAGTAGAGCACAAAAGTTTGAAAGTGGGCTAAGAACGAACATTATGCAACATGTGGTTCTTTTCGAGTTACCTACTTTTGGAGCAGTGTTGAATAAGACAATGTGGGTTAAGAGTGGCCTCACTAGAGCCTAAGAAGAGAAAGAAGAGAATTATAAGAAGAGACCTAGTTCTTCCAACTTCCAAACTAACAATAGCTCGAAGGGCAATGCTAAGAGACATCAGTTGGGAGTTAGGGGAGTCGAACTGTTGGTGGTAGTGTTGACAAGCAGAATATCGGGTATGGTGCACTAGATGTAATGGGTTCCATCGGGATAGTGAGTGTCGTTGGAATACTGGGGCTTGCTTTTCCTGCGGGCAACAAGGGCACAAGATAGTTGATTGCTTTAGCCAGAAGGGGCATGAGATTGAACAGAAAGCATGGACAAAGAAAGGAGCTTTAACAAAAAAAGTGTCTTTAGGAAATCAAAAGAAAAATGGAGGTCATAAGCCAAAGACTTAGGGTCGAGTGTACGCACTCACACAATAAGATGTTCAGACTTCCAACACGGTGGTGTCAGGTACTGTTTTAGCGTCTTCTATTTATGTACATGTGTTATTTGATTCTGGAGCCACAAATTTATTTGTGTCTATGGGATTGTTAAGAAACATGGATGAAAATGTGTCTCTATAGAGATTGACTTATGTATTGAAACCCCAATAGGAGGTGTTATGGTTGCTGACCTAATTTGTAAATCTCGTGTGGTTAGTATAGATGGCAGAAAATTGCTTATAGACTTGATTGTTTTAGATATGCGGGACTTTGATATAATTCTTGGAATGGATTGGTTGGCAACCAATTATGCTTCTATTGATTGCCAAGGCAAAAGGTAGTATTTCAGATTCCTGATCAACTAGAATTTTGTTTTGTGGGTAGTGGAGTTAACACTCATCCTCTGGTAATCTTAGCTTTGCAAGCTAGACGATTGTTGATGAATGGTTGCACGGCTTATTTTTTTCTGTGAGAGATACCTGTAAAACTAAATTGAAGTTAGAGGATATTTTAGTTATGAAGGAATTTCCCGATGTTTTTCGTCAAGACTTACCAGGGTTGCCACCAGATAGAGAGATTGAGTTTGCTATCGAATTGATACCTGGCACGGGTCCTATCTCCAAGGCTCCGTATCGGATGACCCCAGTAGAGTTGAAAGGAACAATTACAAGAGTTACTAGATAAGGGCTTTATTAGGCCTAGTGTTTCTCCTTGGGGTGCGCCCATTTTATTTTTGAAAAAAAAGGATGGTAGTTTTCTCCTTTGCATTAATTATCGAGAGTTAAACAAGGTGACAATTCGAAATAAATATCTTTTGCCTAGAATAGATGACTTATTTGATCAGTTGCAAAGGAGCACAAGTCTTTTCTAAGATTGATCTTTGTTCTGGCTATCATCAGTTGAAGGTTAAGGCGCAGGATATACCTAAGACAGCCTTCCGAACCAGGTATGGGCATTATGAATTTTTAGTGATGCCGTTTGGGTTGACCAATGTACCTGCAACTTTTATGGATTTAATGAATAGAGTATTTAAACCCTTCTTAGATTAGTTTGTGGTAGTTTTTATTGATGACATTCTTGTGTACAAAGAGTAGCACGAAGAGCATCTGAGAATAGTGTTGTAGATATTAAGGGAGAAGAAATTGTTTGCTAAATTAAAGAAGAGTGAATTTTGGCTAGAGAGTGAATCATTTTTAGGTCATGTAATATCTAAAGATGGGGTGTTTGTTGACCCCAAGAAGTAGAAGTTGTGGTAGAGTGGAATAAGCCTACTAGTGTCACTGAAATTCATAGTTTTTTGGATTTAGCAGGTTATTATAGAAGGTTTGTTGAGGGATTTTCTCAAATTTCTATGCCTTTAAATCATTTAACACAGAAAGGGGTTAAATTTGAGTGGTTTGATGATTGTGAGAAGAGTTTCCAAGATCTAAAGAGTCGATTGGTGTCTGCTCTAGTACTTATAGTTCCGTCCAGGGATGAAGGTTTTACCATCTGTAATGATGCATCAAAGATGGGCTTGGGTTATGTCCTGATGAAGAATGATAAGGTAGTGGCATATGCATCTAGGCAGTTGAAGTCATATGAGCAAAATTATCCCACGCATGATATGGCATTGGCTACAGTGATGTTTGCATTGAAAATCTGGAGGTACTATTTGTATAGGGTAAAATGTGAGATATTCACTGATCATAAAAGTCTGAAGTATATTTTCACTCAAAAAGAATTGAATATGAGGCAAATACGATGGTTGGAGCTATTAAAGGACTATGATTTGACTATCAATTATCATCCGGGAAAAGCCAATGCAGTGGTAGATGCCTTAAGTAGAAAGACCCCGAGTAATTTGGCTACCTTGATCACTGACCAAAAGAATATCTTGGAGGACTTGCGAAGGTTGAATATCATGCTCAGGGAAGAGATCCTCAGCTGCAAAAACTTAAGGCTGAAATGGAAATAGGGCTATAGATGGAATTTTGTATACATGAAGGTGGAACCTTGAGATTTGGAGAAAGGTTGTGTGTGCCTAATGATTTAGAGCTCAAGAGAGAAATTGTGAGAGAAGCTCATAGTTCAAGGTATACTGTACATCCAGGGAGCACTAAAATATATAAAGACTTAAAGAGGATGGTGAAATAATATGAAGATGGAAATTGCTTAGTATGTTGCTTAATGTTTGGTATGTCAACAAGTGAAAGTTGAACATTTGAGACCTACAGGTAAGTTACAACCCCTCCCTAATCCCGAGTGGAAGTGGGAGCATATTGCCATAGATTTTGTGACAGGGTTGCCTAGAACCCAAGGTGGTAACAATGCTATTTGGGTTATCATTGATCGATTGACCAAATCTGCTCACTTTCTAGCTTTTAAGGCGGGGTTCTCCTTAGAGAGGTTTGCAAAATTGTATATCAAGGAGATTGTGAGGTTTGCTTGGTATTCCAATGACCATAGTGTCTAATAGAGATAGTAGATTTGTATTTATGTTTTGGAGAAGTTTGCATGCAGCTTTGGGTACTAAGTTGAATTTTAGCACTGCCTTTCATCCTCAGACTGGTGGATAGTCAGAGAGAATTATTCAGACCCTTGAAGACATGTTGAGGGCTTGTGTTATTGATCTTGGAGGTTCTTGGGATGAACATTTGGCCTTAGTGGAATTCTCTTATAATAACAGTTATCATATGAGCATTCAGATGGCACCATATGAGGCTTTATATGGACGGAAGTGTAGATTACCTATTTGTTAGGATGATGTGGGCGAAAGGAAATTGTTAGGGCTTGAGATTGTGCAACAAACAGTGGACAAGATCAATCTTATTAGAGAGTGACTTTGCACTGCACAGAGTAGACAGAAAAGTTATGCAGATAACAGGAGACGCGATTTGATGTTTAGGGTTGGAGACCATGTGTTCCTTAAGGTGTCTCCTACGAAAGGAGTAGTGAGGTATAGTGTTCATGGTAAATTGAGTCCTAGATTTGTTGGGCCATTTGAGGTTTTAGATCGAATTGGAGAAGTAGCTTATAGACTTGCCCTACCACCTTCACTAGCTGGAGTTCATAATGTATTTCATGTCTCAATGTTAAGGACGTATATACCGGATCCTAGTCATGTGATTGATCATGCATCGTTGCAGTTTAAGGAGGATTTGACATATGAGGAACACCATATACAAATTGTTGATAAGAAGGAACATGTTTGGAGGCATTGAGTCATCCACTACGTTAAGGTTCAATGGAGCAATCACTCAGAAAGAGAAGCCACTTGGGAACTCGAGGATGAAATGATACAAAAGTATCCACAACTTTTTGAGACTCCAGGTATGTCAAATTTCGAGGATGAAATTTCTTTTAAGGAGGGGAGAATGTAAAACCCGAGTTATGTGTTGAATTATTTTTTTGGATAGATTAATAATTAAAATAAATTGTATGGGTAATTTAATAATTTTAAGAATTAGGCTAAAATAAAAAAAAAAAGGGAGGGGGGGTTTCACGTTATGTTGTATCATAATTTTACAGAGGGTTCAAGAGAGGCTACGATAGGAATTGAGGGCAGCACGTTGGGGATATTCTGATACACCCATTGACTGGGGTAAGATTCTTCTTGTATCACCAGTTATTAATTTTCTATTGATAAATAATAATAAAAAACAGGCGAAGCTTTATGTAAACTTCAATGTGCCTACTTGGTTTTGAGAGCTTGGAGAATGGTCCCACGTGTGGAGTGTAGTCTAGGTAAAGAGTAGAAACAGTAGAGTAGTTTGGGTGGGTGTGGTTTGACATTTGAGATTTGTACATTTGGTAAGGTATGTTTGGCTATTAAATTGGGTGGATTGATTTGGTGTCTCTTGGATTTTAAGCACTGCATATATATAATGGGTTCTTGTTGATGTGTGAAAGACATCAAAATATTAATTTATTTGAGGATCTATTTATTAGGTTTGTGTGATTGAATTGGTGGAGCTGGGTGTTTGGAGTTAGTGTAGTGGAATATTATTTTAAGCGTTTGAGGTAAGTAACCCTTTATTACCGTTGGTTTATTTTTTATTCCTATTGAATCGTTTGAAATTATAAATGTTTTATTTATAGCCTTCCTGTTCTCTTAAAATAAAATATGGGTCAAGTATAAAACAACATCGGATATTATTATGAAAATTATTTGAATATTTTGTGAAACAATTTTGAAAATTGTACCAAATGTTTATTTTGAAAATATCGAATATTTTGTTTAAAAGTTGTGTACTGTTTGAATTTTGAACATCACTCTAGTCTGACTATGATTTGGACTCTAGCTAATGGGGGTTATTTATTGGCATAGAAGCTAGTTTCTTTTGGGGCTTTACCACTTTACCACTGGCCTAGGTGTGGTTTTGGGCCTTGTCACGGACTAAGTGACTGTAGTCACCAAGACTTGAGTTTTGTGAATTGAATCATTGAACCATCTGAATATTAAACCATCAATTTGAACAATGAATTACCTCATTGTCTTTTCTATTAAAATGTATTGCTATACTATTTATTTTCAGCTATGAAACCATCTTATAAAATAATTGTTCATTTATTGAATTGTAGCAAAAATATATTTATTGGTTATCGACTATTTTTTTTTGTATACTTGATCCAACTAGCAATGATGGTTGGTTATTTGCTAGGTTGTCTAACTTACCCTTATTTTTATTTTTTTTAAGATTCTGAGGAGTAGAGCTGCGCGGGTTTTGTACTTGTGTGAGTGCCGAGAGTAGGACTATGATTTGAAGTTACTTTTTTGTTAGTGGATTATATTAGTGGACTTGGTGGACGATTTCATACAATAAGAATTATTTATTTTTATGAATTTTGGCTTTATGATAATTAAAGATTTAAATTGAGTATTTTATATTGTTAATTAATTTGATTGGACTCTTAGCCTTGCATGCTCACTTGGATGAGTGTGCAGCGTTGTCACGGGGCTTGGGGCGTGACAGATGGAGAAGGGGAGAGGTCTTATCCACCATTGAAGTTGGGATAAGATTGAGATCAACAGCTTTTCTCAATTAAGGTCTGCAATATATATGATTTTTAGGGTTTAGTTCATAAGAGTCTATTGTAGAAAGTTGGATTTAGGCGATTAAAAAAGGGTTTTTTTTTTTTTTTTTTAAAGAAAAAAAGTTTAATATGTAATGAAAATTCCTCCACACAATCAAGAATTTTTAATTATTTTATAATGCTTTTATTTCGATAGCATGTATAATATGTGATATCTTAATCTGTTTGGTTGACTAGAAAATTGATGGTAAGAAGAAAGAAAGAAAGAGAGATTATAAAAATCTCCTAATCTAGTTTGTTTCCTGCTGTTTTTGTCTAAAATGGAGGAGGAGAAATCACCTAAGCCATTATAAATTGTTTTCAATGGACTCTTCTTTTGACTGGACTAATTATCTATTTCCTTTGGTTTTCTTGAGTACTTGTAATAGAAAAGATCTAAAATCCCTATGTTTTGTTAGAAATTTGCCAATGTTTTCTCTGTATCCGATGAGGAGGGTTAAGGTCTCCAATATATTCATATCTGGATTGATTCCATGTTAATTCCTAAATTTTTTAGAATGTGTGGTCTGCTTCTGCTCTCCATGACGTATGCTTCACAAACTGACAATTAGGGTTAATTATACTTTTAATCCTTTTAGTTTGACTAAATTTTCATTTTGGTCTATATAGTTTCAAATTAAACAATTTGATTCATACACTTTAAATTTAGTTTCAGTTTGGTCCTCCTGTTCAAGTTGAAGGTTAAAGTTAACGATTTTAGGACACCAATCAGTCTCCTCAGGTGTCCTAGGAAAAATTAATGGAAATTTGGATGAAAGGACTAAATCAAAACTGGATTTAAAGTGCAGGGACCATATTATTCAATTTGAAATTATAAGGACCAAAGTGAAATTTTGGTCAAAATACAGGGGTTAAAAGTGCAATTAAACTCTAGGAGGACTTACATGTAGGTCCTAATAGATGAATTTATTATCCAATAAATCCTGTGAGAATTAATGGCGTTTTTTATTAAACACTATTAAAAAAACGTCACTAATTATTAATTTTTAGCGACAGTTTGAAAATTTTGTCACAAAAAATACGCTAATCATAAGTTTTAGTGATAGTTTAAAAAAATTGTTACAAAAAAAAAAAAAAATCACTAATTTTCAATTTTCAGCAAAAGTTTAAAAAATTCGTTAAGTTTTAGCGACAATTTATAAGAACTATAATAAAAAGTAATTTTTAGCGACATGCAAAAAATTGTCACAAAAAATAATTTTTAACGACGATTTTACTATAACTTATTTTTAATAAGCCTCAATAGAAATTAAGTCAAACTATTTGGATCTATTAGTAGTTTAACCCAAACTTCTATATTATTATATTCAAAGGAAAAGTTGTGTGTAATACGTTTAAGTTAAGTTGGGTATATGTGGACTTACAAGGCAGAACATACTTGTAGAAAAGTATTGACTATTATTATTCTACATTTTTTATTTTATTTTATAATTTGGATGTAGGCTTGTTCTGAGGAAAACTTACCTGGAGGAAAGGGTATCTGAAGGTCAGGATGACAGTAACTGTGTAGGAAAAATGACCATTAATAATTTTTTTGTTGTTGATAAATACCATTAATGACTTCAAATTGGAAGTCATTGAATTCCACTCATTGATTCAGCATTGTCAGGCTACCGTTTGTTTCAAAAGATTAAGCAATTAGAAAATGAGTTCACCATTGTATATCAAGAGCTAAAAAGTGTATGCTACTTATTTTATTCATTATGGAGTGCACGATGAAAATCTAATGGTTAACATCAATAATTCTAGGATGAAAGTATTTACTCTTGTTTTCCTGTTGATTTCTTCATGTTCATTGTATGCAGATGCCTCAACAGATACAATCTTACAAGGACAGTCGATCACAGCCTCTGACAACATCACATCTGCTGGCAATATCTTCGAGTTGGGATTCTTCAGTCCTGGGAACTTGAGCTCCACAACTAATTACTACGTGGGTATATGGTACACAAGAGTTTCGGAACAAACTGTTGTTTGGGTAGCCAACCGAGACTACCCGTTCACAGACTCCTCCATGGTTCTTATCATCAGCACTGATGGCAACCTCGTGATAGTGAATGGAAGAATTTCGTACATGTTGACTAATGTATCATCAAATGGTAACACTAGTGCTACCCTTTTGGATTCAGGAAATCTTGTTTTGAGAGACAGGACATCAGGGTGCCTTACTATGGCAGAGCTTTGACTACCCTTCACATACTCTCTTGGCTGGCTGGACATAGGAGCAATGGAAAAATCTGGTCTTTGATATCCTGGAAAGGCAGGGAAGACCCTGGCCCTGGAGTTTTCTCTCTGGAACTTGATCCTCAAGGCACGAGCCAGTGCTTCATCATAAAGGGATATCAGAAGTATTGGACTAGCGGGGAATGGAATGGACAAAATTTCTCAAAGGTCCCTGATTTGAATGTGCTCAATTTATTAGACTTCGCCTATTTTTCCAGATCCAGTGGGAACTATTTCACTTATTCTGTTACTGATGCTTCCATGACCAGTAGATTTGTGTTGGAAATATCAGGTAAACTTGAGCAGCTGTTATGGTCTGAAACTACCCATCGATGGGATTTGTTTTGGTATCAACCAAGCCAGCAGTGTGAGGTTTATGCCTACTGTGGGGCTTTTAGCAATTGCAGTCAAAAGGCCCGTCTATTTTGCCAATGTTTGCCAGGTTTTGAACCCCTTTCTGTAGGAAGTTGGAATGCAGGCGACATGTCAGGAGGGTGTGCAAGGAAAGCCCCTTTGCAGTGTGGCAATGATAGTCAAGCCAATGGGCAGAATGACCAGTTTCTTTGGATATCTAAAGTAAGACTCCCTGTCAATCCTATAGTTTTGCAAGTCAGAAGTGCTGTTGACTGTGAGTCAGCTTGCTTTGGTAACTGCTCTTGCTCTGCTTATGTGTATGGCAGTGATGGGTGTTCAATATGGAGTGAAGATCTCTTTAATATGGAGCAGCTGACAAATGATGACACTGATGGGAGAGATTTCTATCTAAAACTTGCTGCTTCTGAGTTTCTTAGTAATGGTAAGAATAATGGAATTGTCGCAGTTGTTTTGGTGGCATGGTGACAACAATTAGTTACATTGTTTTTGATGAAAAGTCTATTGTCAGAATCGTACGATTCACAATTCATGCATAGATCAATACAAATCTATGAGTGAGTCTAATTTGGAATGGAATCTATGGTAAATTGCACGATCACAATTGATTGATGCAATTTTTGAAACTATCGTGTCCTAGAAATTGACTATGTTTATATATTTTGTTTTTGTCTAAAAAAAAATGTTATAATATATCTTCTCAGCATGTTTAAAGTTAAAAGTAAAATAATTATGGTTTAATGTAACATGGGTCAGGTCAGTCCCACAAGTGTCTCCTTTTTTTTTTTTTAAAACTTCTTTTTTTTGAATAATAAGCATATAGTTTTTAAGTTTTAAAATAAATAATTCCACCTAATTCTTTCTTCTTGTTATAGGGTTTCTAAGTCCATTTTTCGAATATCAAGACAAATTATATTGTTTTTGAATAATTTTATAGTTAGTGGGATTTGAACCCACATTGCTTAATTAGATGGTGTAGTTATGTCCTTATATGACAAACTATTTTATAACATATGCCAAAATCAATCTTATTTCATTTTTTTTTCCATATATACGAGTGCATAGCATAATCTTTTATTAGTTTGTACCAAATCTTAGCAATTCTTCATTCGATTTACAATTCACATAATTAAGATTTCAATTCATGATGCAATTCTTAATTTGACAACTATGGAAAATCTTGAATTCAGTCCACCCAACTCTTTCTGCAAATTCAAGAAGCAAGAGGTGGAAATGGATTTTTCTAGCACTAGTAGTTTCTATGACCCTGTTGACTACAGCCTTGTTTTATTGTATGTGGAGGAGGAGAAAGCTACAAAAGAAAGGTATGGATTTCACTCTTGGAACATAAAACAAAAGAAAGCTATTTTTGTTCCTTTGTTTGTGACAGCAAGTTCATTTTGTTTGCATAGCATGCTGATTTTTAGTTTATATGGACATGTGTGCTGACTAAGTTTATTTTGGCAAATTTCATATGCATGCGTGTGAGTGTATTATATTTAAACTCAAAATTAGCCATTGTGCTTCTATATAGTCCCAAATGCTCAAATATTATTCAAAAATCATAAGGCCGTATATCTTTTACTAAACAGGGGAGGATTTGTTAAAATTCGATATTGGCACGAGTGTTGGACCTGCCAACTGCACATGAAATGAAGCCAGCAAGAGTCTTATTGGTGGAAATAAGGAAGTTGATTTACCGTTGTTCAGTTTCACTAGTGTATCTGCTGCTACCGATAACTTCTCTGATGCAAATAAGCTCAGAGAGGGTGGCTTGACCTGTTTACAAGGTAACATTCAGCATCACACTTTTGGGATGTTGAACGCTATACAGAAATCATTCTGATCTAACCAAGTAGTGGAGTCCCAGTCGATGCATAGAGTTTTATTTTTCTTTGTTCCAGTCTGTGTTTACTTAACATATTACTTTCAGATAGTATTTGATGTTAGTTTTCCATAGAATAAAAATAAAGCGAATAAGGTTCCATATCAGGGAACGCTACTAAAGGGATATGAGGTGGCTGTGGAAAGGCTTTCAAGAAAATCTGGACAAGGATTGGAGGAATTACAGAATGAGGCAATGCTCATAGCGAAACTTCAACACAAGAATCTTGTGAGACTGCTGGGCTGTTGCATTGAAGGAGATGAAAAGATTTTGGTCTATGAGTATATGCCCAAAAAAAGCTTGGATTTCTTCCTTTCTGGTTTGTGCCTTAGCAAACTTGAACATATTAAATATATTTTATTTTTTCTGTCATTATGTCTATTCATACTTATGTACTATCATTTAATTTATTAATTTGGTGTGAAATTGAGACAGATCCAATCAAACACGGGATACTAAATTGGGAGTTACGCGTTGATATCATTGAAGGAATTGCTCAAGGACTTCTCTATCTTCATCAATATTCAAGGTTACGAATTATTCACAGAAATTTGAAAGCTAGCAACATTCTGTTGGATAAAGATATGAACCCAAAAATTTCTAATTTTGGGCTGGCAAGAATTTTTGCGGGAAATGGATCACAAGCAACAAATCGAATTGTTGGCACTTAGTGAGTAAAACATAATTTGTGCGCCTTTCCTCCAAAACATCTTATTTTTGCATACATTCATATCTTTGAGGATACTGATTCGATTTAATACTTGAATTCATCGGCTTCATGTCACCTGAGTATGCTTGGAAAGGCCTCTTCCATCAAATCCGACGTTTTTAGTTTTGGAGTCTTGTTGTTGGAAATTTCGAGTGGCAAAAAGAATACTGGCTTTTATCATACTGAATCTCTTAATCTTCTTGGATATGTGAGTACCAGAATGCTATTACGTTTATTATCCCCCCCTCTTTTTTTTCTTTTTTTTTTTCCCTTTTTCCTTTTTCTTTTGAAATCTTAGACCTTCATACCATAGAAACAACCTCTTTGCATGTGGGCATAAAGACTGCATGCATCTGACCCTCCCCAAACCTTGTAGTGATGGGAGCCTAGAACTGCCTTGAAAATCTTAGGTAGTGTTTAGTAAAGTTTTAGAATTATGATTTGAGAATAGAGTTGTATTTTGAGTTTGTGAGTTTTGAAATTATGATTTGAGTGTGGAAAATTTGTTTGGTTATGAGTTTTGAAAAAAGTTTTAAATTGAGTTTGAATTGAGTGATGTGACATATGATATTTGATATAAAAACTTACAACTCATAACTAAACACACAATCCAATATTCTATTCAAAGCTATAAAAAATTTTAAAAAAATTTCACAACTTTTTTTTTTTTTTTGTAATATAAAAATAACAGGTGCAAAAAAAAAAAAAAAACCCAACATTGTTCCGGCTGGACGACCGGTGGGACGTCCGGTAGGACATCGGGTGGGATGATCGGTTAGCCCAAATTTTCTTGCCTTGGAAAGAGTTTTCAAAAGTGAGTGTGAAATTAATTTTTAAAAACGCTAAACAAACACTACACTCAAAAGTGAGTGTGTAAGTATATTTTGAAAGCTCCACCAAACGGAGCCTTAATTCTTCGTATAATTCGTCTTTGAAGGATTCACAATGAGATATACTTGTTGTCTTATTTTTCAGTCATGGGACTTGTGGAAGAGTGGCATGGGACAGGACCTGAAGGACCCAATACTAGGAGATGTATCTTCTACACATATGCCGTTGAGGTGCATAAATAGAGGGCTTCTTTGTGTTCAAGAAATTGCAGCCGACAGGCCTACCATGTCTAGTGTTGTATCAATGCTTAGCAATGAACTTGCGTTTCTACCCTCTCCAAAACAACCTGCATTTTCAATTATGACAAGTGTGCCTGATCGGACTTCATGCAGAAGCCCAGAAACATGTTCACTGAAAATGTGACAAATTCAATTCTGAAACCCCTGTAACAGTTCAGTCTTCCATGTCAATTCATCTATCGTCTTTGTTTTTCTTTGTAAACTCACTTTTTTTTTTCTTCCCCAATAAAAGAAGTGTGCCTGGAATATACTAAATAGTGTTAACAATGAAGAGTGACAATTAGGTTGTGTGATTTAGTCTGTAGATAAGTTTGCAAACCATATGTTGGAAGAAGGGAGATTCAACTCATTTAGACTGTAAATGAAGTTTAGTGACTTGGTTTATTGATACAATACTGCGGTATCAACAAATACAACACAAAATATTGTCGACAAAATTAGGAACTATTGGTGAACTCTATCAAAATGTTGTTGTTGATTTGGATAAGTTGTGTAATCATTATAAATTTCGAAAATGACTCAACTAAGAGGGCAAGTTTCTGGTTATGCTCGTGAAAGACATGACTCAAAGATCAAACACAAAGGAAACAAATCCTGTCATTGCCGTCCAAAAAAGAAAACACCTGTGTTTGAGTTTCGTATGTGTTTTTGGTTTTCGTTTTATATTTTCATTTTTCACGGAAACAATTGTCCTTGTTTGATAACACTTTTGTTTTTATTTTCTAATTTCTGTTTTTGTTTTCATTTTATTTGGAAATTGGTAACAAAAACTTGGTGTATTGTTTTGTTTTGAGAAAAATGTAGATGGTTAAATTTTCAAAACCTAGGGTTAAAGAAAGAGTAATTCTAGGGACGATCCAGTGTTATTGCTACTCTTATGATTGTCCAACAATGTCGCTATCAGCATTGAGATGACATTGCTAGCGGCATCAAGATATGAGTTATGTCACCAACATCGCCTTTTTCACCTTTGACACTAACAACATTTTCTTCGTCTTGTTGCTCTTCCGTCTCATTTGCCGGTCCAAATCTATGTATAATGTTTTCTATTTTTCTGATTTTTTTTATAAAAAAGTTATGTCAATTTTTAAAAAATTTTCTTTCCATCTTAGGAATTTAAAAAGGAACAAAATTTTTTAAAAAAGATTAAAGAAAAAAAAAAAAAAAGTCCACTATTTTTTTGGTCATTTCTTGACTTTTTTTTAAAAAAAAAATTTAATGGTCCGTCTAGTGGGTAGAACTTGGAAAATTAAATATTTTTGAAATTAAAAAAAATCATTAAATTACAAATAGATGAAAAATATTATAAATATTAATAATTAAAATTATAAATTTTACCATAAATTTGTAATAATTTTTTATAATTTACCAATAAATGGTAACTTCCTCTTCTTCTTTTTTTTTTTTTTTCCCGAATTTTTTTTTCCTGAACAATCCTCAATTTTAACATTAATAAAAAAAAAAAAAACATTTATAATATTCATCAAACATAAATTGGGCTCCCAAATTCAATTGTGTTGCATCATTGGCGATGCACAGTGAGCGCAATCAAAAGTCCGGCGAGATGGCGAGTGCGAATGAGAGAAAGCTTCTACTCGGTGAAAAACTGCAACTACATAATCCAATTATATATTAGCCTTTCACCAACTACATAATCCAATTATATATTAGCCGCGTGTGCAATTTAAACAAGTAAAAAATAAAAGGATAGGTAAAAATTCCCACAACAAAACCAACAATTTTTAATATTTTATAATGCTAAGAAGAAAGAACACAAAAACTCCTAATCTATATTCATATCTGAAATTGATTATTCCATGCAAATTACCAAAAATTTGGTAATGTATGTGCTGCTTCTGCTCTCATTGTTAATTATATAACGAATAAATCATTGTTGTTTCATTAGGCCTTTGAAATGATCATGAAAATTGCAGCCTCATTGTCGACAATATAAAACAAATTTGGTCTGGTTAAAAGTGATCAAGGCGATGAATTATATGCAAAACATCGCCTGTCAGGATCAATAAATCTATTTGATGAATGTTCTGCTGTACAAAATATGTTATTATAAAGAAAAATCATGGTGATTCCTAGGTGGGTTTGTGGAGTGGACATCTATGGCAGAACAATTGTGGAACTATATTAATTATTTTTCTACATGTTAAGTGAAGGTCATATTAACCCTTTCAAAAATTGTCTCCAAAAAATTTAAGCTGTTAGGAAATGCATCCACCATTGTATATTAAGCGCTAACAAGCATATGCTATGGACTTTATTTATTATGAGCTTGACCCTCAAAATCTAATGGCTAATCCAAGGATGAGAACATTTGCCTATCTTGTTTTCCTGTTAATTTCTTCATGTTTGCTGTTTGTTGATGCCTCAACAGATACAATCTTACACGGACAGTCTATCACAGCCTCCAATACCATCGTATCTGCTGGCAATGTCTTCGAGTTGGGATTCTTCAATCCTGGGAACGGGAGCTCGACAATGAATTACTACCTGGGTATATGGTACAAAAGTATTTTGGAACAAACTGTTGTTTGGGTAGCCAACCGAGACTACCCATTCACAGATTCCTCCGTGGCTCTTATCATCAGCACTGATGGAAACCTCGTGATTGTGAAGGGAAAAATTTCATACACGTTGACTAACATATCATCAAATGGTAACACTAGTGTTACCCTTTTGGATTCAGGAAATCTTGTTTTGAGAGACAAGACATCTGGTGACTTACTATGGGAGAGTTTTGACTACCCTTCACATACTCTCTTGCCTGGAATGAAGCTTGGTTGTTTTAATAAATGGATCAGTCGCATACCCTTGTGGTCTTTGATATCCTGGAAAAGCAGGAAAGACCCTAGCCCTGGAGTTTTCTCTCTGGAAAGTGATTCTCTAGGCATGCACCAGTTCTTCATCATAAAGGGATCTCAAAAGTATTGGACTAGTGGGGTATGGAATGGAAAAAGTTTCCCAATGATCCCTGATATGACAGCTCACAATATAAACATCACCTTTAGTTTCAACCCGTCGGGGGGCTATTTCACTTTTTCTGTTACTGATGCTTCTGCGACTATTATATTTGTGTTGGATGTATCAGGGAAACTTCAGCTGCTGTCTTGGTCTGAAACTAATCATCAATGGGATCTGTTTTGGTTTCAACCAAGCCACCAGTGCGAGGTTTATGCCTACTGTGGGCCTTTTAGCAGTTGCAGTCAAAATCCCCGTCCATTTTGCCAATGTTTGCCTGGTTTTGAACCACTTTCTATAGAAAATAGGAATGCAGGGGACATGTCAGAAGGGTGTGCGAGGAAAGCCCCATTGCAGTGCAGCAATAAAAGTGAAGCCAATGGGAAGAAAGACCAGTTTCTTTGGATATCTAAAGTAAGACTCCCTGTTAATCCAGTAATTTTGCAACATAGAGGTGCTTCAGACTGCAAGTCAGCTTGCTTGAGTAACTGCTCTTGCTCTGCTTATGCTTATGGCAGTGATGGATGTTCAATATGGAGTGAAGATCTCTTTAATGTGAAACAGCTGACAAATGATGACCCTGACGGGAGAGATTTCTATCTAAAACTTGCTGATTCTGAGTTTCTTAGTAGAGGTAAGAATAATGGAATTGCCTCAATTGTTTTGGTGGCATGGTGACAGAAATTAATTACTTTGTTTTGGATAAAAATGAATTCAGTCCACCTAACTCATTTTTCAGATTCAAGAAGCAAGTGGTGGAAATGGCTAATTCTGGCACTAGCAGTTTCTATGACTCTAGCAGCCTTGGTTTATTGTATGTGGAGGAGAACGTTACAGAAAAGAGGTATGCATTTCACTCTTGGAACACAATACTAAACCAATCCACAGGAGTGTGTGTGTGTGTGTGTGTGTGTGTGTGTGTTTTTTTTTTTTTAATAGTAAAGCTAAGTCCTTGTGCTTCTATATTAGTCCAAATGCCCAAATATAATTCCAAAAAAAACATAAATAAATTAATAATAAGCCCCTATATTTGTTTTGTCAAGCGGGGGAGGATTTGATGCTATTCGATATTGGTACAAGCATTGGAACCAGTAAGAGTCTTATTGGTGGAAAGAAGGAAGTTGATTTACCGTTGTTCAGTTTCGCTAGTGTTTCTCTTGCTACTGATAACTTTTCTGATACAAATAAGCTCGGAGAGGGTGGTTTTGGACCTGTTTACAAGGTAACATTCAACATCACTGACCACGATTCTTTAGGGATGTTGAACACTAAACAGAAATCATTTTGATCCTACCAAGTAGTTCAGTCCCAATTGATGCATAGAGCTTTGTTTTATTTTTTGAGAGTCCATGTTTACTTAATAATATGTTATTTTCAGATAGTGTTTGATGTTAGTTTTCAATAGATCATAAACAAGCTAAGAAGGTTCTATATCAGGGAAAGTTGCTAAAAGAATATGAGGTGGCTGTGAAAAGGCTTTCAAGAAAATCTGGACAAGGATTAGAGGAATTACAGAATGAGGCTATGCTCACAGTAAAACTTCAACACAAGAATCTTGTGAGACTACTGGGCTGCTGCATTGAAAGAGATGAAAAGATTTTAATCTATGAGTATATGCCCAACAAAAGCTTGGATTTCTTGCTTTTTGGTTTGTGCCTTTGCATTCTTGAATATATTTGATCATTTCTGTTTGTATATTTATCCATACTTATGTACTACCATTTAAATTTATTAATTTGATGTGAAATTGTGACAGATCCAATCAAACACGGGACACTAAATTGGGAGTTACGAGCTAACATCATTGAAGGAATTGCTCAAGGGCTTCTCTATCTTCATCAGTATTCAAGGTTACAAATCATCCATAGAGATTTGAAAGCTAGCAACATTTTGTTGGACAAAGATATGAACCCCAAAATTTCTGATTTTGGGACGGCAAGAATTTTCGGTGGAAATGGATCACAAGCAACAAATCGAATTGTTGGCACTTAGTGAGTAAAACATAGTTTATGCACCTTTGCACCAAAGCATCTTATTTTTTCATACATTGAGATCTTTAAGGCTTCTAAACAATTCAATTTAATACTTGAATCCAGTGGCTATATGTCACCTGAGTATGCTTTGGATGGCCTATTCTCAATCAAATCCGACGTCTTCAGCTTTGGAGTCTTGTTGTTAGAGATTTTGAGTGGCAAAAAGAATACAGGCTTTTATCTAACTGACTCTGTTAATCTTCTTGGATATGTGAGTACCAGAATGCTATTACATTTATCATGCCCTTTTTTTACCTTTCCACTTTATTCGTCTTTGAAGGATTCACAATGAGATATACCTTACTGTCTTATATTCTTTAGGCATGGGACTTGTGGAAGAGTGGCATGGGACAGAACCTGAAGGACCCAATATTGGGAGACATACCTTCTACACATATGCTGTTGAGGTACATAAACATTGGACTTCTTTGTGTTCAAGAAAGTGCAGCTGATAGGCCTACCATGTCCAGTGTTGTGTCAATGCTTAGCAATGAACTTGTGCTTCTACCCTCTCCAAAACAACCTGCATTTTCAACTATTACAAATGTGCCAGATCGGAATTTATGCAAAAGCCCAGAAATATGTTCACTGAACAATGTGACGGTTACAATTCTGGAACCCCGGTAACAGTTCAGTCTTCCATGTCGATTCATTGTATTGTCTTTACTTGTTCTTTCTTCTTGAACTCACATATTGTTGTTGTTTTTTTTTTCCATTGTTCATAACAGAAGTTTGCCTGAAATGAAATAAAAAGTTGTTAATTTGGGAATGGAGAGTGACACTGAGTGCTGTCTCTATCTATTCTGTCTACACTTTGGAACTCCCATACTGGAAGAGGGGAGGTTCAACTCTTTTAAAATGTCAAATAGGTTTAGTGAGTTGGTTTGTTGATACAATACAAAAAATTGTCAACCAATTTCAGGATCCATTCCAAAAGATCAATAAAACACTGCAGTTTAAGTTCCTGTTCGGTTGTCTTATTTATTTATTTTTTAATTTGTTAAAATTTGGATACCTCATTGAGTAGATGTCTGTATGAGTTAGAGTTCAATTTTTTATTTTAATTTTCTTTTAATTTGCCCTTTTGGAATACAACAACTAGAACCAAAGTGAAGATTCATCTACACAACCTCTCAAGTCTCACGCTCCAAAACAATTTGATTGCATTGTCTCACAATGAATTTTCACCGTGTGATTTTTCACTATGACAGTAAGTGAAATTTCACTTAAAATTGATCATTTTTTTTGGAACTCTCAATTTGAATCTTTTAGTGATAAATTTGGAATTATGGGCCTAATTTTTATAATTAATCATCAATTTTAGAATTTTTAGTGCTGAAATAGATATTCTATTGACATCAAATAGAGTCCGTAAAATTTCACTGTGCAAAGTAAACAAAACTTAGCAATTCCGAATTCAAACAAATTATTATATATTAATAACATATATGTCTCAATATTGGGCCTAATTTAACCCTTCCAAATTTAACTCTTAAAAAAAAAGTTAAATTTCAGTCTTTAAATTTATCCTATTACCACAAGTGTTTGAATTTGAACATTTGACCACATATTTGAATTTCAGTCTTTAAATTTATACACCGGTAAAAGTGAAATAGTTAAATATTTTCTAATTTATTGTATAACTAAATAGTAAAAAATTAAAATTAAAATTTTATAAATGAGTTGGTTGAGACGGACACTCTCATTCCAAAATAAGTTTGAAAAGTAAACAAGTTCAAAATCTCAAATTAACATTATAAATCATTTTTTTTCCTTCCGTAAGTTTTAAAAATATGAATTGAACTGAACATATGAACTTACAAAGAAATCATTTGACAAATGATAATTTTATCCAAATAAAATAAAATAAAATTAATTGATACAAAAAAAGTGAAAAATTTCTTCCCATGTTTGTTTATAATTTTTGCATGTTTGTTTATAAAAAAAGAAAAAAAAAATTAACAAACATATTTGACCTTATCTTTTAACAAAAAAAAGTTAAAAAATACTAAAAAAACTCAATATTTACATTAATAAAATATTTTTTTTAAATATATTTATCAATTGTAAATTGGGCTCCCAAATTCGATCTATATATTTATATGGGTTTAGGGAGAAAATGAACTAAAATCTGTTTGGTTTGGAATTTTTTTTTGAATTTTTTTTTGTAATTTTAATCAAAATAGAAAATATGTGTTAAAATATTTCAAAAAATTCATTGAATACAAATTTTTTTTTGTGTGTGTGTGTGTACATTTTCATATTTTGTTGTATTTTAATGAATTTTTAAAAGATTTTTGTACAAATGCTAAAAATCCACTTTCTATATATTTATATGGGTTTAGGGAGAAAATGAATTAAAATCTGTTTGGTTTGGAGTTTATTTATTTTTTCTATTCTTATTTTTTATTTATTTTTAATCAAAATAGAAAATTTGTGTAAAAATCTTTTAAAAAATTTGTTGAATACGACAAATTTTTTTTGTGTGTGTGTACATTTTCATATTTTGTTGTATTTTAAAAGATTTTTGTATAAATATTATATATATATATTTAACTATATCTAAATTAAGTGAATTTAAAAAATAAAAAAAATTGATTAAAATGTCAAAAAAATTTACTAAAAATAAAAAACATATGGATTTAAAATTTGGTTTTAGAAAATTCCAAACCAAACAGATTGTGTTTGGCCAATAAATAAAAGAAAAATTCTAGTATCTAATGAAAATTCCCTCAAACACAACCAATAATTTTTAATTATTTTATAATGTTTTTATTTCAGTTGGAATTTGGATGTATAATCTGTAATCATACTCTGTTTGGTTGATTAGAATACTGACGATGCTAATCTTATTTGTCTAAATGGAGGAGGAACAGAAATCACCTAATTATTAGAAATTGTTTGCTGCAGACTTAGGCCATTTTTGTTTGGGTGGACATGAGTTTGGTATTGGACTAATAGTCTAATAAAATTATTAATTCAATATTTGGTTAAACAATTGAAGTACGGACTAACAATCCATCCGAATATGGTATCCACATATGATACATATGATGGACTTTTTAATCCCACAGAGGAGGGTGGGATATAAATTGGAGGATTAAGCCAAAGTCTAGACTATTAGTCCCTCCTTATAATCCTAACTCAATCCAAACATAGAATAGGATATACAATCCAAAGGGATTCGTAATCTTAGGACTATTAATCATGAAAATGCTAATCCAACCTAATCTAGTCCGCCCAAACAAACATAGCCTTAGTTGACTGGACTTATTTACCTATTTCCTTTGGTTTTCTTTTCTCAAGTCCTTGTAATAGAAAAGATCTAAAATCAATTATGTTTTTGGTAGAAATTTGCCCACGTTTTCTCAGTTTATGATGAGGGTTAAGGTTTTCTATATTCATATCCCAAAATTTTGAGAATATATGTGCTGCTTCTGCTCTCAATGTTGATTATATAATGTATGCTTTGCTTCCCAATTCGGAAATTATGAATAAATCATGGTTGATTCAATAGGCCTTTGAAATATATGCAAAACATTGCCTATCAGGATGAATATATATATTCAATGACGGTCCAGCAATACAAAATATGTTATTCTAAAGAAAAGTTGGGTGATTCCTAGGTGGGTTTGTGGATTTATAAGGCAGAACATGTCTGGAATTATATTAATTATATTATTCCACATTTTTTAATTATGATGTTGGCTTGTACTGACGGAAACTTTATGCTTTTAAAAATTGTCCCAAAAATTTTAATCTGTTAGGAAATGCGTCCACCATTGTATATGAATGATCTAACAAGCATATGCTATGGACTTTATATATTATGGAGTCGACCCTGAAAATCTAATGGCTAACACCAATAATACAAGACACCCCATTTTTGACCGACTTTAAGACTCAAACGTCATCGATTGAGCGCTCGGTGATAGTGCATGTTGTGCTCGTTTCGAGTTTCCGGAGTTTCGACCGAGTGCCTTGCCTCCGGGCTTCTGAACTCTTTGTGTTTCGGCTCGGTTTGCGGACCAAGCCTTGTTTTCCTTGCCTGAGGGAAGGAGAGGTCTTGTAAACCCCTTCTTGTGGTCGTAGACCACTTTTCGTGGTCGTAGGCTACTTTTCCCGTTTGGAGACTAGTTTTCAGTTTTCAGAGCCGTCAGCAGCGCGCCTTGCCTCGGGACCGCTTAACATTTTCCATTTGGCATAGGTTTTGAACCACACCTTGTTTCCTTGGCCTAGAGGGCCACTGTGGTTTGGGAGACCACTTTTGTGGTCGCAAACTACTTTTGGTGCTTGTTAGCTAGTTTTCGAGGCTCCCGACTGCGTGCTTTGCCTCCCGAACTTTCATCTTGCATCTGTTTTGGTTTGTTTTTGGTACAAACCTTGTTTTCCTCATTTGGAAGGTGGTACAAGGATGGGAGGCCGGTTTATCTTCCCGCAAACCACTTTTCTTCCTGCCAGCCAGTTTTCTTGTCTGACAACTGGTCTCCTTGATCTTTGGACCATCAAAAGTGGTCGGCCACCACACCATTTGCTTGTTTTTATGCTGCTGACCTTCTCCCACCATGGCCGTTCACTTTTATTTTTGGGAGACCACTTATAGTGGTCAGCCGACCACTTATGGAGAGCACTGAAACCATCCTCTATATAGAGAGATGGCCTTGAGCCTTTAGCTTCTTCAAGAAGCTTGAGCCTTGCTTCTCTATAAGAAGGAGGCTCCCCCTCCCTTCTCCAGGTTCAGATTTTGTGCATTGAG
This sequence comes from Camellia lanceoleosa, assembly GCA_025200525.1. Taxonomy (NCBI): domain Eukaryota; kingdom Viridiplantae; phylum Streptophyta; class Magnoliopsida; order Ericales; family Theaceae; genus Camellia; species Camellia lanceoleosa. The sequence goes on along the minus strand of CM045762.1, from coordinate 23,758,298 downwards.
ATATACATACACATATATCTCTGTATCTCTCTCTTGGTCTCATATTTGTGCCTTAAAGTGTAATTTCTTCATACTTTAACACACATACGCACACTCAAACACCATCTTTTTGTTGCTGAGGTGCTTAGGAGCTGGTTTTGAAGTTTTTGGTTTGGTTTGAGCTTGAAAAACCTGCTGGAGTTGTGGTTTTGAAGGTGGTCTTCAAGGGTGAGCCTCTAACTCCTTAAACCCCCATTCTTGCTTAAGCTTTTGGACCCTTTTGTATGCTGATTTAACTTAACTCTTAACTACAAAAAGTTTTATTTTTGCATGCTTAAGATCTTTGTTTAAGGTCATTTTTGTGTTAGGGGTAGTCTACCCCCTCTTAGGCCTTGTTTGGCCTTGCTTTTGTGCCTTCTTTTTGAGCTTTTGGGATCACCTTGTTGTGGCCTTCTCACCACTAAAATCCAGAGGAATTTCAGTGATGGGGATGTTGTTTTAAGGTCCCAAATAGAAGAGGGTCTTCCCCTCTCCTTGTCATGTGTGAGCATGTTTGTTAAGCTTATGTTGGTCATATCTTAGCTTGTATTTGGGCTTATTTTGCTGTGGCATACCACTGTTTTTATTTGGTTTTGTCACTCCATGCATGCCTAATGCACTTGTAGTGTAAGTCTCATAAGCTAGTCTTTGTATGCTTCATGAAGTAGCATGCCATTCTAGCTTCATTTGAGTCCATCTTAGCATGTTTTTGGTGATGTTTTGCCATATCATACCTCTGTTAAGGTTTGGTTTGGTTGGCCTTTGCATGCTCCATGCACTTGTAGTGCATTTCCATGAATTAGCCTAACATGCATCATGCTTTAACATGTCATTCTAGCATACTTTTGGCTTAACTCTAAGAAGCTTTTGTCCATGTTTTAGCATGCTCTAGCTCTGATTTGTATTGTTTTAGCCATGCATGACTTGCTTTGTATAGCTATAATGCATTCTAGCTTGTTAGCTTTGTGCATCAAGTCCACTAGCATGCCTTACTTGGACTATTTGAATGATTTGGCATCATTTGTAATGTGATTTCAGTTCATGTTTCATGTTCATGCATTTGCATTTGTCACTCGTTCAATGTGTTGGAGGGTTTGCCCTCTTTATGCCTTAACATGAACCATTGCGTATGCCTTCATGCCTAAGCTTGTGAGCTATCCTTTCAATGTGTTTTTGGGGTTATTTTGCCATGATATAACTCTGATTTTTGTTGGTTAAGTCATTCCATGCTTGGTCTTAATAGGTGTAATGTAAACCACCTTATTTGCCTTGCATTCATCATGCCTTATGCCCTTCATGCTAGCTTGTTTTAGCTTCCTTCCATACATGTTCTAGTATCATTTTGACATGTTCTAGGATTTTTTTGGGTTGCCTTTGCCATATGCTTCATGCTTGGTATAGCTGTAGTGCAATTCGCCAGCTGTAGTGCAATTCGCCTTGCTAGCTTTGTGTTTTGGTGGCTCATGCATGCTATCTTTGAGCTATTTAGATGATTTAGCATCATTTAATACTTCATTTCAGAGCATGTAGCATAACTATGTTCCCATTTCTTTCATGATTTAAGTGCTTAAAAGGGTTGTGCATTATTGCCTTGCTTATGGCCTAGCTTATATGCTTGCATGCCTTGACCTTTGAGCCCTTAACTTAGCATGTTTTGGTCACTGTCTTGACCTATTTAGGCTCTGTCCATGTTTGGTTCATGCATTTGTGCCATGTATTACATGCCTCATTTGTAGTCCTTCTTATTAGCTTTTATGCTTTAGGACCTTCGCATGCTGTACTTGTGTTTGATTAAATGATTTGGCATAATTTCTTACTTAATTTCAGTGCATTTAGTATTGTTACACTTCCGCATTTGTCACTCCTTGAGCCTTCTCGAGGGTTGTGCTCTTAGGCCTACTTGGTTGGCCAATGCATTGTGCATGCATGCCTTGCCTTTTGTGCCTTTATTTTGATGTTATGGCCATTGATTTGGGCATGGTTGAGGTTTGTCCATTTTGGTTTAAGTCTATTTAGCATTGTGTATGCCATGTAATTCATTGAATTGAGTATGCCATGTTGTTCGCATGTTGATTCATCGCATTGTATATGCCATGTTCTTTGCATTGTGTATGCTTATATTACTTTGCATTGCATTGTGTATGCATTCCATTAGCCTTGAGGTTGTTTGTCACACCCCAAACCCGCTCCTAAAAGTTTGGGCATGACCCATTTGAAAATGGACACTAAACCTGTTATACATATCATACGGGGCCTGAACGGAAGCATTTAATAATAATAAAAAAAAAACATAGAATAACATCCATTGAGCTATTTCTAACATGCCAGGATCACATACACGTACTCAGCCCCTTTACTGAGCGTATGACTAAACATTATTAAAGAAAAGGGGTCATATACATACATTTTCACTTGGATAAACAATTAATCAAAATTTTAACAAAACTTTATAGAAATGCATGGGCTTGGTCTGGGTGCCTGGACACACTGAGGTTGACAAATGAAAGGCGAGCATCAAGGGTTAAGACTGACCTCCAAGGTGATCACCTACAAAACAGACAACACAAAGTAAGCCAGGCTCAGTGAATAATAGTACATAAACAAAACGATGCTTAACTTGAAACATAATATATCAATGCGTGTGAAATTGCAGAGTTCACATAGTTAGTCTGATTCTATACTAATTTCATAACGGCCTTAGGCCCAATCTTGAAACATAATAGCTTGAAACATAATGGCTTTAAGCCCTTGAATATCATTCACATTAAACTTTTAAATATGTTGGCATATAGCCCTTGAACTTATGGCATGAAGCCCTCAAACGTGTTGGCATAAAGCCCTTGAAACATAGTGGCATAAAAGCCCTTAAAACATATGTGTATGGATTCAAGAGGTGGCTCGTACGGATTCTCGATGTGACTCGCATTGTAGCACTTAGTTCCATACAACACTTTGTTCCATATCAGAAATCATTAGGTCTGAAAGACCGATCAATTCATATCATGTTATAACATAGCATAATGGAACGGATAAATAGAGACATATTCACACATATTCTTAATTACGCCTGAATCAGAAACAGAAATTAGAGTTCATGCTTGATCATAACCCACCCGTACAAGACCGTCGGTGGTACCATCCGTACAAGACCGTCGATGGCAAAACATAATCCACCCGTACAAGACCGTCGGTGGTAAAACATATCTTGTAACATACTTGAACCACGGTATTATTACCCTCGGGCGAGGGCCATAAGACCACGGTATTATTACCCCCGGGCAAGGGCCATAAGACCACGGTATTATTACCCCCGGGTAAGGGCCTTGTGCTTAAGATGACATGCATACTTTTACATATATGAATAATCATTCATTAAGTCATAACATAACTTATCAGAAAATGGAGCATTACTTGTTATATCACGTCATTATCGTGCGCTTAACAAAATAGAATAATGCATATTCTTATGTGGGTCACATACTTATGTTAAACTTTTGCATTCATGTGGTAGATTCTGAATAACTTCGAATTCATATGTAACACAAGAAAATAACTTCAGATTCATATGGATTCATATCACTTTCCAATTATTTTGATTCTTCGAAGAGGAACATAAATTTTATTTATTCATTAAGAACTGACACGGTTCACTCGAGCCATTAATCAGTAACATACACTTTTGTTTAGTCGTTCATATATATTAACATAGTTGACCTGCAAGTAACAGAGTACTAAGGGTAACTATTGTATCATTCACATGAGTTCATGCAGTTAACTTAAGTTTAACAGAACGTTCTTGATAATTATTAATGGAAGGTAAACACATTTTACCGGGTGAATGATTCCAGAGATACCGGAATACCATAGTTCCATAATGCTCATATGTTCCATTTGTTCATCATGAATCACTATAGCTATCTTGCAAATAACAGAAAGTTAGTATTCATTGACAACAGAAAGTCAATATCATCCCACATAATCACCACATATGGGCTGCTCAATAAAGCCTCTGGATTCTCCAATCGATGTATTGCTAATTTAATTACTTGCAGGGAATAGAATTAACAATACTTGAATGTGCGATTATAGTACTACTACTCACCGTGTTGTGACGCTGTGCTAGTTCCTCTCGAAGTGTGTCCTGCACACATTCATAACTTGCACATTAGTTCATTTCTCTTTGTTAAATCATTTCCGAATTCATTTCACGTCAAATGTATTTACACCCATTCATCTTCTATTCAAAGAAGGAAAAGAGTTTTACGAACAATTCCATGGTTCCCAAAAATCTCTACATTTCAAGCGTTTTCATCAAAAACCAAACATTTCCCATTCCCATAAAGAAATCCCATGAAATCATCCACTTGAGTTTCAACATAACTAAGCAAACCCACAAGGAATTTAATAAAATGATTTGAGATTAAACCCATTTTGGAAACTTTATATTTTAGATCATAAAAACTAAAATCAACAAACTTAATACCATTAAATATAATTCAACATAATTCGAGAGGAACTCTTAAATCCCATTTCAACATTCCATAACCGAGTTTATGTCATTTATCTCATTAATAAATCATTTCTCTGAATTTCCTTTTTCATCATCATAACATGACTTACAATGCTCATAAGAAAGTTCATTCGCAAATTTTAAACATGATTTTCAAATACAACCAAATTCCAATTAAACTTGTATACACATAATTCAACCTACCAATTTCATGATTCTACTTTCAATTTGGGTCAAATCATTGTTTATCATCTTAAATCAATCTAGGGTTTATAGAAAATTTAGAAATTTCAAGAAAACTTCAAACTTCTTTACCCATTACTTTTTCTCCCAATTAGCCCCTTTGATTATACATCCTAGGATCGTAATTTATAATCAAAACCCAACAAGAAAGCCCCAAACCCTCGAAATCCGAAATCCCTAAATTTCCATAATATAACTCTATATGCTTAAAATGTAAATTTTGCATTTATATACTCTAAAATATCACAAATCTATCTAATAATGGAGGCATTGAAGAGAACTAGAACCCCTACCTCAAGAACCAAGCAAAGGAACAAGCTTTAGTGAAATTCCTCCACAATTCCGAAATTCCAATCGGTAGAACATGATGATCTTCAAGCTTCTTCACTTCGTGATGGGTGATCTTGATCAAAATTAAGGGAAATGGAAGGTTTTGGAGATCAAGGACCTAGGGTTTTCGAACCTAGGTGAGAGGGAAGAAGAGGAGAAATGAAAATGTGAAGACTGATCTAGAAAAGAGGCTTTAAACTCGCTGAATTCGCGTCCCACGCTCGAGCGTCGCTTCCCATGCTCGAGCGTACCTTCTTCCAGCACAGATTTCAAAACTTCGAACATGTATAACTCTCCCATCCGGACTCCGTTTTAGGTTGTTCTTGTGTCCAAATTGAAGCCCCGGAAATAAGATTTCCAATGGTTCTAACCTTACGTCCAAATTCAAAGTGTGGAAAAAGAAAAGGGCAAAAGAGTGACGGCTGATCGTAAGCGAATTATTCGAATTAAAGTTTTTGATCCAATCTTACTTTACCATCATATTACCACCACAATCAATACTCCAAAATAAAATAAGGAGGTTCCAAATACATTAATTAAGACGTCACAGACGAACCCACGTGCCTCAAAAATTCAAACTCAACCTGGCGACCCGCCGAAGCGCCAACCTTGCCGAGCGCCAGATAACAAAGCCGTCCGCTCGAGCGCCAACTCCTCCGCTCGAGCGGGAAATCACAACTCCCAGAATCTCAAGCCATCTGTAAAAATTGCTGGGAAACCCAAAAGTCCGCTCGAGCATCGACTCCCTCGCTCGAGCGGAGGGAAAAATTCCAGATCGTTACAATCTTCCCCCCCTTAGGAAGTTTGGTCCTCCAAACTTAAATCACTTGTATCGGAATCAAATCATATAGTTTTGTCTCATTCTATTCTTGCTCTCAAGTAACTTTCTTATCACAATAAGCATATAAATATACAGAATATGGAGACTAAAAGTATACTAGAATCTTAGACGAGATCAGGTTATTACATTGTTCATGTTGCATTCCATGTTTGCATGCTTAAAGTCATATTACATATTTGCATGCTTGTGTTGCATTGCATTTCTGCATGCTCTATGTTACATAGCATTGTGCATGTCATGTTATGTGTTACATTGTGTTTGGAATAGATGTTAATCCAAACACAGGAAACGAGGGATGTTTCATACTTGAAGTGATGAAACGTGCCTCCATTCTCGGTCGTTGATGCTCTTGATCATACATGATAGACTTTTAGGCCTTATGTGTTTATGTGTGCATTCATTTTCATATTAAATTGTGCAACTTCGCCTCTCGATCATCATGCATTGAGATGTGCGATTGGTGGCCCGAGGGTCGAGAACCACACTCCCTTGAGCTTATGAAATGATAGGGAGGGTGGTTGTGCACACATGTCTTGCAAATACATTGCCATGCCCTTTCTTGCAATGCTGTAAAGAAATTGGAAGAATGCAAGAACAAGGTCGGCTGACTAAACTAGGTCGACCACTTTTCTATACTGCAACAACAAAAAGTGGTCGGCAGGTGGTCTCCCACACCAACAACTGGTCGGCCACTCTCCTACAGATCCCCAAGATGATTTAAAAGCTATCTGGAGCTTGGTGCAAGTTTTTGAGAGCAGTTGCAAACAGAGACAAATTGGGGCATCGCGACGGATTTTCAAATGAGGTAACCGGGCATGCATGTACTCTTCTCCCTCTGAGGGCCTTGTTTTATTGCTTTACTTAGCTAATTTGCTTAGCTAGTTTATGCTTTGGTTTTGTACTTAAGTAGTTAATGCGTTTAACTATTCGATTTGTGTTGTAATAGCTTAATTAGTTAGCTTGTAATAATTAGTTTAATTAGCTTAGATTAGCTAATTAGCTTTTTTTCGGACCCTCCGTCGAGAGGGCCAACTGTTGTAATAAGCGTGCGTGTGTGTGATGCATGTCTTCCAACCTCCATTTCTTTCTTCCTTTACTTAACCGCTTACGATGGTTAGTTTTAGGGCATATTTCATTTAGTATACCTTATGCTTGCATGCGTGCATCCATTCATTTGTTTTGCATGCACCGGGCTCGGCGCATTATACAAACTGCATTGTATTTAAATTCTTATTTGAATACATGTACCAAGTTGCATTTCACATGCCATTCTAGAATAGCCGAGCCTATCTTAGCTACATTTTGCATGTGTTGCATTAGCCATCTTAACATGAACTAGGATCATGCATGATTTCTAACTAGTTCTTTGTTTTGGCTCGGAGTACACTGTGAGTGTTTACGCTTTAGCATATTGCATGTGTGTTAATGCTTCCATTAAAGCATACTTGCCATGAGGCTAACTGCTTATTTGATATAACTACCTGAATGCCTGTGGATGAAGGTTGGATTACTTGAATTGGAACAATTCATTGAATCCCGAATTTAGCTTACTTGCGAGCAGCAATGTTTTGTTCCAAATTAGGCGATCTAGTCTATACTTGTATGCTGTGCGCATCACGTAGTATGATTAGCTAATTAAATCGGAATAAGAGCACATGTGTTTTCAAAAACAAAATATCATGCTTAGTACAGGCCGATCTTTGATCGGGCGAGCGGGGGTGCTCATTGCATGACCTTCCTCTCTTGTACCCAAGTTCTCGAGCCCAGGCAACTTTGGTAATGATAGACATATGGCCTTAGGCACGAGTCAGGGTTTCCTAAATTTCCCCAAAATAAAATATTTAGGTGGCGACTCTGTATCTGGAAAAACAGCCCATGTTTGGCACTTCTTTATAAAAATTAGTTTTCTAAAACGATTTGTCGGATTTGGACCCTTTGGTGATTTATCAGTCTCACATTGCACTTTGTGAGATTAGATTCAGAACCATGACATTGAGTCCGAACTGTAGTAGTAGCCTAGAGAACAAGACGAGATCTACGCCCCATCGCAGGCGCGGATATCGGGGAGTTCTCGCAGGGCACGTCTACAACAACATATGCTCATTTTGTTTTCCTATTAATTTCTTCATGTTTGTGGTTTGCTGATGCCTCAACAGATACAATCTTACCAGAGCAGTCAATCATAGCTCTTGACACCATTGTATCTGCAGGAAATGTCTTCGAGTTGGGATTCTTCAGTCCTTGGAATGAGAGCTGTATAATGAATTACTATGTGGGTATATGGTTGTTTGCACCCATTTTTTGCTGGTTCTTGTCGACAGGTGGCCCAATCAATTGAGGACACGTGGCTAAGTCTAGGTTGGATAGTTGGCATCAGAAAACAAAGGTCATCAAGGTTTGTGCCTATGGGTTAACATTGAATGGTGGAGCAGTTACTGGCAGTGATCATCAACTTAGTGGGCAGTCCTTCAAGAGGAAGCATGAACAAAGTGGAAGTCTTTCTCTGTCGAGGGAAGGTTAGAAGGGCTTGTAAGCACGTGATAACTTGGAGAAGGGGCAGTTCGATAGACAGAAGTGAACGTTTAATGTGATTGGAAGGCCTAGAAGCCAAGAAGCAATTGCAGCAGTTACAGATTAAGGAGATCATGGGATATGGGAAAGAAGAAGTATAAAAGCCAGAAATTTGCATAGAGAGAGGACATCAAGAACAACACAAGAACTTAGTTTTATCTTAGGAGTAGCTTTATTTAGACTTAGGAGTAGTTTCAATTGTAATTTAGGAGGTGTTCGTTCGATTGTAACTTGTACTTTTTTGAGTGAACTTCAGTAATTTGAATATGAAATTACTTCTGTTTATTCAAATCTACTTTGCTACCTTCAGTCGATATAAAAAGTGTGTTCTTTCTTCTTGTTTACTTTGCTACCATTGATCTAAAGAAGTTCTCATTCTTTTGAGGCATTCAAACCAAAACCACAATTGCCT